>JAJTUV010001769.1:0-339052 GCA_021653895.1 Mastomys natalensis
GGGGCAGACATGGGACCCCATTAACCTACACTAA
Source organism: Mastomys natalensis (assembly GCA_021653895.1). NCBI lineage: Eukaryota > Metazoa > Chordata > Mammalia > Rodentia > Muridae > Mastomys > Mastomys natalensis. The sequence continues at coordinate 35 of JAJTUV010001769.1, forward strand.
TACATACTTACAAGTGAATACATATTGTGTATGTCCTTTTGCTACTTGGTTACCTCACTCAGGATGATAATCTTATGATCCACACACTTGCAAAATCCATTGAAAAATTCATAATGTGTTTGCTTTTCATAGATGAATAGTATTCAATTGTATAGATATACCACCTTTTATTTATCCATTCTCAGTTGCGGGACAGCTAGGTTGACTCTTGTTTCTGGCTATTATGAATAAAGCTGTTATGAACATAGTTGAGCAAGTGGCTTTGTGGGATTGTAAAGCAAGCCCAGGTGTTGTATAGCTTGATCATGAAGTAGAACTATTCTTAGTTTTCTGAGAAATGACTAAATTGATTTCCAAAGTAGTTGTACACGACTGCACTTGCATCAGCAATGGAGGAGTGTTCCCTTGATGCTCATCCTCCCCTGCATGTGCTGTCCCATGAGTTTCTTTTAAAATTAAATTTATATATTTTTTTAATTTATTTATTTATTTTTATAGAAAATTTTTTTACATTTCAGATATTCTCTCCTTACCCCATTTCCCCCGCTCCCTCCCAGGAACTAACTATCCCTTCCCCCATCCTCCTGCCTCCACGTTGGTGTACCCCCACCCACCCTCCCCTGTCCCTCACCTCTCCACCCTCGAGTATCCCCCCCACCAATGTCCAGCCTTCATGGAACCAAGGATCTCTTCTCCCACTTATATATAGCTCCCTTGCATATATAGCTGGAGCCATGGGTCCCTCCCTAAGTGCTCCCAGACTGGTGGCTTGGTCATCATTCTTCATGAGCTTTATGTGGTCTGTGAGTTGAATCTTGGGTATTTCAGGCTTCTGGGCTAAAATCCAATAATCAGTGAGTGAATACCATGTGTGTTCTTTTGTGATTGTGTTACTTCACTCAGGATGATATTTTCTAGTTCCATCCATTTATATAAGAATTTATCAAATTCATTGTTTTTAATAGCTGAGTAATATTCCATTGTCGAAATGTACCACATTTTTTGTATCCATTCATCTGTTGGGCATCTGGGTTCTTTCCAGTTTCTGGCTATTATAAATAAAGCTGCTATGAACATAGTGGAGCATATGTCCTTGTTATGTGTTAGAGCATCTTCTGGGTATATGCCCAGGAGTGGTATAGCTGGGTCCTCAGGTAGTGATAGGTCCAATTTTCTGAGGAACCGCCAGACTGTTTTCCAGAGTGGTTACACCATCTTGCAATCCCACCAACAATGGAGGAGTGTTCCTCTTTCGCCACATCCTCGCCAGCATCTGCTATCACCTGAGTTTTTTATTTTAGCCATTCTGACTGGTGTGAGGTGGAATATCAGGATTGTTTTGATTTGCATTTCCCTGATGACCAAGGATGCTGAACATTTCTTTAGGTGCTTCTCAGACATTCGCATTTCCTCAGTTGAGAATTCTTTGTTTAGCTCCTTACTCCATTTTTTAATAGGGTTATTTGGTTGTCTAGAGTTTAATTTCTTGAGTTCTTTGTATATATTGGATATTAGTCCTCTATAGGATGTGGGATTGGTAAAGATCTTTTCCTATTCTGTTGGTTGCCGTTTTGTCCTATTGACAGTGTCCTTTGCCTTACAGAAACTTTGCAATTTTATGAGGTCCCATTTGTCAATTCTTGATCTTAGAGCATAGGCCGTTGGTGTTCTGTTCAGGAACTTTGCCCCTGTGCCTAGGTATTCGAGGGTCTTCCCCACTTTCTCTTCTATTAGTTTCAGTGTGTCTAGTTTTATGTGAAGGTCCTTTATCCACCTGGACTTCAGCTTTGTACAAGGAGATAGGAAAGGATCGATTTGCATTCTTCTGCATGCTGTCCTCCAGTTGAACCAGCACCATTTGTTGAAAATGCTGTCCTTGTTCCACTGGATGGTTTTAGCTCCTTTGTCAAAGATTAAATGACCATAGTTGTGTGGATTCATTTCTGGGTCTTCAACTCTATTCCACTGATCTTCCTGCCTGTCTCTGTACCAATACCAGGCCGTTTTTATCACTACTGCTCTGTAGTAAAGCTTGAGGTCAGGGATGGCGATTTCTCCAGAAGTTCTTTTATTGTTGAGAATGGTTTTCGCTATCCTGGGTTTTTTGTTGTTCCAAATAAATTTCAGAATTTCTCTTTCTAGTTCTGTAAAGAATTGAGTTGGTATTTTAATGGGGATTGCATTGAATCTGTAGATTGCTTTTGGCAAGATGGCCATTTTTACTATATTAATCCTGGGATTGGCAGGATTAATATAGTAAATTTATATTTTTACTTATTCATTTTATATCCTGTTCCTTGCCACTCCACAGGTCATCCCCTTCCACAATCTTTCCCCAATCTCCCCTTTCCTTCTCCTCTGAGTGGGTGGGGCCCCCTGAGTATCCTTCCCATCCTGGCATTTCAAGACTTGTGAGGCTAGGTGCTTTCTCTCCCACCAAGGCCAGACAAGGCAGCCCAGCTAGTAGAACATATCCCACACACAGGTATCAGCTTTTGGGATAGCCCCTGTTCCAGTGGTTTGGGACAAAACATGAAGACCAAGATGCACATCTGCTACATATGTGTGAAGAGGCCTAGGTCCAGCCTGTGTTTTCTTTGGTGGCTCTGACTCTGAGAGCTCTGAGAGTTCAGGTTAGTTTAATCTGTTGGTCTTCCCTATCTCCTTTGGGGCCCATAGTCCTTCCTCCTGTTCTTTCATAAGAGTCCACAAGCTCCATCCACCTGTTTTGGTTGTGGGTGTCTGTATCTGTCTGAGTCAGCTGCTGGGTGGTGCCTCTCAGAGAACAATATGTGCAGGCTTTGAAGCAAGATCTAATTATCCTTTGAATTTCTTCACTGTCAGTTGCTATATGTTCCTTTTCATTTCTCATTTTGAGTTTTTGGATACTGTCTGTCTTTTGGTTTGTCTAGGGATTGTCTATCTTGTTGATTTTTCTCAAAGAACTAGCTTTTGGTTTTGTGGATTCTTTGTATTGTTTTCTCTTGTTTCTAACTGATTTCACTGCTTGTTTTGATATTTTCCTGATTTTTAGTCCTCTTTGATGTGTTTCCTTCTCTTTTTTTCTAGAACTTTGAAATGTACTTTTAAATTGCTGGTATGAGAACTTTCTAATTTCTTCATTGCTGTACTTAGTACTATGAATTTTCCTCTAAGCATTGATTTCATTGTGTCCTAAAAATTTAGGTATGTCTTGCCTTAATTTTCACTGGATTCTAGAAAGTTTTTAATTTATTTCTTCCCTGCCCAGAGATCATAAGAGTTGTTCATTTTCCATGAGTGAGCAGGCTTTCTGGTGTTTCTGCTATTGTTGAAGTCCAGCTTTAATCTACAGTTGTCTCATAAGACAAAGGGTTTTTTTTTTTTTTCAATTCTCTTATATATTTAAAAAAAATATCTTTAATTTTTTTACAGTCCAGGCATTATCCCCTCCTGGTCCACCCAACTTCAGTTCATTAGTTGGGTGTAATTCTCTGAGTCTGTCTCAGTTAGCTGCTTGTTGGGCCTCTCAGAGGACCTCCATGCTAGTTCCTGTCTGTGATCACATCATAGCATCAGTAATAGTGTCAGGCCTTGGAGTCTCTCCTTGAGATGGATAGCAAGTTGGGCCAGTCACTGGACCTCCATCCCCCAAGTCTCTTCTCCATTTTTATCCCTGCAGTTCTTTCAGACAAGAACCATTCTGGGTCAGAGGTTTTGGCTGTGGGATGGCAACCCAATCTCTCCACTTGATGCCATACCTTTCTACTGGAGGTGGACTCTACAAGTTCTGCCTCCCCACTGTTGGACATTTCACCTAAGGTCCCTCCCTCCCTTTGAGTCCTGAGAGTCTCTTACCCTCAGGTCTATGGTACATTCTAGAGGGTCCCACCACCTCTCACCTCCCAAGGTTGCATATTTCCATTCATTCTGCTGTCCCAAAGTTCTTCATATTTATAACTATTTATTTAATTAATATATAATGTTTAAATAGGTGAATATACCATGGGTTCCTTGTGCATATCCAGTTCATGATATTTAAGTTGCATCGTCACTAATAGGGCTATGAGTAACTTCATTCGTGTTTATATAGTTATAACTTCATTCATGTTTATATAATAGGGCTATGAGTAACTTCATTCGTGTTTATAAGTACATGTTAAAGAAGTTCAAGACTATATATCTAGAAGTGGCATTCTTCTGTGTTAGAGCATACATGTGACCAAATTCACATGGTAAGTTGGTCTTATGTCAATTTAACATAAGCTACAAGTCATCTGAAAGGATAAAAATTCAATTAAGGAACTGCCTCTTTAAGGTTGTAGACAGGACTGTAGGGTATTTTCTTAATTAGTGATTGATGTGGGAGGGCCCAGCCTATTGTGAGTGGGGTGATCCATGGCTGGTGATCTTCGGTTCTACAAGACAGAAGATGGAGTCACCGTGAGGCGCAAGCCCGTGAGTAGCACTCCTCGGTGGCCTCTGCATCCGCTCCTGCCTCCAGGGTCCTGCATTCAAGCTGAATTTCTGCCTTCACTGCTTTTGATGATGAACTGTGCTATGAAAAGGAAAGTGAAATAAACCCTTCTCTCCGCAACTTGCATAGGTCATGGTGTTTCATCACAGCAATAGTAAGTTATTAATATTAATATTAATATTATATTAAGACAGTGTCTAACTTTATTAAATCCATTTACATATTTAGTGACAATACATGAGAATCCAATACAGTGCTCCATAGTTTTGCCAACAATCATCAAATACTCCTTTTGTATCTTTAGTGAGTATGATATTGTTACATTTCATATTTACTCTAATTTACATTTCAGTGATTATCAATAATGTCTGTCTCTTATTTATTTGATTTTTTTCACTACTGTGTCCTCTATGATGCATGGTTTATTAATACACTTTTGTCCTTATTATCTAATATGTTGTAATTTCTCTTTGATTTGTAGTTTTTCATGAATTAGGTTGGGACTCTTTACTTAAGACTCTTTATTTAAGACTTATTTGTGTTGCCTGTGAATAAACTGACACTGTTGATTTTAATATGGTAAGTCTATCAACCGTTTTATTGATAAAGCCTTTTCTGTCACATTTTTAAAAATTCTAACTTATATATTTTCCTTCTGAATTTGAATCCTAGCACCCGCGTGCTAAGGTTGTGGCATGGTGGAGTGTGTCTGTAACTCAGCATTGAGGAGTGGAGACAGAAATATCCCTAATGCTTGCAGCTGAGACCTGACCTGGAGTATTTGACACACTGTGTCATTCCACTGGAGGGAACTAATTTTCCCTTTTCCATCAGGTATAAATGACAGTTCAGTTGCTAACATTTACCCTAGGATCTTGGTTTTCATTCGTTCATTAGCTCATTCTTAAAAAAGAAAAAAAAAAAAAAACAGATAAAATACTAGATAAAACAAAACTATTACATTGTAGTTTAAAAAGGATGTCTATTAAAAATTAATTGCCATACTGATATGAACATCAGATGATTTGAATGTCTTTGAAGATCTCTGTGTCTTCAATGCTGTTTTAGTGTGTGAATGTATTGTTTGTTTGGTTGGTTGGTTTTGTTTTTCAAGACAGGATTTCTCTGTGTAATCCTGGCTGCTCACTCTGTAAACCAAGGTGGCATTGAACTCACAGAAATCTACCTGCCTCTGCCTCCAGAGTACTGGGATTAAAGAGGTGAGCCCTTCCTTCAATGTGTGCAAATTTTAAAATGACATATATCTTGTAATGTATCTTTTTCATGTTCAGATGATGTCAGGGATAAACTCTACAACTAACATACTGCATATTTTAGAGGTAATAAAAGATTTTGACTGTTTTCAACATAAAAATGGTAAATGCTTGAAAAGTTGACTATATTTGTCCTGATTTATAAATATTATGTATATGTACATGCATATATAATGTTAACCATCACATGATATATCACAAGTCAATACAATTTTTCTCTATGGAACAGTTAAATTAATAAAAAATGCATATTGTAAAAAAAAAATGTAGCCATCATGTGACATATAGGAACTGAAATTTCTATATCTGGAATCTTAACATGCAGGCTCACTTTTCTTATACTACACTTTGTATCTTTTTGTCTTTTATGATTTTTCTCTTGTTCCCTTCTGTGTTATTTTCTCTCCATGCCAGTTACGTAACTGTCTTTGTATCTATTTCATCCTAATTTGTACATTGAGTTTTAAATTTTCAAAACATGACAGCTGTTAATTGCAAAATCTCAGTTTGAAAACCTTTGATAGTCTCGTTTTTATCTAGCTCATGACACCCTTGGCGCATCTGTCTTTTCTGTTATCTCCTGTCTTCTGTATCTCTATTTCTTTAAGTATGTCACATGATAGCATGGTAACATTATTTCATATCTGATAACAGGATTCAAGTAGGTAAGTCCTTTGCTTTAGAGGGCTCCTTCCCATTGCTCATCGCTGTTTGCTCACCGTGCTCACCACTGTTAGAGTGCTCCTTCACATGCTCATCGCTGAGTTTGCTCACCGTGCTCACCACTGTCTATTCCAGTGGAATTTTCAATGATTGCTCACAACTCATTGAGTCCTGTCTGCAGAAATTCTGAGGACATAAAAGAATCCTTGGACTTTTGAGAAGTTTTGTGCTCTGTAAGTTTTAAAAACAAGTGCTGATATGAGACCGCCAGGCTCTCTTTAATGCTTTTATGATTAATGCAGAGTTTGAAATTTTGTCTTCATCTCACTTGGGGCATGGATGGCAGAGATGATGAAGGTTTAGCCTCCAGTCAAATTTCCCTTACAATTCCAAGCTCCATTTCCCTCTGTTATTTACTGATTCTCACTGTAGTTTCAGTTAGCTACTTTTTCTTATTTTGAACATTTCTTATGTTTACCAAATTTAGCAATTTATTAATACTTATGTTTATTTTAATTTATCTGAGCTCTAGTTATACTTTATCTGGTGGAAACTTCTGAGTAGCTAATTCACCTTCTGAAAGTCTGCCTTCAATTTTATAATGGCTCTTTCATATTTTTTCCATTTACATTTCAAAACTATATCATAGGCAACAGTGTTGGTAACAGTTATAAATTGAAAAGCATGCATTTGAGGTAAAATGTATATCATCTTTAGTTTGGGTATTTCTTGTTGTTGTTCTTGTTGTGGTTTGCTTGTGGTTTTTTTTTTTTTTTTTTTTTTTTTGAGAAGAATCTCACTGTGTAGCCCTGATTTCTTGGACCTCACTATGTAGACCAAGCTGGCTTCAAACTCACAGTGATTTGCTGCCTCTGTCTCTTAAGTGCTCAGATGAAAGTGTCCACCACCACCCAACCCCTCCTACTTAATGTTTCAGTTTGGATGCTGTGAGAAAACAGTCTGGCCAAAACCAACTAAAGCAAGGAAAGAGTGTATTTGACTTATACTTCTATATTACAGTTCATCACCACACACACACATACACACATACAAAACACATACAAATACATACATACATATAAACATACATACATATATACTGTGCTGAGAATTTAACCTAGAACTTCATATGTCCTAGGCAATCACTTTAATGCTGAGCTATATTTTCATGCCTTACAGGTTTTACATATATGATAAGTGAATGAATATGGTATTGTGCCAGATAGTTTTGTGTCAACTTGACACATGAAAGTCATCTAAGAGGAGAGAATCTCAATTAACAAAATGCCTACATAAAATTAGACATTAGACAAGCTTGTAGGACATTTTAGTTAGTTACTGATGAGGGAGAGCCCAGTCCACTGTGAGTTGGCCCACCTCTGGGCAGGTGTTACTGAGTTCTATAGGAGATCTGGCTGAGCAAGCCATGATTAGCAAGCCAGTAAGCAAGACTTCCCATGGCCTCTTGTTGGTGTGATTGTTTTATTATTTTATCAGATTATTATTCCTACCACCCTTCTAATCCTATTCTACCCTAATCCTTTCCAACTTCCCAACACTTGGTAGGAAAGAAAGAAGGTCAGAGGGGAAAGGAGGCATAAAAGTCTTTCAGTCAATAAAATAGGCGACTTCCTTCTGATTAGGGTCATGTTTCTTTGAGCAAGTTCAATCTTTGTCATCAGAATATCAAGCAGTCCAGCAAACCAGCAATTCAGCAATAATGAAGACAACAGCAGTGGGCCAGCAGCCAGGGGAGCAATAGTTAACTCCTTCAGAGCATCTCCTCTGGGGCTCTGTTATTAATCCCCTCTCCGGAGGATGCAGAATTAAAGTATCTGCAGCTAGCAAAAATGATGCTCCTCCCTAACCCCCAGAGCACAAAGCTATAATAATAAACTGAAGCAGCCCCATATCCCACACCTAGGATACAAAAACATATTTACCTAACATAAAATGTGTGTTTTAAGAAACCAAAATTCTCACTTCAACTTCTGCCTCTAGGCCCCTGCCCTGTTTGAGTCTCTGATTTCCTTTGATGTGGAAGTGTCAAGTCAAATAAACCCTTTTCTTCCCAAGTTGCTTTGGTCCTGTGGTTTCATCATGGAAATAGTAACCCTAAATAACACAGATGCCTAGAGACAAAACATATTTAGAAACATTATCAATCTATGTCAAGAAATAATCATTTTAAATTGAATTGAAATTAACAGTATGTAAATTACCTGTAAAGCACATTTTCTTCCTGCCACACATATATTTCTGATGTATAGCTGAAATTTCTTACAGTTTAATAGCAATAGAATTATCCATTGAGAAGATTTTCACTGGTGCAGAAGAACTTTTAAAAGCTGTAGTGAAATTAATAATAATAAAGAATACACCATCTTAAAAATGCATGTGTTTATTCATTTCTGAACTTATTTGTTCAATTTATGCTAAAGGAATAAGAGTATGCCATATGAATGGATGAGGAGGTGATTTTTTTTTAAAGATAGAGTTTAAATTGTTTACAAAAAGGAAGTAAGGATGATTGCATACTGGATAACTTTTAGAGTTTACCATACCAGACAGAAGGGTTCAGCTGTGAGCACTGCACTGTGCTTTCCAAAGCCAAGGAGGCAGATGGGCTTTCATTATTTTTTGACTTTTATATTTGTTGATAATTGTTGTAATTAATTTTTAATCTGAAGACTTTTAAAGCAATTCTTGGGGATTTAAAAAAACAAATTTGTGTTAATGAAGCCCACATTGTCCAAATACTCTTTCCAAATCCATCTTCACTAAGCAGTAATAACTTTTTTCTGGTCAAGGGTTGATCCCAAGGCATCTGGGAAATAATAAGATAGCATCTGTCATCTTCCATGAACTCCTGTAATCGTGAGCAGTGGAGATCAATTTATCAAATCACAGCCACTTCTCAACACGCTCTGTTTTGAAGCAAAACCACTGTTATTCAGTCGGCGCCTACTCACAAGTAGGGCTCTAATTCTTGGTTTAGAATGGTAAAATTACCAAGGAGCACACTAGAAGTAAAATTTAGAATGTCAAATTAATTCTGTATCCATTTCTACAGACCCTAGATTTGTCATTGTTACCCACTTGTATATATTCATACTGTATATTCTAACATTGTCCATTTTTCAGTAAGCAACACAAAATTTAGCAACTTCTCTGAAGTCACAGATTTCAAGCCATGGTCAGATTGTTCGCTGGCAATCTCTAATGGAGCTCGTTTGGTAAGGAGACATTCATGTTGACTAGAGAGATAATAACCACTGCCACCTATTGATAGCTGGTGTCTAACTGTGCGAAAGGCTGCACTGACATGACCATATATAGTTCACATATTTTTTTGTCTGTCTGTTTGTTTTTGAGACATATTTTCTCTGTGTAGCCCTAGCTGTCCTAAAACTCTCTCTCCCTGTAGACCAGGCTAGCCTTGAATTCACAGAGATTTACCTGCCTCTGCCTCCCAAACATTGGGATTGAAGCTGTGCTCCACCACCTCCTGGCTAATGCACACAGAATTTGTAATGAAATTTAACTTTACAGAGAGAGAGGGAGAAGGAGAGGGAGGGGGAGGGGAAGAGAGAGGGGGAGGGAAAGACGGAGAGGGAGGGGGGAGGGGAGAGGGGGAATCTGAAGCATAGAGAGAGTAAACAATCACCCAAAGATTGCGTCATCTGGATCTATTAGAAATGGAACTATACACTTAATAAATTACAGACAAACCTTGCATGTCTTGAGGCCTATATGGTATTTAACATATGGCAGCTTTCAGAGTGACAATGCACATATGAAATATGAAAGACACAAGTTCCCTAGCCAGTCACTTTATAGTACATTAACTTTTTTATAAACTACATCATGCAATCTGAGGTCAAAGGAGAGGCTCATTGTGTGACAGATACAATGATATGAGTTGATATCAGTTGTTTTCCTAAGCCTGGAGAAGAGCTCTGACAAATGCAATAGATGCAGTTTGTCAGCTGGATGGTGAGAGATCCAAGAGATCAAGAGAAACCACTGACCCTTGCTACTTTATTATTTCTTTTCTCATCTTCTTGTCAAGGAACGGCATTACTTCATGCTTCAAGTAGCTTTCTAATCCTTGTCTAGAAAGCCACACATTCCTGTATCAAAAGGCTGACTCCACAGCAGCCTTTCTAAGGAGCCCATTCCTGAAGACAGATGGGATAAATGCATCTTCTACTGCTTCTGACTACACCATTACCCAAACCCATTTCTTTGAGACTCTTACATATGGTCATCAAACAAAGGAAAGAAGAAAGCCATATGTGAACTGTGATCTTGTTTGATGTGGTGTGAACTCAGACTTGGTGAGATCAGATGAGCCCTACATGAAGGTCAAGAAATAACCTGGTGCATGAAACAGTCGCTGAATCTGTTGAGATATAGGCAAGGAAAATTGAAATATCTTATGAAACAACTGATTTCCAGCTCTGATAAGTCAGGTGATTTTTCCAGAATAATTCGGATAACTGATGGTTGTTCCCTGCCCCCAGAGATGGATATGAAGATTCACTGGAGAGGCATATGAGGGAAGATCTGATGGATCTCTACCCATTACAAAAGTGTGAAAAAAAATGAACAAAATGGCATTAGGCATTTTTTTTTCTTCAAAATACATTAGATACTCACCTTTGACTGTGTGTTCTTTTAGCGAGGAATCTATCAAGATGAGAATATGTGCTTTCCTTTGTAGCTCTCCAGAGTCCATCATTCTGTCTCGGGTTGTCAGAATTGTGCAGAGTAGAGCCTTTGAGGGTAGTGCTGTGTGACATGAGTATTAGGAGACAAGTTAAACTCTGACATGTTGTCTCTCCATAACATTCATGGATCAATATCTAATCACCAAAGCAATTGTGTCATGAGGAAGGCCTTAATAAGATAATGGGTCACGAGGGCAGAGCTCATAAAAACGGTTTTATCGCCCTTATAAAAGAGTTTATTCACCTCTTTTATCTTGAGATGATGCTACAAAAAGAGAGTATCTATGAGGAACAGGCCCTTACTACATCCTCAATCCGGTGGAGTCACAGTGTGGGACGTTCCAGCCTTTAGTACTGTGAGTTATATATAATACATTTCTAAATATAGATTACCAAGCTGTATAGGTTAATCTTGATTGTCAGCTTAATGGGATTTAGAATTGTATAAAAGATAAGACAATGGTTGAATATCTGTAATAAAATTTATACACTGTATTGATTGAGTTGGGAAGATCCACCCTAACTGTAGGAAGTGCTAGCCCATGGGCGGAATCTGTATTGAATAAAGAGAAAGCAAGCGAGCATGGCAGTCCATTACTGCTTGCTTCCTTCAAATGAACATCTGCCCCACGCTTCTGCCGTTATTGCAGCCCTGCTATGAGGAACTGAACCCTCAAGTGGAGCCAAATTAAACTCCTTCTTAAGTTGCTTTTGTCAGGTGTTTTACTTCTGCAGTGAGGGAAGTAACTACCCTAACATGCTTTCTGATGCCTTACTCACCCCTCCCTGAATGATGCTGAAAGCCAATCATTCAGAGAAAAAGAAAAGATGTAAGGATTGGAAGCATAGCAATACTTAACAGAAAGTTAGTGAGTATTCTTAGGTAGGACTGCTGGAGCCGGAGCTTTCCACCATAGGTACATGTTTTAAAAGTTAGTGCATGTACACAATAGACAGACCTTGGAAGATGGAGAAACTTCTACAACTCTCTAAAGCCTAGAAATTCTCCAGACTCTGATAAAACAAGGTGAATACATATGAAAAACACGTGGGTAATTTTTACCATTATTAAAACTTTTTACTCCTTTCACTGCGGGCACTATCACTATCTACAATATTAAACTTTTCACAAATTATTATAATTTTGTTTTTGATACTTGCATCTGACACACAGTCGTTGGTCTCAGCAGTTTTGCAAAATAATCCTTTGGTTGAAGAGAGTAGGCTCCCTCTACCACCTGTACAGGGAGTATGTGTTCTCTGGACTCTTTCAAAGGACTATAAAACATTGCCTCTGTCTATTGGTGGAGTGTGTTGCGTTTGTCTGGCAACTCCCCACCAAGTCTTGAGGTGTATTCAGCACATCCACCTGTGTGCACACAAAGGAAAACCAGTTGGCCTTCCCCTGTCTTTGGAACTTCATACTCACTGATCTCAGTGGTGTGTCACTGTCCTCTCTATGACAGCCCTTCGTTTCTCAGGCCTGCTGTGTTTCCAGACTGACTTCCTATTGTACGTGTATACAGACTGATTATGAGTTCACCGCTCTGCCCTCTTCTGTGCAGTGTATTATCTCTGACAGATGAGTGCAATAAAATGAGTCCATTTTTTTCCTCTTTGAGGCAGCAGAGTGAGTTCTAACCAACAAAGGCACACCGAGGCAAATCTTTAACAGTGTCACCACATTGGCTTTCATCGTTTCACCTTTCCTTTCATTGGTTTTCATCTCTGCAGCTGTAAAACACAGTTCCACATTGTGCCTGCCCTCTGGTCCTTGGCAGAATTAGTTACACAGACAAGAGCAGACTTTCATAGATACTCCATCACAGCTTGGCCTGACTTACCTCTCTGCACAAACTCTATTTATAGATAAAAGCTCAGAGTTTCAAAAGATGAGAAACTTTCATAAACAAGTTAGGCTTTCATTTTTGAAAAATAATACAGTACTGGGAAACTATTGAAAAATGTGATGGAATATTTAATAGGAAAGGAAAATGCTTCCCACATACGAGAACATTTCCAAATGGTATGCATTCGCCTTTATAAATATTTCTTATTTTATATCTGTAACAAATGCACACATTGTTGATTGTTTTCTTTTATTAATAAATATATTTGACTTTATAATCAGATTTAGAAATTTTAAAGCAAAAAAAAAAATAATGGACTGAATATGCAGGATAATGGCACATGGTTCTTATCTCAGAATATTCATCCCCATAAATAAAATTTGATTTGAAGCAAAAAGAGTTTTGACAAGTCTGTCATTTTATTTGGTATGCTAGGTGCTCTGGGATATTGCAGCAGAGTGTCACAAATGGGTGACAGAAAGTTAGGTACTTAGAAATGTATTTCTAGTGTCTGCGAAGAGAAGATCAAGGTATTGGAGAACCAGAAAGGGTGAATGGGATAGCCCTTTCTAGTTCTCAGAAGCTCACAATGGGAGAAGGACCTAATTAAACACTAATTTGTCCTAATTAAACCTAATTTGTCCTTTTCTGTAAGGACAAATCTTGATTATAAAAGCCCTGTCTTCATGAACTATTAACTTATAATGATCCTACTTACTAATTCTTCACCTTGAAGAGATCTCTCTCTTCTCTCTCTTTCTCCCCCCCATACACACACACACACACAGACACACACACACACACCAGTAGGGCGACAAACATTCAGATACAACATTATTACAGAAGTAAGAACACATACAAGAGACAACCTGTCAAATAACATAGTGATTTCAACCTTTTGGAGCTTTTAGAAGATTTGCTTTATTCGTGTATGTTTGTATGAATATATGACACATGTATATGAGTGCCTGTCGAGCCAGAGAGGACATTGGATTTTCTGCAGTTGAAGCTACAGGTGGTTGTGACCACTAGATCTGGGTGCTGGAAATAGAATTGGGGTCCTCTTGAATAACAGGATGTCTCCTAATGGCCAAGTCATCTCTATAGTCCTTATTTTCTATCTTTCTTAAATTACAAGCCACTTGAAATCATATGGTACTCTAAGGAAAGATGACCTTGAGAACCCATTTACAGAAGGCCCGTGAAAGGAAGTACTTAGATGTAGCATAGAGAATCTCATTGCTGTATTTCTCTTTCTACAGGATTGCTGTCATTTTCTTTGCAAATATTTAGTTCCAAGGACAATTATTATGTTGATTCTCTGCATCATTTTTCTTCTTGTTCAGTTAACCAACTAGTAACAGACCCTTTGTTCTTATTCTGTGAAACTCCTTTTCCACCATCTTCACTAATCATGAATGTAGCAGAAAGGATGAAAGTAAGTAAACTTTCACTTAGGGAGAAAGAGGACAGTGAACCAAGAAAGAAGCATTGAAAGCAAATATTATGGAATTTAAATAACTGGATCAAAAGGAAATTGTGGTGTGATAAAAGGTCATATAAGAGGGAATAATCTTCTTCTTCTTCTTCTTCTTCTTCTTCTTCTTCTTCTTATTTCTCCTCCTCTCCTCCTCCTCCTCCTCCTCTCTTCTTTAATCCTTTTTTACAATCCAGTCTTCATCCACCTCCCAGTTTGCCCCCCCCCAACCACTTCCACTCACACCCTCCCCCCATTCTTCAAGTGGATGTCCCCACAAGACCTCCCCAATTCCAGGGCCTCCATCTCTCAAGGGTTAGGTGCATCTTCTCTCATTGAGGCCAGACCAGGCAGTCCTCTGCTGTATATGTGTCAGGGGCCTCATATCAGATAATGTATGCTGCCTGGTTGGTGGCTCAGTGTCTGAGAGATCTCGAAGGTCAAGGTCAGTTGAGACCCTTCATGGAGCCATCCTCCTCCGCAGCTTCTTCCAGCTTTTCCTCAATTCAATGACAAGGGTCCCTGGCTTCTATCCACTAGTTGGGTGCTAGAATCTGCATCTGACTCTTTCAGCTGATTGTTCGGTTGATTTTTTTTTTACAGGAAAGAATTAAGCCAAGATCAATATAGTATATGAAGAAGAGGTGCTTTGAGAAGAAACTGAGGCACCCAGAAGAAAAGGTGAATAATTAATTAGCAAAAACCAAGCAGTAAAATTTAGACGGTCAGCAGAACTCTCTGGGAAGGGACCAGAACCTAAAACTAGCTCATGCCTCCAGTATCTCAGGAGTCAGTTCAGATGATATCTTCAAAACTGGTTAGTGGATATTAATGCTTTTCAGGATTGATTGATTATGACAGTCCTTGATAGACAGCCATTTTATAGATTTTAAAATGGAAAGGCTATTGGATTATTCTGTGTGAACATTTGAGAATTGAGGTACTTGTGAGATAGATGACATATGCCAATAAGCTACACTTCTGAGCTATAAAAGTTAGCATAGCTGCGATGTCAGAAAATAAAAACCGAGGCTGTTGGCATACATTTCAGACAAAAGCAAATAGTGTTCAGTATGTCCCGTGCAATATGAGGGCTATGCTTAGACTATCTGATGTTTATATGAAATTCAAAGTTAACTGAGCATTTTGTATTTTATTTGGTGACACTATTTAACAATAGGAAGTTAGTAGAAGTTTAGATTAGAGTTATTCCTGTGGGAAAGGTATGGAAGGAAGGAAAACAGAAAATGAAGACAGAGGAAGCAAAAGAATGAAGGAAAGAAGAGGGGAAAGAGGAATAAAGGAAAGGGGGCTGAAATGATGACATGAAGGGTTCAAGTCGTACTCTTACTTGTCTAAGAAAATAGAAGAAAAAAATGAAAATGAATAGTTATGTATTTTACAACATAGAATGCATTTATCAAAATTACTTATAAAAATAGGACTGAAATTGGATTTAATGGCTATATTTGCAACGGGATTGGATCATCATATTCTGAATACCACTTTCTTTCTCTCATGTAATATGTAAAACATTTAGTAAACTACAGGACAGAGTGTAATGCATACACTTCATTCCAGACTTAACATACTTTAAACAATTTCCTCCCTACTTCACAATCAGTTTTTCTTAAAGTATAGTAAGTAATCTTTTAATTTAATTTTTTACTTTACTAATTGTGAATGTGTGTGTGCCTGTGTGCATGTGTGTGTGTGTGTGTGTGCCTTAGTGTATGTGTGTGTGCCTGTGTGCATGTGTGTGTGAGTGTGTGTGTGTGAATGTGTATGTGCCTGTGTGTATGTGTGTGCCTGTATGTGTGCCTGTGTGTGTGCATGTGTGTGCGTGTATGCATGTACGTGTGTGTGTGCATGTGTAGACATATGCATCACAGTTTGTATGTGAAGTACAGCTTTCTGTCGGCAGCTGGTTTTTACTATCTACCTTGGTAAGTCAGGCTCTTTCTTGCTCTTGTGCACAAAACGTTCTGATCTTCTGCTTGATTCTCTTGAACTCACCATCTCTCCTGAGGAGTGCTGGGATTACCAAGGGGTAAAACTGTCTCCAATTCTTGCATGTGTTCTTGGGATTGTCCTCAGCTGTCAGGCTTGCAAGGCTCATGGGCCAGTTTTCCGATCTAACTTCTAATAAGTTTTGTAAGATCAAGATGAAAACTGGGACCTAACTGGTTTCCAAACAGTCACGTCACTGTTGTACCAGTACAACATTTTTCCTGATAAGTTGGTGTTGCTGCAAGGAGGTCCCAGCATTTCACGAATCCACTGATGTCTTTTAGTCCTCTCAGAAGTTTTACAACACTGTCTGGCATTATATGAAATTTAGCCGGGCAAACTCTCAGCATAGATGGAGCAGATAACTATCAGCCTCCAGCCCACACTGAGGAGCATAGGTAGCGAGAGATGCTGGGAAAGAGAGACCCATGCTGTGTTGAAGATACAGTCCCTGTTATGTTTGCCATGCTCTAGTAGATGGCTCCATGTACACGGATGTATAGGCAACACGAATAGGACTTAAGTGTGTTATAAAAGAAAAAGATAAAACAAAAGCATGAAGTAGAGAGAGGGATATGTTGGGAATGGTACGAGGGAGTTGAAGGAGAATATAGGTAGTGTATTTCATTGTATTTTTGTATACAATACAAAATAAATTTAAAAATAAACATATTTAAACAAAACAAAGCAAAAGACTAGCCACAATAGAAGAGAAAATTGCACTGAATTGTGTTTTCATAAACACCAATTTAAATCTTCATTCAATATGGTCAAAGCACATGGTATACTTGAATAAAAGTGGCATTCGAAACCCATTGCTTTGTACAATGAATAGACACTAGTAAGTTTTTTAAAAATAACAGTGAACTATGTTAATAACATTTTTTAGAGATTCATTCAAGTTTAATAAAAGTGATTTTAATATGATGAAACTCCAGAACAACAACTTGAACTCGAGCACATTGTGCCTTCCAAAGTCTTGTACCACTTTCTTCCCCTTAATATGTCAGTGGTCCTCAGTACTGTGTATTCTTCCTGACAGGCACCGTGCAATGTTAACATACAACATATGTGTTATGTGTAAAGAGACCCATGCATATAATATCCATATAATAGCTTGGTTTGATATGTACGTTAAAAGATTTCATAAAAGTTGCCTTTTTAATAATTTCCTTAAGCATGTTGTTAATAATTAAACACTTTAATATGTATGAATATTGGCACATCTAAAATTATGATTTACTTACTTTTCATTTATTTTGCAATATAGGGAATTGAACTCAGGCCTTACATATGCCAGCCAAACAATTTACTGAGCAACAATGGTAGCCCTGGCTATTCATTTGTTTTAACATCCATATAAAGCAAATGTATCATAATTCATTTACTACATGAATGATAGGTCCTTAAGCTATGTTCAGTTCATAATTGTTACAGTGTCACAGTGACTATTTGCATGCATGTGACATACTTGAGTATTTCATATGTGTGCGTGTGTGTGTGTGTGTGTGTGTGTGTATGTGCATGTGGTGTGTGTGTGTGTGTGTGTGTGTGTTTACTAGATTATAGTCTATCTGCATCACTATTTTTCCCTTGAGAAAGGATTAACGAATTTAATATTTGATCAATAACAAGATTGTTTTCAACTGTTTATATCATGTGTTAATCTTAGAATGATCTTTAATTTTTCTTCTAATGATTCAGTAAGACTAAATACACTTTTCTGTATTCATTGTGCTTTCTGATAGCCTTTGCAACATTTTATTTTGATACATTGGTTGAGTTATCTATGCATGCTAATACCACACTCTATTGTAATCATTAATACATTTAGAAAGCCCTTTTATTTGGATTGAATTCTGCAGTACAGTTGAGAGCCAGGCTAAGATCGGGTCACCCCCAATGAAGCTTCACATCCCTAAGTGGAAACTGAGTGGTTTATCTGACTTTCTAAGAAATCAGAAGGATAGACAACATTCAAGCCCCTTTGCCTTGATGCTTACAGGAAAATCTATTTTTATCCAGACAAGCAAGTACTGGGAAGTTCACTGTAAAACATTTTAGTTTCTAGAATGAGGTACAATGAGTAAGAGTTACAGATAAAAGACAGCTAAAAATTCTAAACTAATTCCTTGTGGTTTTCTTTTCTGACATTGTTTTGGCTGGGCGCGCACACACACACACACACCACCACAAAGGAATTGCTCATTCCACACACTGTGTGGCTGCCACTTCTAGAGACCACAAAGAGCAGTACTACAGGTAGCTTGAGAGAAATCAGTAGTGAGCGTCAGCAATCCCACAGCTAGCAAAAAGAATTTCTGAAAAGCCAAGTGGTTCATCATCAGAGCTTCAACAATCATTAGTAGTGCCATCGCATGATCGGCTTCTCAAAACAACTGATCACTCTTGGATTAACTGATCCATGCATATTTCAAACTCGGCTCATCAGTTTCATACAGACTTGGTATTCATTTGACCACTTTTATTCAGTAATGAATATATAATATTATGTTTATATGTTTTCTGTTTATTTTGTTAGATTTATTTTCAAGCCCCTTGAAATGCATAGTCTTGAATGATATTTCTATTTACATATAATTTCTAATTGCCAGTTTCTGATATCTAGAAACATTACTGTACAGATATATTTTCAAGTCATCTGGAAAACAGTTTTTCTGCTACAAAGCCTTGCAGTGGATAGGAGTTCCAGAAAAGTGGGGAAGGATGATCAGCCCAGGTTATTTCTTTTTTTTTTTTTCTTTTTGTTTATTGGATTTTTATTTACATTTCAGATGCCACCCTCTTTCCCCATTTCCCCTCCCTAGAACCCCCCCTATTTCACTCCCCCTCCTTTTTGCTTTTATACCATTTTGATTACTTACAAGTATTTAGGTCAGTTCTAGGTTGAGGAACTAGCAATACAATAGATGCAAATAGTCAAGGAACAAGCAAGGCAATAAAAATTCTGTGAACACTCCCTTGATCACTGTTGTGTTGCAGTAGTTACTTTGCACATTATTGCACCAAAATGTGAGACAAAAGCAAGTGAAGGAAACAAGCGTTTATACCTGGGCACATCTTACAGGGATAAAGTCCACTGCATAGAAACCCAAGGCAGCCGGAGCAAGCATGAGGATGCCGCCCATGGGCACGGCAGCCGAGAGCACGCGTGAGGACGCTGCCCATGCGCACGGCAGCCGGAGCACCGTGAGGACGCTGCCCATGCGCACGGCAGCCGGAGCATGCGGGAGGATACTGCCCATGCGCACAGCAGCCGGAGCACGCGCTGAGGACACTGTCCATGCGCACGGCAGCCGAGGAGCGCATCGCGTGAGACGCTGACTGCCCATGCGCACAGCAGCCAGAGCACGCGTGAGGACGCTGCCCATGCGCACAGGCAGCCGAGAGCACGCGTGAGGACACCCTGCCCGCATGCAGCAGCACTGCATGACGCCGGAGCACGCGTGAGGACACTGTCCATGCGCACGGCAGCCGAGCATGCGGCACGCGTGAGGACGCTGCCATGCGCACGGCAGCCGGAGCATGCGGAGGACGCAGCCCGTGTTACATCCTCAGTCAGAGAGCAGAGAGATGAATGCTGGTGGTCAGGTTGCTTTTCGTTCTGATTCAGTCTGGGATTCCAGTCCACGATAAATGTCACCCACACGCAGTCCAGGTCTTTTTTTTTTTCTGCAGTGAAACCTCTCTAAAAAGGTCCTCACAAACATGACCAGAAGTGTGTCTCAGAGGAGAATCAGGTCAAACTGACAATGAAACTGAAAAAAATCATTCGTATATAGTAAATAACTATCAAACTCTCGAAGTTAAGTGAGAATATTAATTTATGTAGGTCAGAAATCCAAGGCTCTGATGCTCTGGGAAAGGGTCAGTAGATGTTGGCTAATATATCCCAAGAAAACAGATGGATGGTCAAGATGACTATCAGTTTGAGATGTGTTTGCTCATATATCTTGGCGGCACATGACCGTGGATAGCTTATCTATCATCAAATCTATTCCATGTATCTCATGTTTTGCTGGAAAAATGAGCCCAAGCATGGCTGCCCTGAGAAGAACTTTAATAATAGGCAAGCGGAAGCAGAAATGTCATCTGGAGAACTGTGATCGAGGTTGCATCTGTCTTATTCTATTGGCCGGAATCAGTCTACTCAGGAAGAAGTCAACTGTATAATGGGTTTGTGAAGCAATTTCATATATAGGGACTTAGCCACTTCATCCTACTAATGTACATGGCATGTCGTTTTTTGTAATAATGATGAATATGCTAATGACCTGTCAATGAACCCTGCAGAACAACAAATGGCAGGGTCCTGTCTGTCTTTATACATTATACATGGGCAAATCACATGTATAATGATAATGAGAGGCAAGAATGGTGACACACTGACTTGTCACATTCTAGTTTTATTTAGTGCAGCTTCTTGGTTAAATTCTCACAAAACTTGGGGACAATGTTGCAGAAACTGAACATCACCTGAAATATAAAAGAAATTATCACCGGCCTGCGGTGGCACATCGCTGTAGTGCTCGCGCTCTGTCGCTAGGGCGCTGCGTCCGTCCCGTGTTCGATCCTTCCCGCTGTCCTTCAGTGGGAAAAAAAAAAAAAAAAAAAAAAAAAAGAAATTATCCAAGCCTAAAAATGGAATGGTACTTGGAAAGTTCAGTCAGGCAAAAATTATCAAGCTGTGGGCTTGACTTGGTTTAGACAATAATGCAATATGGTTATCTCAGTTGGTCAGCTTACAGTGGGTAGGCTATAAGCCGGTGCTCCAACTCTGTTCATAGAGTCCACTCATCTCTGCTTCTTCTTTATGAGTATTTATCTTCATACTTGAGGTATGCATAAATCTTCATGTTATACGCAGATCTCTCCAAGGTTAGAAAGAGTAGGTACACTTTGTTGGTATCAAAGGAAATAAAATGTTTTCTGGAAACCTGTTAGTATCTTTCTGAAGTGGATGGCAAGCCCCATCTTACTTATGCAGAAACTCCACGTCTCTATAACCTACTTAGGCCTCAGCTGTCTAGTGCTGTGGCCATAAACCGCGATAGGCGGGACCTCCCCTTCAGGAGTGTATCATGTGCCCCTTCCACACTAGGATCAGAGTACAGACATATCATCCCTTTAAAAAAGTATAGTTTTTGTCCTGATAAATACTTTAAACAAATGTAATTATAAACTTTGGGTAGCTTTGCTTTTTTTTTTAGTATTAACTTACATTGAAAGAATCTTCTTAGGATCACCAAACAATCGCTTTGCAGTAAGATTTATATGGCTAGACCCAAAGAATGATGAAGACTCATATTGGCTTACAAGAAAATCTATTCAAGGTGTACCTTTTCCAAATCACAATTTTACCTAAAACTTCAAAGACTTATTTTAGGTTAAAGAATATTCCGATTGCTCCCTTAATAGCAGAAACTAACTCTCAGCAGGCAGCTAACATGACAAACCTTACAAGAGATTACCGAAGCTAATGTTAAGTGAGTTTTGAAGGATTTATTTTATTATTTCTGTGTGTGTGTTCACACACGCCCACACAGGACAGAAGTGGGTATCAGGCCGTTGGAGATCAGCTGCCACATTTCGGTCCCTGTAATCCCAACCCTGGCCCTGTTAGAGGGCCTAGCATTCTTAACTGCTGAGTCATCTCTCAGGCTCTAGAGTCATTATGAGAAAAACTGTAAGCAGTATTTCCAAAGTTCACTATCTAGAATGCATCTATTCATTGGGCCAAATTCACAATCTTAATTCCAAAACTATATGCAATGACAGACATGTTAACAGGTTCTTGAAACTCATTATCTCTATGTTCCTTATTTTAAGGTACCACTTACTACTCTAAGACATAGGCCATCTTAACTCTCCTCTGCACGTGGGCCACAAAAATCTATCTTGGCTATTGCTTTTTCTATTACCACTATCAACTTTTTTTCCTGAGACTTTGTAGAACCCTGTATTTGTTGTTATTCTACTTCCAAGGGAGATCTGTTTTAACTTTGTTACTTCGTCCCATATCTAAAACACCTTAGTAGATTCTTTTTACTTGGAAGATAAAAGTTACATACCTTTACCATGCTTAGAAATCTTTGTGGGGCAGGTCTTAACCTCTAGTTAGAATATATCTCTGTATCTGACACAATTGTTTTACTCTAGTAGACTTTTGTATTCCTCCAAGGATCTTTCAGTTAGGAGCATCAGAATTCATCTTCTGCAAGATAAAACTGCATTTTTTTGCCAGCAATTATTTACTGGATGCCTCATACAAACAATGATAGTCTGCTGAGACCAACTCCCTCAGGAGATTCTACAGTAGAGGAACAGCAGAAGCTTCATGGATTTAGTGAGCTAACCAGCTGTTCAATGATCCTCTACCATTTGGTCTATGGTTGCTTTGGTGTCTTTTTTCTTTTATTTGCATTTAAATTTTCTCAACATTTTCACTTGCTAGGCATCCATAGGCATGTTTTATTAGATTTTTAAACTAAAATTCTTCAAAATATAATATTCTTTTTTTTATAATTTAGAGTAATAAGCATTTCCTTCATTCTTCAATGTGATTGATCATAGTAAACCAAAGCCCTATTGGAAACAATTATTGTTCTTGGTGTTGGTTATTTTTCTGTTGTCACAATCACTACAGAATATTGGTCTACTGTTGTATTCCCCTGGTCTACATGACCAAAGAAAACATGACGATCCCTCATAGACATCCTAGTAAAGTCGCTTTTTCAATGGGGACTTGTATTTCAGGTGACTCTTCCTTGTGTTAAGTGGCAATGTTAACTAAGATGGAATGAATGATAGTACTGAGAGGTGTCTGACAAAAGCAGAGCACTGCACAGTTTTGAGATGTTGAGAGAGTGTTTCAACCATTTCTACACTTAAGGCATTTGTATCAAAATAATATATGAAATGATTACTCAATCTCAGTTCTCCTTGTGGTTAGCTGGAAACTGAATAAGAGATTCCCTGAATTCTACTATGCTATGTGACTTAATTTTTAACCAAAATAATACTACTCAGTTTTGAGTTTTGGTCTCCTCTCCTCCCCTCCCCTCCCTCTCTCTCTCTCTCTCTCTCTCTTCCCCTCTCCCCCTCTCCCTCCCCCTCCCCCTCCTTCTCCCTCTCCCTCTCTCCTCCCCTCCCCTCTCCCTCCCCTCTGTGTGTGTTGTGTGTGTGTGTGTGTGTGTGTGTGTGTGTTGCTGCACCTAGTTATATGGATTTTGAAGAGGAAGTTCATGAAAAGTCCTTGCCAGTGAAATCCAGTTCACTTCACAAGGAAGCTGGGCTTCTAATCTTAGATCTGATTGGAGGACAAAGAGTTGGACTGAAGGAAAATGGACAATTCCTGATTCCCCATTTATGTTGGTCAGAACAGCCACTTCATTAGAGACAGCTGAAGAAGGAAAAATTTTCTTTTCAATATTCCATTTTCAGTTCAGTTACACATATGGCAGGTCAAATATTTAAACCAATGTATGTAAAGTTAATTAGCTGTAAGCTTCTTTGGCCATAATCTTATCAAATGGTTTTAAAACAGAAACCACAAATAGTCCCCTTTTAAAAGATTTGATTATTAAAAATATACTGAAAGGCTAATCTTTCTTCACCTTTTCTTTGTGGCCTTCTTAAAAAATATTTTAAAGTCTCTATAATGACTAATACAATTTTTTTATAGGATGAATCATGATGCTTATCTATTAATGCAGAAGCACACCAGGCCATAGGGGAGGGGAGATAGAAGAAGAGGTTAATTTTCATTTTTTAAATTTTAATTTTATGCTCATTGGTGTTTTACCTGCATGTATGAACTGGAGGTACAGACAGTTTTGAGCTGCCATGTAGGTGCTTAAACTTGAATCCAGATCCTATGGAAGAGCTGTCAGCTCTTAACCACTCAGCCATCTCTCCAGCCCTGATTAATCTGATGTTTATCTATATCCAAAACATGTTCCAACCCCAATTAGTCAGATTTTTATCCATCCACAAACCATGTTTTCTGCCACAGCAGAGGCATAGATCTTGTGTTAAGGAGAAGTATTGAATATAAGGACATTTCCCAATGTTAGGAAATAAGCCATTTTATAAAGTGCATTTTTTTAAAAAAGCAGTGAACCTTTATACTCATACCTGACAAAGCACAGAAAAGTTGAATGTTGAAAGAAGTCAGTTGTTTAATCAGCAAATGTGCAGAAAATTCACATCTTTTTCCCATAACCTAAATCTGAAGACACTCAATATAGTATATTACTTGGATTTCTAAAATATTATTTACTAATCAGCAGAATTCAGAGTGGTGATTTTTAAACTTTTAATTCCATGTTTCTTCTGGCCACATGCATTGCCTGTCTAAACTTCTTTTGAAATTGTTAATCTCTATTATACTTCTTTGAATTTAACTGAAGACGAAGTAGCTTGCTTTTGGATGTCTCCATATAATTACAATTTAATTTTGTCTAGTTGATAATGCTAAAGATAATGGCTTCTATTTTGCAAAATGAGGTCCAGCTCCATGCAGCACCACTGCCAGAGCCTCTTTCAGATGCAGAAGACAACTGTTCCCTCATTTCTGTAGAGTGTGTGCTTCCAGATCTTGGCAGTATTTCCATGACTAGAACAGAATGAAAATTTCACCCTGTGTCTATAAAAATGCTAGCTTACCTCTTCAGTGCTGTGCACTGATCAGAGCCCTCTGTGATTCAATGGGAAAGACAGCAAGCTGAAGCGTCTCAATTGCCTCAAAACTTGTACTGGGCTGGAGAGCACCTGACTGTACCCTGTTCACCCTATTGTCTTTAAACATATTGCCACTGCTCTGCTATAATCGCTGCCACAAACTGGGATTTTGAGGGCAGTTGCTTGTCCATCACTAATAAATATTCAGCATCACCACATCTTTGTCCCATAATCTCAGTTTCTCACAGCAGACTCATAGCTCTCATATAACCATCACACCATCTAGACAGGAGTGTTGTTTTCCAAGCAGAAAAGGTCTGTCTTTTTTCTATTCGAGCCCTGTCTGGGAGCTGTTTTTGTTGGATTTACATGACTTTGGGTTTCTACATCAGTCTATCCCTGCCTGTGAATTGAAAAGTCACTGCCTATAGATCTAGAAATGGATTGTGGCATTTTAAGACACAATAATTCTATTGTCAGATGCTGTCCTGTTGAAATGCCTTAGGAAAGAAGACAGAAGACTGTCTAACCCAAGTTTAAACATGGGATGCTCAGACTTCAGGCAACTATGAACAAAACTAAGTTGACTTTCATAAATTCACCTGATTGATTCTAGAGGAATTTGAAACTAATCAGGTGTTAGTTCATTCTGGAGCTTTCATCAATTTATTTATCTCTTGTTTTCCTCCCTCTTAATCTGGCTTTGACATAATAATTTTTTCAAAGACAGTGATAACTTTAATAAAGGGAAGTTTATAAATTCAGGTAATCAGGAAATGAGAAAAAAAATCTTAAATATGCAAATGCCACATTCTTAATTGTCTACAGTTACTAAGATCCACCTACTTGACTACATATATAAAGATATGCAGAATTATGGCAAAGGAAAGAAAAGGCCGGCCCTAAGATTTCAGCATCCAGAGGGGGGAGAGACAGAGAGAGAGAGAGAGAGAGAGAGAAGAGAGAGAGAGAGAGAGAGAGAAGGAGCTGGGAGCAAGTTGAGAGTCTCTTGTGATAAAACAGAAGAAACATTTAAGCCCTCTGGCAATATGGAAAACCCCAGTGTGATAAATCTTTTTCACTTCCTGATTGCAGCTGCTTCTAGCTCCTGCTCCTTTGACTTGTCCATCACCAAGGACTTTACTTTTGAACTGTGGGTCAGAATAACCCTTCCTTAAGATACTAAAACAAACTAATCAGTCAAACAAAAGCTCCCATATTTTAAAATACTTCCATCAATCTTAACTTAAAACAAAGTAAGAGAATGAGATTAAACTGATGAACATCTGGAAGTAGGGTACCTGGTTACCTTTGCTATCTAAATGGCTTAATTTCACTACCCCTCTCAATCTTCTTGTTACTGATTTCTGAGATACAGTAAAAACCCAAAACCTGATGTATTTTTATGTATGCTATTCAAAACTTAATAACTTGTCAAAAATGGTTTTAATAACTCTACCTTTTTTTTCATCACTACATTTGACAGGTGGCAAAATGATAAAATGGCTCAAAATATGACCCATGTGATAATTGTTTTAATCTCACTAACCTGACAAATAACGTGATAAAAATTATTATTTAAAATTCAGAATAGAGCTTGTGAAGCATGGTATCAAGTGCTGTATCAGATGCTTGAGCATGTTTTTAATTGGCAAAACTTTAATGTCATTAAGAGTTTTGCATATGCTTCAGCTAGCTTTTGTGCAGTTGAGAAAAAAAATCAATACCCATCTGTCACTGTGAGTGGAGCACATACGGTAACAGACGACCTTAAAATACATCAGACGTGGCTCCTATTATCCAAGTTTCTTTGGCTCCAAAAGGAGTTCAGCCACCTTGATATTGCTTTGGCTTTTAGAAGTTTAATTTTGCCAATTAAAATTGTTATTTTATGTGTAACTGTGACAATTCCACTTCTGTTTCTCTGCTGTTATTAATAGTCATTAGGAAAAATTCTGAGCTCATGTAAACTCTATCTGAATTTATGTTTTGGGCTCTAACAGGCAATGGCTCAGTCTTCAAGTAGACATCTTTGTCAGATGAGCAAGTGATCAGTGCCTGCAGGGGCCATTTGTAGGTGCCTTTTGTCCTTTCTGGGACTGTCCTAGTTTGACTTACAGTTTAGAGCTTAAAACTTGAATAAAAAATGATCCAGTTCCCCAGATTTTTAAAGTCAAAGCAGTAAAGTGAATTTTATAAAGTTATTTCTGACACGAGGATGGAGATGATGTGCCATGAGGTTTCCTTCATTTAACATTCGTAAGTGGGCACTCCACAGCAGATACTATTCTTGAAACCACATTGAAGACATGGAGACTCATGACATTTGAACATAAAAGTGCTGTGGAGGCTATAGATACATGAGCAGGACAAGAAAGAGGCTCCCTGTGGATGCACAGCACAGAAATGCCTCCTGAGGGAAGGCAACAAAGACTTTAAAGGAGAGGAGGAGTGGGAAGTCAGCTTAAGCAACACAAGGAGAATCGCTGCTGCTGGAGTGCACCATGGTGCAGCTTCCATGAGGGGGAACTGTGGTGATGCAAGTGATTTAAGCAATTCCTTACTCAATGCGTTGCAAGTAGCAGCCCCATAAGGTAAGTCATTGCTACACACACAAGCATACACACACACACAGACACACACACAGACACACACACACTTGCAGATGCGCTTGTGTTTGTGTTAAAGAGAGAGAGAGACAGGGAGAGAGAGTGAGGGAGTGGAAATGTGGAAAGAGAGAGAGAAGAGAGAGAGAGAGAGAGAGAGAGAGAGAGATTTAAATCCTTGTGTGTTTGAGGCTCTGTTTTGAAGACACAGGGGATCTTCAGTGTATGTCTGAGGACAGATATAACTGAGTTTCCTTTTTATGTAGAGCATTCTGTTAATAGTACTTAACTTCTCTAATGCTGTGTCCCTTTAATGCAGTTCCTCATGCGTGGTGACCCCCAACCATAAAATTATTTACATTGCTATACCATGACTGTAATTTTGCTACTGTTATGAATCTGACATGCAAGATATCCGATATGTTACCCTCTGTGAAAGGGTCATTCAACCCCAATTGAGTCAGAGCGCATAAGGTGAGAACTGCTGTTGTATTTGCTGTGGCCTAAGTAATGAGCTTTGATAAAATACATTTATTTTGAGGGCTTTAAAGAGACAGTGGCAGTGGGTGACAGGGGGAGAATAAATTGGGAAAATGGGTAGACTATGGATCTTCAAAACTCACTCTTATCTTGGTTTTGTCTACCAACTAAGTTTACAGTTCAATGTTTACTCTTTGTTATTGCAAGAGAAACTCACAAATTGAAAGTAGAGTGTGGAAATTGGGGCTGCTTTTATTTTTTAAATTTTTATGAACCTGTTCATTAATCTATCTGGTGTTGTTGGGGACTAAGCTCAAGAACCTTGCAATTGTTAGATGAGCACTTTCATGCTAACTACATATTCACAGATCTAACATGCATTTTTGTTAATTACATGTTCTTCTCTCAAATAAATCATCACATCTTCAGCTTCTGGTAACTGCACTACTCACAGATCCTGTCTCTCACTCAAATCCACCCTACCCTTACCCTTGCCCCAGGAAACATCAGCCAAACACAGCACAAAAAGATACAATAACACCAGGCACAAGCCTTCACATCCAGACTGGTCAAGGCAACCCAGTAGGCAGAAAGGGGTCCCAAGAGCAGCCCAACGAGTCAGAGTCAGCTCCACTCCCACTGTCAGGAGTCCCTCAAAACACCAGTCCGTCAAAACTTCCATAACGTATAAGCAGAAGACGAAGCACAGACCCATGCAGGCTCCATGATCACCACTTCAGTCTCTTCAGAGCCTCTATGAGCCCTGCTTAGTCGGTTCTACAGGCTTTGCTCTCCCTGGATTCTCTTGCCTCCCAGAATTCCCTCTCCAACTCTTCTATAAAGTTCCCCAAGCTCCAAGGTAAGGGAACTATTGGAGAGCTCCCACCTGGACTTTCTTTCCACCTAATGTTTGGATGTGGGTCTCTGCACTTACTCCCATCATCAGCCTGAGGCAACCTCTCGGATGCCAATTGGACAAGGCACCAATCTGTGAGTTTAGAAGAATATTAGCAATCAGTTCATTGGTTTTTGTTGCTTTTTTTTTTTTTTTTTGCCAGTTTTGTTTGGTTCTATCCTGGGTCTCTGGACTGTCCTGCCCTTGTTTCTGGGCAGCATCCAACATGAGCTCCCTCTAGTGAAGTGAACCTCAAACTAGACCAGTCATTAGTTGGCCACTCCCACGTGTTTTGTGCCACCATTGCCCTAGTTCATCTTGTAGGCACACCAGATTGTGCTATAAACTTATCTCTTACAGCCATAAGAGAAAAGTCTCATAAGTTTGATTACACTATGCATTCATTTTCATTGAATATTAGAAAGTCTTTAATTTCTTTACTTCTGTCTTGACCCAGTTTTCATTCAGTTATAGAGTTGTTTAGTTTCCAAAGAGTGTGTAGGCTTCTTGTTGTTTCTGTTGTTGAAAGCCAGCTTTACTCCATGATTGTCCAATAGAATTCAGGGGATTATTTTACTTTCTTGCTATCTGATGAGTCTTGCTTTGTGATGTGGTCAATTATGGAGAAAGTTCTGTGAGGTGCTGAGAAGAAGATATAGTCTTCTGTGTTTGAGTGATATGCTTTGTAGACATTTGTTAGGTCCATTTGGCTCATAATGTCTGTTAGTACCAACATTTCTGTTTAATTTGGGCTAGAAGACATGTTCCTTAGTGAGCATGAAATATTAAAGGCTACCACTATCAATGTGTGAGAGTAAATGTGTGATTTAAGCTTAGGAATGTTTCTTTTACAAATGTGGATACCCTTTGTTTGGTGAATAGATGTTATGATATTATAATGGCTTCCTTCTAAGGTCCATTTGCCTGGAAATTTTTTTCCCAAGGTTTTACTCTGAGTTAAAGTCTATCTTTGATGTTGAGATGTGTTTCTTGTATGCAACAGAATGATGGATACTCTTTTCACATCCATTTTGTTAGCTGTGTCTTTTCATTGGGAATTTAATTCTGTTGAAAGCTATCAGTGACCTATGATTGTCAATTCAATTCCTATTTTTTTGTGGTTGGTAATATTGGTGTTGTATATATGTCTGCCTCTCTCTCTCTCTCTCTCTCTCTCTCTCTCTCTCTCTCTGTATGTGTGTGTGTGTTTCTCTTGTTTAGTGATGTGAGATTATTTATTTTTCATGATTTAATGTGTGTAGTTATCCTCTTTGCTTTCAAATTGCCCTTCTAGTACCTTCTATAGGACTGGATCAATTCATAGATATTGTTTAAATTTGACTTTATCATGGAATACCTTGTTTTCTCCATCTATGGTGATTGAAAGTACTATACCATGGGAATAGTAGGCTGGATGGCATCTGTGGTCTTTTAGAGTCTACTAGACATCTTTCTAGGCCCTTTGGGCTTTTAAAGTCTCTATTGAGAAGTTGGGTATAATTCTAAGAGGTCTGTCTTTATATGTCACTTGCTCTTTTTATTGAGACTTAATAATCTTTCTTTGTTCGGTATGTTTAGAGTTTTGATTATTATGTGGCAAGGGGACTTTCTTTTCTGGTTCAATTTGTTTGATGTTCTGCATGCTTCTTGTACCTTTATAGGCACATGTTAGGAAATTTTTCTTCTATGACTTTACTGAAAATATTTTCTAGGACTTTGAGCTATGCTTCTTTTCCTATTATTTTTAGGCTTGGCCTTTTCATAGTGTTCTAGATTTCCTGGATGTTTTGTGTCAGGAAAATTTTAGATTTAATATTTTTTTAGCAGATATATCTTTTTCTTCTATTATATCTTCAATGCCTGGGATTCTTTCTTACAATGCTTGTGTTCTGTTGATGAACCTTCCTCTGCAGTTCCTTTTTGCTTACCTGGATTTTTCATCTTCAAAATTCTCTCAATTTGTGATGTTTCTATTCCTTCTATTTTTATTTTCAGCTCTTGAACAATTTTATTCATCTTCTTCAACTATTTACTTATTTATTTTATTTATTTATTTATTTATTTATTTTGCTTTTTGTGTTTTGTTTTTTTTGAAGAGATTTATTCATTTCCTTGAATTTTTTGTTTGCCTTTTGCTAGATTCCTTTAAGGAATTTATTCATTTTCTCTATAATGACCTCTATTATATTTGTAAAGTTGGTTTTAAGTTCCTTTTCTGGTTCTTTATCTGTTTTGGAATAGCCAAGGCTTGCTGGAGTAGGATCACTGGGCTCTGGTGGTGATATATTGCCTTGGTTGTTGTTCATTGTATTCTTACACTGGCATCTAGACATCTCGATTTAGAGTGATTATAGGTCTAGGTTGATAGTTTCTGAATTTGTGTTTGTTTTGTTCCTAGATTTCTTTTTCCTTTCTGGTATTCTTGCTAGTGTGAGTAGGGGGCTCTGCCTGAGTTGGGGGTGGGGACACAGCAATGAGGAAGAGTGGGGAGATTTGGGATAGGGTGCTGGGGCACCTAGAGAGCAGGGGAGGTTCAATCTCTGATAACCTACTTGGACTTCTTATGGTAGGTATAGCCTCTGATCAACCAGAGATATTCTGCAGGAGCTGGGAACTGGGACATCTCAGTGAGGAGGGGGCACTGGGGATAGTTTCAGGAGGGGTGCTGAGACAATACATTTTTGGTTGAGCAGGTCTCTGACCAAGTTGGCCCACACATTATTACTATAGAATTTCAACAAATGTGCCCAAATCTTATAAAATTTATGGGAAAATATCAAATATATAAGGGCGATAATTTCCTTTTACATCATAATCTCAATGGCACTTATCTGAAAGAATTTGAAGTTCTTTTAAGCATTTATTCTCAGCAAGACTCTATACTTAAGGAAGTGAGTTACAACAAATACAAAACTATTCTGGTAACCTCAGTGCTTATAAGTTCAGGTTACTCAGGATAAAGAACCACAATAATGGTGATTTTGCATAAGCAGTTTATGCTGTTCTAGAGTCTTCACAGTATTAGAGATATGCTGTCCTCTCTGTTCACTTTGTCAGCAGCAGAGTATTTCCCCTTCAGTAGGAATTTCTGTATCCTTAGCTCAGTATATGTGATGGGCTACAGGTACCTCTGAAGGGCATGCATAATTTCTATACCCATCTGCTATCCTATAGCCAGAATGTGGTTACATGTCTGTACCCAAACACAAAAGTTATTAGAAAAAAATATGTTCTGTTTTTCTTGGTGCATATAACCCACGTAAAATGTGTCTCACTTTAGAAAAAAAGAGAGAGAACGGGCACTAAGAGACTAGCAATAACTTCTAACATTTGTGACATGTGACATTTTTGAGATATGTCTTGAAATGATCTATTCGTTGCTACATTGCCCTGCCTGGTATGTGCGTTCATGAATGCTCAGGTCTGTAACAGCAGATCCATATTTCTCTATCCTTGTCATTTGCTTATTTCACTCTACAAAAAGATGATGAATCAGGAATGTCCTCAACACATGCTAGACCCAAGTCAGCACAATCATAGCTTCCAAGATATGCGAGAGATCAACTTTGCTTCTTAAAAAAACTAATTGTCTTTGGTACATTGTTAGAGAGTAGCAACACACATATACACATAAACACAGACTCAAACACACACACATACACATGAATACAAATATATACACACATACATACAAACACACATGAATATACATACATACACACATACACAAATGCACACACACATACACAACACACACAATACACACAAACACTCACAAAACACATAAATATATAAACACACATACACAAACACAACACACACTTACGTATACATACATACCCACAAACATACACACTCACACACAAACACACATACACAATCATTTATACACAACAAAGCCGGGCAGTGGTGGCACACGCCTTTAAACCCAGCACTTGGAAGGCAGAGGCAGGCAGATTTCTGAGTTTGAGGCTAGCCTGGTCTACAGAGTGAGTTCCAGGACAGCCAGGGCTATACAGAGAAACCCTGTCTCGAAAAACCAAAAAAAAAAAAAAAAAAAAGACACAACAACACACTAAAGCACACTCTCATACTCACAAACACACAAATACACACAAACACACATAATCCTACACATATGCACACATATACATGCAAACACACACATAAGCACACTCATATAAACACATACACAAAAACACATATATACACAAACAGACACACAAAAACACACACTTATGCAAACAGACATATACACATAAACAGACTCACAGGCAATACACACAAACGTACACAAACACACAGAAATACATACACACATATGTACACACAGAAACACAGACACAAATATACACATATATACATATGAACATAGTTACACATAAACACACATATACATACACACAAATACACACACCAACGTGCAGACACACTCACATACTCCATGGTCTTGGACATCCATGCTTGTATGTGTGCTGTCTTTTCCAGAGCCATGGTCTCTTTCTGTAGCTTTCTTCATGCCTTTCTACTCCGGTTCTATGAAGCCCTCTGGGGCCTTGATCCTATCTCCTTCCCTAATTCACTTGCTCTCTTTATTACTGGTCATTCTTTACTTGCTTTAGAAGAATTTAGCAAAAACAACAAAAAACCCGCCAATTTCCATGAAGCAAAGACATTTTATCTGATCTATTCAATAAGATGGTTCCTGATAAAGATGCAAGTAAAGATAGGTAAAACTTACTTGTCACAGCAGGGAAAAAAAAAAAAGTGCAGATGTCCTCATGGTTCCTAGTGGAGAAGTTGGAGACGAACTGAAGGAGCTGAAGGGGTTTTCAGCCCAATGGGAGGAGCAACAGTGTCATCTGGCCAGACCCCCCCAGAGCTCCTGGGAACTGGACCACCAACCAAAGAGTACACATGGAGGGACCCAGGCTCCAGCTGCATGTGTGGCAGAGGATGGCCTGGTTGGACATCAGTGGGAGGAGCAGCCATTGGTCCTGTGGGAGTTCGATGCCCCAGTGTAGGGGAATGCCAGGGCAGGAAGATGGGAGTAGATGGGTGGGTGGGGGAGCACCCTCATAGAGGCAGGGGGAAAGGGGTATGGGATAGGGGTTTTCCGGAAGGGAGACCTGGAATGGGAAAACAATTGAAATGTAAATAAAGAAAATATCCAATAAAAGAAATGAAAAGAAAATAGGCAGAATGGTTCAAATGAATGGAACACAGGAGAAGCTGGATCTCAGATCCAAGCAGATTAGCTGTCATCAGGGAGTTTGTACCTAAGCAACTGTTGTAACAGTCATATTCTCTCTCTGTCTCTCTGTCTCTGTCTCTGTCTCTGTCTCTCTCTGTCTCTCTCTTCTCTCTCTCTCTCTCTCTCTCTCTCTCTCTCTCCCTCTCTCTCTCTCTTTCTCTGTCTGAGTGTGTGTGTGTGTGTGTCCCTAAACACACAAAAATTAAATGAAGACATTTCTTTTTCTTAAACTTTTCATTAATTCTTTGTGAGTTTCATATCAAGCCCTTAAATCTTTCTCATCTCCATGTCACCTTATATCTGCCTTTCTCCAATAAAAACACAAATTAACAGCAACAGCAAAGCATAGAAAATATCTCATCATGGAAGCTGAAGTATGTCACAGTGTGTCCCACAGTATTTCCCTCTGTCCACATATCTTCACTTCACTGTTACTTGGTTTAAGTCATTGGTCTGGTTCAAGATCTCTGGCTTCTGTGACACCACCAATGTTGGATCCTCACTGAGTTTCCTCCCAGGGAGATGGGTCATCTCTCTTGCTCTTGTACCCCCTGAGTTGACTCAGTCACATCCAAGCCTCCAGAACCAGCTCCACTGTGCTGCTCTTTCAAAGGCCCACTCTCCCAAGTGCTGCAGCCTGTGAGGGACTTTCCTACCCTCACAGTTCAGTGCTGGCTCACCAGGGCCTTTGACATCAGGGCCAGCTCTCCTACTGATGCAGGCAGTGAGAGGCAAGGTGGGGGTGAGCATCACCCCCATACCCATGCTGCCTCACTGCAGATGAATGGCACTTTCACCCTCTTGCCCTTGACCAGGGAAAACGTAATTCTTTAATGTCTGTGCTAAGTAAACGTTTATGTGACCTGACATGTGCAAAGCCATCCCAGCCTCTTCCTGCTATTCATGCTTCAGGGTTGTATCGTAGCTGGACACTGGTTGGAAGTGATATAAACTTGCAAGGTTGTTGTTGTGGGAGACTAGCCTTAGCAAGTGCATGGATCATCCAGAAACAGTGAAATTTTTGTACCAGCCATGATTTAAGTAATAGGAAAATTCAAGTGAACATAATGTGTGTGTGTGTTTGTGTGTGTGTGTTTGCACATTTATTTGTGTTGCTATAACAAAATACCTGAGATGGGTAATTTATAACTAATACACCTTTATTCTTACAGTTCTGAAAGTTGGCAAGTCCAAGAACAAGATCAGAATGCCAGAAGGCTTGGAGTCTGCTGCGGCATATTTTCTGGTTCCTCACACAGAGAAAGGAATGGAATGACTAGAAGAATGCTATTCCCAGTCTCTCCTGTGAAGCACTAACCTATTTGCAGGGCAGCCTCTCTGTGTCTTAATTGCTTCTTTACAGGTCCTGCATGTGAATACAATTATAATTGATGCGACACTCTAACATGAGAACTTTGAAGGCCACCTAAACCTAAAACACAATAGTAGGCATGTGACTAAAACATCATACTGTTGGCCAATACTTTTACTGCATGTGTTTTGAGTTTATCATTACTTCTGTCTTCATTCCCTTCTAAAACATGTGAACATTTCTTCCTTGTATGGTTGCTTTGCTGGCTAAAGCGACTGGGAAAAGGTCCATTCTCTATGAAAGAGACTTATCTACTGTGTAACCAGTTTTCCCACTTAGCTTTGTATGTCACATCATATTATAAATTATGACCCAATGGATGTTGTGGTAACCCAGCTCCTGGAGGAATTAGCACAAGTAATAGGACATGCTCGAGTTGAGATGACCAAAACAGTTATCCTCTGGCAGGGAGAAGTACAGTTTTAATTCAAGCTCATTCAACTTTTAATTGAAGAGAATTTTAAGATAATTGGAAAATACTTAAAATAGAGAAAACATTAAAATACTTACAAATTTAAAAGGTCAACAAAACTGTTTATTGCATCATGATAGGTGCCATATAGCAATTTAGTAACATCATGGAGAGACTGATGTCCACCGACTTTGAGAGCAAGAAACCAAGTTGTAAAGATGCCAGTACATACCAGAATTTGTTTTCAATGAGTGGCAGAGGCTTCTTTGTATCTAAGTGAGGCTGATGATCATGGGGGAATAGATTGGAATCTAGAGCCTCATTTGGCACAGGCTATACATACACATACACCCCACATCTAACAATGTACTTGATAACCAAGAGCATTACCTACATGTACTGTGCACACCATACTCCTACCAATATAACTAGCAACATGGTAACCTCCAAGGATCTTCTCTACATCAGGCCTTAGATACAGGAACAAAATCACTCCCCTTCACAACCCCTATACAACATCCTATTTCTATTTAAATATATCTTGGAAGCATCCCCAAACCAAAAGAGACTGGTCCAATCTGGCTTAGACTAGTTTTAGCTGCATGCATGGTATGGCTGAGGGAACACTTAAGGAGAATAAACAATCAACTTGTTTCTATGTATAATTGAGTATACAGAAATGAGGAAGTCTCTGTGGGAAAAGATATGTACCATGAGCAAAGGCTTACAGAATGCAAACCTGTCAATCCAAACAGACCTTCGAATGTGCTACATTCTTTAGCAACCGAACACTTCCTCAAGGGTCGTTGTCTTGCTAAAAATCCATTCCCTGATAGAACTCAAACAGTGTCTACCCCTAGTGCTAAGATTTCAACCACAAGCAAAGGTGTGATTCCACCAAAGTTCACTCAGAGAAAACGATTTATTCGGGTTACTCCCATAACAGTGGATGAGATGTTTCAGATGGGAGCAGAGGTGTCAGCCACACTGGAAGGTCTGAACCCAGCAAGGACGATGGCTTCTCCATCTATATGCTCTAGACCCCCACACACAAGACCATGGACAATTAGGGCAGGGTTGTACACAGCTGGATGGAGGGGAGGCTGGGTACTCAGGTGAGGGTCTCTGACCCTCCCTGAGCCCTGGTTCTGTAAGGGAAGATAAACAGTCAACAGGCCAGGTTGTCTTTCCGAGCAAAATCCTGGAGATGTCTGCAGTTTAGCCACACAGAGCAGTGAAGACAGCGTTGTATTGACACGAGTGAATACAATAGCAGTTCGAGTGTGACTGCAAACCAGACTGGCTGAAAAATCAGACAACAGCTTGATGATCCTGAAGGCTATATGGCCTTACAGTCACTTTCTTCTTCAAAACAAAATCTGAATATATTTATACTTCACGTATTACCTTAGAAAAATGGGTCCTATGGCAGTGCCATGTAAATTATGTGATTCTAGCAACATGTTAATTGTGTGATGGTTTAATTTTTATTATTTTCATTTATAATTGACTTGCTCTACATACAGTTTGGGCATTCAAGAGAATGGGGAACTCAATAGGCCATGCATTTAATTGGCTAAAGAAATTATGAAGCAAATTATCTCAGAAACGTTGTCAATGAGAGCACTGGGAAGTTTTAATGGGAAGTAGGACATAGTCAACTTGTAAACAGAGTTTAAGATTTTAAAAATGTATTTGAGAAATGTGACAAATTTATTGTTTTAATACATTATAAAGTTCTTGTTCAATTTGATATGTCTATTAAAAACGGGGTGGGGGGATTAAATACTTAAGAAAAATCAAGTGAGGCCTAGTGGTTCAGGTTTGGAATCCCAGCATTAGTAGAGGGTTAGGCAGGAAGGGATGAGTTCAAAACCAGCCTGGAGAAGACTGGTTCAAAAACAAAGCAAAAACTTTAAACCTTAAAATAATTATAATATAATTATAATAATTATATCAAAATCTTCTTTCGTTAATGATTGGCAGGAAGAAGTAGGTTTTCTTGGATACACAACACACACACATGAGAGAGAGAGAAAAGAGAGAGAGAGAGAGAGAGAGAGAGAGAGAGAGAGAGAGAGAGAGAGGCAGGCAGGCATGAGCGCCCGAGCACTCAAACACACACACAGAGTCTCTCATCTTTCATGGTTGAATTGGTTCAGTTTTGGTGGTGGTGGTGGGTTTTTTTTGGTTCTCTTTCTTTTTTTTTCTTTAAAAGGTGCTCATGTGGGAGGAAGTCACTGTGGTAAATGTAAGACTCAATGAACCTCCTCTAGGTTCCTTTGTCTTGTCCCAGACTGTGGAGGAGCAGAAAGCACAGCATACGGTTTTAATTATGTGTAATCACTGTGTCATTATTCTCACTGGTTTCCTGAGCACTTATGAAATATATGAAAGTAAACAAGAGACGATGTATTTTGGTTTTAGTGAGACTAGGCTTTCTGTGCAGACCAGGCTGCTGTGGAACTTGTGAACCTTCTGCCTCAGTATCTCGGGTACTTGGATATTAGACATGTGCCATTACATGTATTTTTCAATATGATCCAGCCCCAGCCCAAATGATCATCACCACACTTGTCATTGTTGACAAGCAAAGGGATCTGTATCAAACTACTCTAGACTAATATAGATTTTCCCGTTTAACTGATATTAAGATTTTATTTCTTCTATTCATTTTTTCAAGTATTTTGTATCTAACCTTACTGACTGAAGAATCTTTCTCAAAACAGAAAAGCATTTTAAAAATACCAAGCAGCAACAAAAAATTTAC
Source organism: Mastomys natalensis (assembly GCA_021653895.1). Taxonomy (NCBI): domain Eukaryota; kingdom Metazoa; phylum Chordata; class Mammalia; order Rodentia; family Muridae; genus Mastomys; species Mastomys natalensis. The sequence goes on from JAJTUV010001769.1 coordinate 38,990, forward strand.
AAAGAAAATATATTCAAATATTTCAATATATTTATCAAAATATTTAAAAGTATATATGTGCTTTTCGATGTCAAGTTCACCTACCAGTAACTTTAATACATGCTATAATATCAAAGTGATGAACATAAATTTCTGTGAAGTCATAATTTTTAAATGAACAGAGTAGCAAATCCATAATTATTGTGTTTATTGCAGCCTATGCATCCCAAAGGTAGGTACTAATATGAAGGAAGAAACCAGAAGACAGTCTAGGCCAGGTCACCCAGTCAACACAGCCTTTGTATCTGCCTGTGCTCACACACATCGTGATGCTAACACCCAGTCAACCACAGCCTTTGCATCTGCCTGTGCTCACACACATCATTATGCTAAGACAAGTCATCCTTACTGTCTTCTGCACAAATACCTGACCTAAATGACAGATACAGAGATGTTATTTAATATTTGTTTTATGCTGCTAAGTTCTAGAATGTTGGTTCTAAGAATGATAACAATAATACTATAATAAAGCGAATGTTTGTCTAAAAATGAGTGTTCTATGTAAAGTTCTAAGGCTCAGCATAGGAGATCCAAGAGAGGACACGGTTCCACTGTCCATTTGGGTAACTGAATGGATAGTGTCACTGCTGGGAGAGTTGAAAAAGAAAGAACCAGATAGAATTTTGAGCTCAAGGAACATACAAATTATGAAATACAGTTAAGCACATTTCCCCCATGCTTTTGAACTTTCACTCAAATGATCAAAATTCAGATCAGTAGCTCAAAAAATAATAGTAAGTCTGAGTTAGAGATAAGGCTTGGGCATAGCTGTGAGTACGGAGTGATGAAGGCTTTTACCTTGGAAGTTATCACACGGCACATAAACAAGTTGATAAGAAAGAAATCTGTAGATGGTGGAACTGAGAGGATAGAAAAGAGACAGGAATTGTGGAAGGAATATACACATGTATGCATTCCTTCACAGTCTCGGATATTTTAATAGTGGGTCTTCACACTAAGGATATTTTCTGTGTGTCCAATAAGTTATGGGAAGGAAAAGAAAGGTTAAAAAGTCACAACTGGGCCAAATAGATGACTTTAAAACCCTTCTGCTTCTGATAATTAGGAGAAAGTAAATCATCTGCCCTTCCATTCCAAGAATACTCAGACAGCTTGGCTTTTATCAAATCAAGCCATTGATGACTTGATGGACATATGATAGATAATTCAGAATTAAATTGCGCCTTTGGGAGTGTGGTTGTGAAGCATCATAGTTTGGTTTTCAAGGATCAACTCGTCTGTTGGTTGTGTGGTTGCTGCTTAGTGGCCGCCTTTGCCTGCCTCAGGGGCTGCTGTGGTTTCTGGTCTTCCCCCACACAGTGATATTTTTTCTCATTGATGGTTTTACACTCCTTTCACTTTAAATAGTCCTTGCAGCTGTCTGTGGACTGCTTCAGGACCTATGACTGCTCTCTGCAGGAGTCCTTACTGGCTTCTTCGGCTGCTTTAGTTCCCCTTCTGTGTGTTACAATGTTCTCTGTCAGCTACAACAAATCACCATGCACTTAATGGCTTAAAATGACACAAAATTTCTAGCTTACAGATCTAAAGATGTGAAATTTGATATGATTCTCATGAGCGAGGTGTCTCTAGTTGTTTTTCCCTGCATACAATCTGTTTTCCATTGTAGCTACTTCAGGCTGTCAACATGGCCTGACTCCTCATAGTTCCTAAATCTTCAAAGACAGGGCTACTGGCTTTTTTTGCTCCCACTTTCCTGGTTTTGCTCTTCTACACCCTGCTGTGCTTGCACACTGTGATGACATTTGTCAAGCCCATTGATCTACAAAAATCTATATACATTAAAGTCAGCTGATCAGTAACCTAACTTCTTTGTGTAATCTTGATTTCTATTTGCTGAGCAACAGAATATTCACCAGTCACAAGGAATAAGATATGGCCATCTTTAGAACGCATCATTCTGCCAATTTCGTCTAGGAAAACAGAAATTTTTCAAGAAAAATAAAACTCTCAGTGACAGTGTAGAGAATTATCTTAATCTTTTCTATATTTCAGATGACTATATTGTTATATCAAACACTTATGCTACATTTAGAAGCATTTTCTCTCGAAATTTCTGGAAGCCTGAATTTTTTGTGTATGTATTTTTGTTTCTAATAGGTCAATTTCTGAACAAGTTTCTATACATTCAAGTAGGAGAAAGGTTGTTTCTTTCCTATGAAATATCCTATGAAAAGCTATTAAATTGATGGTAGATCTCAGTGCTCCTCATAGATCTCTGAGACCTGCTTTCTCTCTGCTTGAAGTAGACCATGCATACTCAAAGCTACAGGACCATCGCAGGAGCTTCACACTGAATCTAACTGTTGTCTCTCTGCCAGGCTACCACGCTGGGCAGCACAGTGTACAGCACTGTCTGCCCCTCCCTGGCTCTATGCTATAACAGCTTCATAACACCCACAGGTTCTATTGTATTAATGTTTGAGAGCCAAGTTAGTCACAAATTCAATCATAAATGCTAGGGTTTCTTTTGGAGTTTGGGAGATACTTGATCAGATTGTTTGCCTGTGTTGTCTTGCCTTTTGCTGACATATTGTAGACTAACCTGTCTATGAAGGAAGACATGAACTTAAGCGAAAATGTGAACTGTCACATAAAACCAAACCTTGCCATAGGAACAGAGAAAACATTTTTAAAGTTGCATTGTTATAGAGGGTTATTGTCGTGGGCCAGAGGGGCTGCTGCAGTAGTGGGAAGGAGGGGTATGCTTAGAAGAAGCACCTAAAACATCACGCGGAAAAAGACTTTTGTAGGGTAGAACAAATAAAGCTAGAAAGGACAGGGTGTTGAGCAGAGAGAGGGCTTGGCCATTGTTCAGAGACTGTTGTTGTTGATGTTTGGTTGGTGGTTTTGTTTTCTGTAGTCCTCTGCTGATGATCAGCAGAGATCTGGAGAGAAGTCAACTCCTCTAATGCAGGCTTTAGATGTGGGAGTGGGGTGGAATGGGATGGGGTGGGGTGTGAGGGCTGAGTCCTATATGCAGAGAAGTCTATGGTTACTGGTAGGTCAGATTTTCAAATATTTTGTCCAGACATATTTTGGTCACTAAAGACAAGCAATTTATTGTAAAATTCATAAGATAAATAGTCGAAATGTGGCTGGTCTCTGCCTAAGTTCGTCAGAAGTAAACAAGGAATCTACCTGTGAGGAGAGGCGTATCTGAGTCAGAGGTGGAAGGGTGTTTCATTGTTGTAAGTAATTTCCTGGAACATAGACATGTGTGGTCCTTCTTCATCACAGTTCCTCCCGAAGTGCAGATTCAACATGCCTGTGATTAGTAACATTCATATTTTCTTCCAGTAAATTTTTCTCATACTCAAATTCTTCTCCACTGAATCCTCTTGGGCCAGGTCTGCACAATTCAAATCAATTTCAGCAACAAAGTATTTCTTATTCTTACTAGGATAGTCCATTGAGCCCCATTTAAAGCATTTCAATGCTTTCTAAATCCAAAGTCTCAAAATCCACATTCTTTCAAACAAAAGCATGGCCAGGCCTATCAGGGAAGTCACACTTTGTCTTTGGCCCGTTCTTCTATCCCTTTCTGTTTCCTAGGTTCCATATGGTGAATACCTGTGCCCCTCAACATCTTATTCCATGATGTTCTGACTCTCGACAGGGCCAGAAATAACGGAAGCAGCTGATCATGAGTTGTAACTTCTAAAGCCATGAGCCAACATGCATCTTATTTTCTAAGTGGATTTTTCAAGTATTGGTCACAGCAGTGTAAAATGAAGACAACCATTATTCGTGTACATTTTACACATTATATAATCTATCTGTTATGGTTTGCATATGCTCGGTCCAGGGAGTGGTACTATTATAAGATGTGGCCCTGTTGGAGTAGGTGTGTCACTGTGAGTGTGGGCTTTAAGACCCTCACCCTAGCTGCCTGGAAGTGAGTCTTCCATTAGCAGCCTTCAAATGAAGATGTAGAACTCTCAGTTCCTCCTGTCTCATGCGTGCCTGGATGCTGCCATGCTCCTGCCTTAATGATAATGGACTGAACCTCTGAATCTGTAACCAGGCTCAATTAAATGTTGTCCCTTATAAGTTGTCTTGGTCACAATGTCTGTTCACAGCAGTAAACACGGAGACAGAAGTTGTGTAGCCTGGGCTATCCTGGAACTCACTCTGTAGACCAGGCTGGCCTCGAACTGAGAAATCCGCCTGCCTCTGCCTCCCAAGTGCTGGGTTTAAAGGCGTGTGCCACCACCGCCTGGCTTAACATTGTATTTTCATTCCCAGGAGCAACTTGGGAGTCAAATTTGGAGAAAACATTTCATTTTAGACTGGTTTGACATCGTACTTCTACCAGAGCTGTAGAGAAGGGTCAGCAGTTAGAAGCACCAGTTGTTTTTCTAGCGGACTGGGGTTCAATTCTTAGCACCCACATACTGGTCATCAACTGCCTTAATTCCAGTCCCAGGTAATCCAACAAGCTTCTTCTAACCACCAAGAGCACTTCACAGATGTGGACAGCAGACATACATGCTGGCAAAACAACCATAAATGTATAATAAAGTTTAACACAATACTTTCTTCTTCTACTCAATCGTTTCTGCTCCCAGATGTGAAAGGAATAGGTTAGGAAGACACCATGATGATAATGCTTGTTGGTAAACCTGACCACAAGGATTGAGGTCTGTCAAATGGAAGCCATGCAGAAAAGCACCCTGTGTTTTGTGTCATTCATATAGATGTAGATGTAGATGTAGATTTAGATATAGATGATATAGATATATAGATATAGATAGATATATAGATAGATATATATAGATAGATTGATAGATATAGATATAGATATAGATATAGATATAGATATAGATATAGATATAGATATAGATATAGATAGATATATAGATAATAGATATAGATGATATAGATATAGATGATATAGATAGATATATAGATATAGATATAGATGATATAGAGATAGAGATAGAGATAGAGATAGAGATAGAGATAGAGATAGAGATAGAGTATAGAGATAGATGAATAGAGATAGAGATAGAGATAGAGATAGAGATAGAGATAGAGATAGATATCACCAGAGTAGTAGGTTGGTCCTAGGTGGCTGTAATCTACCAGACACCTGTGTGGAGCCCCTAGTAGTACATGCAAGTGTCATAGGCACAGGAAAGTAGTGTGCCAGACACATCGGTGATACACAGCATCTTACTCCCTAGGGAGTCACTGCCCAGATTTATGGTGGTGAACAGCTCCCTCTCGAGGGCCCAGATTTTTGGAGGTGAGGAAACATACTAAATGGTTCTTGTCACAAAGGAGCTGGTGGCCAGAGACCTGTCTCAGACCAGTCTCGATGCTGTGCAGGCCAGAGGCAAAGTCCATACCAGAGAGACAGACCTTGGTGCATCCTGCTAAAGGTGTGATTGGAGAGACCTTGTATTCATGATTTTTACTCATCTATTGAGAATTTCTTTGCTTTCTGTCTTTGTTTTTCTGTTCTTTTTTGGTTTTGTACTTTAATCCACAAGAAAGTACCCAGGAGATAAGAGTTTCCATGAAAAACTCATTTCCTCCTACCCTACCCTAAGGAAGCTGTGTAGAAATAACTTGATAATTTGATAGGAAGTTGACTGTGATTGTTTTCCTTCCTGTCTCCATCCTGGCTGTGATGGTTTGTATATGCTTGGCCCAGGTGTAGCCCTGTTGGAGTAGCTGTGTCTCTGTGGGCATGGGCTTTAAGACCCTCATCCTAGCTGCCTGAAAGTCAGTCTTCCACTAGCAGCCTTTAGATGAAGATATAGAATTTTCAGCTCTGCCTGCATCATGTCTGCCTAGATGCTGCCATGCTCCCACCTTGATGATAATGGACTGAACCTCTGAACCTGTAAGCCAGCCCCAATTAAATGTTGTCCTTTATAAAACTTTCCCTGGTCATGATGTCTGTTCACAGCAGTAAAACCCTAACTAAGATGCTGGCAGTGTGGTGAAGAAAGTTTTATTTTGGTCGATGATCATAGTAAAATGTAAGTTGGTGCTCATTGTGTGTGTGTGGGGGGTTGTTTTTTGTTTTTCCTTTTTTGTTTTCATATTGTCTTCTCTTTTCTTTTTTAATTCTGTATTTGTGCCATTGAGACATTTGTGGACATTCACACATGCTACAGCACATGAGTGAAGGTCAGAGAACAAGTCTGAGAAGTGGCTTCTCTCCTGGTGTGGCCCTCAGGCCCTCAGACTTGGTTGCCTGCCGTTGCTCACTCAGCCAACCAGCTGGTTCTTAGTACAGAACTCCCATGTAGCTTATTCAGTTATGTTTGTGGTAGTAGCTCTGTTGTCATTTTGGGAATAGAGAATACCAGCACAAATTCTTGAGCCACCCACATGCTTGCCCAGCATCTGTCTACCGAGCTTTAAACAAAGTTAGTTTTAGGAAGGTCTGGTTAAGTTCCCAAAATATGTTGTTAACACAATTTGTAGTCATACCAGGCCTTAAACTTGTAATGCTCCTGCCTCAAGCTTCCATGTGGTGGGATTCCAGGACAGTACCACCTCTCTTAGCTCTAACCTCATATGGGAAACTAGCAATAAGTGTCTGTCTTCAAGATTTAATTTAGCTGAAGGTATTTCAATTGTGGTTTTTAAAATGCACTTTTGGTACCATTATTATTTTCTTATTTCCTATTCTATGGGTTTTATGTCCAATCTCAGCTAGTCTTTCTTTCTAATCCCTGTCTTTCCATGCATTGATTCTCTTGTTTCCATGTGTTTTTGTTTAAGTTGGAGGTGAGCCTCTTGGGAGCCAGGCCTATCCAAGGTTTTCCTGATGAAAACACCAAGAGAACATTACTTTTGTGTCCTGTCCAAGGGCACACTTAGGAGGTTCCGGTCTTGTGGTTAAGCAAGCATCTTGAAGGAGTCAAGGGAACCTGGCTTTTTAGCCTCAGAGTCTGTGTTTACCATGGCTGCTGTGTGCTCACTCTGAGGTATCTGTGTTCTTCTAGCCAACATACCTAAATCATCTTTCTGTTGACTATCCCATGGTCCACCTACAAACAGTGTATCAGAGCTGTATAATATCTTAATAAACTTGCTTAACATGAGCCATCAGGGTACACAAGACAAACTTGATGTGTTTTATAATGCAGCAGCATGATGTAGCAGGAGGAGGTGCCTTAGCAGGCCCATGCTAGGCACCCCCTGAGGTACCAGCCATATGACAGGTCTAGTGTAAAATGAAGCTTATTTGGCGTATGGGAAGGGTGTGTGTGTGAAAAAAAAAGAGTGTTGGCTTAGAAAGAAAGGGGACAGAGAAGGAGAGAGAGAGAGAGAGAGAGAGAGAGAGAGAGAGAGAGAGAGAGAAAGAGACTCAGGGGAGGGGAGGGGAGGGGAGGGGGAGGGGAGGGGAGGGGAGGGGAGGGGAGGGGAGGGGAGGGAGGGAGGAGAGGAGAGGAGAGGAGAGGAGAGGAGAGGAGAGGAGAGGAGAGAGAGAGGAGAGGAGAGGAGAAGGAGAGAGAGAGAGAAGGGAAGCAGTCAGTTAGGAACATCTGGAGCAAGAGAGATAGACAGAGGAGAGGACAGAGGGAAGGGAGGGAGAAGGAGGGGAGGGGGAGGGAGAAGGTTGAGAGAGGGAAAAACCCAGACAGGACAGTCTTTTTATAGCCTATAGGAAATGCTAACAATACTGATAACAAACTCTGTATCTCTGCTCTCATCCCAGGTCGTGATCCCGGCCATCTCCCCCTTGGGTGCTCTAATTGTTGGTGTTTGATGTCACAGACTAAGTTGCTTAAATTTAATTTATTTGTTTGTTTAGGTTTCTCCTGGTTGTCTTGAAACGCACTCCTCTGTACACCGGACTTAAACTAGGCTGGGAATGTGTTAGTATTTTGGTTACCAATGTGTAGAGCAGAGAGGTGTGAGCAATCCTGGGCGTGCCTTACTGAAATTGATGATGCCTTGTGATTATCCGTCACTTACATCAGTGGCTTACGTTTGACCTGGATGGGCTGGGCATCTTTTCAGCTGTGGGGCAGTGGGTTCACTCCCCTGCACATGACTTACTGGTCATTGCAAGCAGGAGACCCTATGCCTACTCGAAGAAGTGCCTACTGAGTGCAGGAAACGTGCACGGACAACCTTGTTGTCCAGGGGAAGTTCTACTGCAATGACAAACTTCTCAGGTCTAGGACAGTTCTGTGCGGCGGTGGAAGCCCAGGCTGGAAACTACCCTGTTGCGTCCCCTCACAGCACCTTCTCTCTATGGGAACTGCACTTGTCACTCAAATCTCAGTAGCAAATCAGGGCCTCGAGACGGACCCGCCAGCCGGGGATAGGGCGGGCGCTTCCAGCTCGCCACGCGGGAGGCTCGGATTCGGCCGCGATGGTGAGCCGCCGTCCCTACAGGGGTGGAGCCGCGGGACCCGTGCGGGGCTCGTCCCGGGATGCTGGAACAGGCGGCGAAACTCGGCGTCTGGAGTGATTTCTGTTTGTTCCCCTTTAGTCCCTCCACCACCCAGGCAGAAGCAGGACCTCGGAATGACTTAGATCCCCTCGCTGCGCCTGCGTAGATTTTGGGGAATCAGAGCGCTTGTGTCAAAACGTCCCCTTCACCTTGCAGTAAGCATCTCGGCTGCTTTTACTGTCTCCAGACTCGCCAGGAAGACAGATTTGCAGAGCCCTAGTTTCTCTAGTGTCTTTGAGAAGTTCTGCACTTGGCATATTAAGGTGTATGATCCATCTGCAGTTAATTCTGTGCAGGAGTAAAATCTGTATTATTAATGCATTTGCACTTAGATGAGACCGATCCAGTCATGTGTCCCTGGAGGACGAGTCTTTAACTGCAAAACAAACAAACAAACAAAAACAAACAAACAAACAAAAAAACATGTTCTGGATTGATGAACTTCAATTAACAAGCCAGTAATGGAACAGTAGGAGCCATAGAGTAAGGTTACTCCATGTAGGAACTATCCCATAACTATAGACTGGTGGATTAGGCCTGTGTTTATTTTTGGCAGTGGTGCTATGTGCTGAGTTTACAGCCAGAATTGTCAGTTGTACTAAGGCTCAAAGCCATGTTACAGTCCCCACTGGCCTCAGTGAATGGATTACATCATGGCTTTGTCCTATCTTAGTTTAAGATGTAGGCCCCACCTTTAATCCAATCAGAATGAAAACTAAAGCCCATTCAGTGCTGAAGCAGAGGAGTTAACCAGAGGACCAAGAGAGCAGAGACTAGTGTCAGGTATTTCCCTCACCATAGCCTGTGTGGTGGTGTTGTTTTAAGATTTATTTATATAAATACACTGTAGCTGTCTTCAGACACACCAGAAGAGGGCATCAGATCCCATTACAAATGGCTGTGAGCCACCATGTGGTTGCTAGGAATTGAACTCAGGACCGCTGGAGGAGCAGTCAGTGCTCTTAACTGCTAAGCCATCATGGCAAGACTTTTAAAATTAGTCCTGAACAATTAGCATAGAAACAAGTTTCTTTCCAAAGCCAGACATAGTTTCTTTATATCATGAGAAGTAAGTCTAAGCCTTTTCCATTTGTAGGATCATTTTTGTAAGAGAATCTAAGAGCTGTTTCAGTCCAGGAACTTTTAATACCATTAGGTGTTGATCGGCCTGTCTACCTAGTTTGGAAAGCATCATAAGAGACATATTTCATCGAACAGTCAGTCTACGCCTACAGAACAGTCTTAGGGTCTTGATACTGTTCTCCAGATGGATTAACTTATAAAGCAGAACATTAATCCGGGCATCCCCTGGTCACAGTGAATGTCAATGGGCTGAAAGTCAGATGAGTTCCTATCCATATGTAGTACAAAAGGGGCCAGATGTCTGAAACCAATGGTTGTGCCCAAATTCTGCCTGGGAATATTTGTCTCCCTTGCCAGGGCCTCTTGCTGTGGCATAGAGGCTGATTCTCCAGTTCTTCCTGTTTCCTCAGGGCTATAATCTTTTTAGAGGAATTTTCCTGGAAGCTCCTCAGATTCACAAACTTTTTTTTTTTACAATGGAAACTCCCTTGCTTCTGGCAGTGAGGCTCAGCTGCAGGGCACGTGTAGAGTTTTAAGGTCTGTATTTCCATCTTAATAGACAAACTCCAATCTTTTTCCTTGCTGTGATATAACTAGACATTTAAAGTGGGCATCAGTGAGGGAAGGTCAAATATGGATTGCTGGTCTGTAGTTACATTAGGTAAAACCTTTCCTATAGCTCAACAGATACAGTTCTTAGTTCCCAGGTCTAGACAGGAGGGAAGTGGGGGTTAGACCATTATCCTATATTCATACCAGATATAAGACTCAGGGAGTAGACCTGGAGACCCATTGAAATCTTAATTTTCATGGGTCCATAGTCAAGACAAGGTTAGTGTCCACTTTTTGATTTGGGTGTAGTGTATCCAAGCTACCTTCACTGCCATAAGAGTGGAGAAAATCAACTTTTAGTGTTCTATCAGATCAGCTTCTCCCTTCTCTTGGCTCAGACAGTATCCTCGGACTGGAACAAGAGCAAACTGGTAGTAGACTTGGAGGTAGGTTGGTTCTCTGATACTCCAATGAATAGTTTTTATGGCGGACTGGAGTGCCTGTGGTGACTTGATAAAGAAATGGTTGGAGAATTCTGTCAACTCTAGTCCTGGACCTGTGAAAGGATGTAGAAGGTTTTAATGAACATAATCTCATGATGAAGTACATCCTTCCCTATATGGAGTTCAGCTGGCCAAAGTAAAGCAATGGTAAGAGGCACACTCATTCTTTGGTACATTCCAATGAGAGGTTTGTTTAAGATTTTGTTCCTTTGTTCTTTTTACCTGGCCAGAACTTGAGTTCTCTGTGGACAATGACGTTTTCAATCCATGTCTAAAGCTGTAGACCAGGCGGGGACACCTGTCAGTCAGTCCAGATCTCAGTGAAGTCAGTTTTCCTAGAGTTGGGGATCTTGCTCCCTCATTTGGACACTTTCCTGGTTAAGGGCTCTCTGTTTTGGATTCACCTGAGCACAAAACAAGCATCTGGCTGAAACATGCTAAGCTAGGCTGTCCAGTCTAGGTGTAACATACCTAAGCAACTTAGATACTTTTGTGGACCCCAGATGAGTAAGTTGGTGAAGGTTAGTTACCAGCTGTCTTGTCAGCTGTGTGGGGGAGAATGATCTTCTCCTCTGGTGTCCTACATCAACCTGAAGGTTTGAGCTGTGAATTATTTCTTTAGTATGGAGTCTTAGTCAGGAAGCGATCCTGGTATATCATCAGAATATCGGCAAGCCCATTGTTCTTCAGGTCCTTTTTCAGGTAGCCAGGTCAGAAACCCAGCAATGGAGGACAGCAGTTTGTTGAGGGAATCCAAATAGCCTCTAGGAGAGCCAAGTTTGTTGTTGTTGTTGTTGTTTTTAAATGTCTTTTTCCTCAGTAATGACAGGCACTCCTTCTCTATAGATCATACTATGGACATGCCTGGTAGTAAAAACATAGTGACTCTTCCATGTATTTGGTGATGGACTCCCTCTTCCCACCTGAGAGCCTGGGTCAGATTGGTCAGTCCTGCTTTCTAGACTGAGGTACCTGGCTGGTCCCAAATTGTTTCAGTTAAATAAACTGCTGCAGCTTTCATACACCTGGTTTTATCTTTCACCCAACAGTCATGGACTAGCATCTGTGTCATCAGACAAGACGGGAGCTGAATTGTTGATGGTGGGTTTCTCAAAGAGGGTGATATGAGAAAGGTAGGGAATTTTGGCAACACTAAACTTGGGCTGTTGGTGACTGGTGAGGTAAGATTATTTGTCAAAATTATGGGAAAAGCTGTAAGCAAAAGTTGTGAGCTAAAGTACCAGGAGGAACAACTGCCAACAATCCCCAAAGCAACCAGGTTAGGTGATATTAAAGAGCTGTTAGGCCAAGATCAGTCTGAAGCAGAGGATGAGATGACGGGTTTGCATTAGTTAGGAGAGCAGATGTTACAGAGCTTGTGGCCTTGGAGGAATGGTGAGTCACTTCCTCTACCTCCCGTCTTCAGGAGTTGAGTGGTTGAGAATGTATTTTCTCTTGTTTTTAATCATGCTTTACAGGTGCCTGCGGTTGAGAATATGGTAGAGCTTACTGATAAAACCCATTTCTCACCTGGGATCCCATGGATTCATGATATAGAAGTAAAGGGCCCCATTTCATTGATATTGGAGGGAATCAGAATGAGGGTGAATGTGTGGCAAATGGTATTGGCAAGACCAGTCTGGCCAGCCTGCACATCTGTCTGGCCTGGCAAGACCAGTCTGGCCAGCCTGCACATCTGTCTGTTCATAGAGCAAGTTGTGAAACAGTCAGTCAATGAAGGAGGAGTGGATAGGGCGATAGGAATTCTGATTGGCTCCTGACAGCCCGCTGTGGAGCAATTTCATAGCCCTGTATGGAGGAACTGTATGTTACAAGTGAGCATTTCTTTCTTTTTTTTTTAAGTTTTTTATTTATTTACATTTCAAATATTATCCCGCTTCCCTGTTTCCCCTCCACAAACCTCCTTTCCCATCCCCTCTCCCTCCTGTTTCTATGAGGGTTCTACCCCATCCACCCACTCACTCCCTCCTGCCTTGCCGCCCTAGCATTCCCTAGACTGGAGCATCAAGTCTTCACAGGACCAAAGGCCTCTTCTCCCATTGATGCCCAACAAAGCCATCCTCTGCTACATATGCAGGTGGAGCCATGGGTCCCTCCATGTGTACTGCTTGGTTGGTGGTTGACTCCCTGGGAGCTCTGGGGGTTCTGGTTGGTTGATATTATTGTTCTTCCTATGGGGTTGCAAACCCCTTCAGGTCCTTCCCCTAACTCCTCTATTGGAGTCCCCATGCTCAGTCTGATGGTTGGCTGCAAGCATCCGCATCTGTATTGGTCACTCTACCAGAGCCTCTCAGGAAACAGCTAGATCTGGCTCTTGTCAGTGAGCACTTCTTGGCATCATCAGCAGTAGTTACTGGGTTTGGTGGCTGCATATGGGATGGATCCCTAGGTGCTGCAGTCTCTGGATGGCCTTTCCTTCAGTCTCTGCTGCACTCTTTGTCCCCGTATTTCCTTTAGACAGGAGCAGTTGTTGGTTAAAATTTTTGAGAAAGGTGGGTGGCCCCATCCCTCAACCGGGAGCTGTGCCTAACCTCTGGATATGGTCTTTATAGGTTCTCTCTCCCCTTTGTTAGGTATTTCAGCTAATGTCATCCTGGGATGACATCCACTGGATCCTGGGAGCCTCTTGCTTTCCTGGCATCTGGGATTTTCTGTTGGCTACCCCCAGTTCCCCGTCCCCCATTGCTATGCACCTCTGTTCAGTTTCCTGACCCTCTGTACATCTCCCCATCTCCTCCCACACATGATCTTGCTCCCACTTTGTTCCTCTCCCCCTCCGCTCTTCTTCCCAAGTCCCTCCCATCCTCTACCTCCCTTGATTTTTTTTGTTCCCCCTTCTAAGTAGGACTGAACCACCCACACTTTGGTCTTCCTTCTTCTTGAGCTTCATAAGGTAAGTAAGTTGTATCATGGATATTCCAAGCTTTTTTTCCTAATATCCACTTAGCAGTGAGTACATACAATGTGTGTTCTTTTGTGACTGTGTTACCTCACTCAGGATGATATTTTCTAGTTCCATCCATTTGCCTGCAAATTTCATGAAGTCATTGTTTCTAATAGCTGAGTAGTATCCCATTGTGTAAATGTACCATATTTTCTGTATCCATTCCTCTGTTGAGGGACATCTGGGTTCTTTCCAGCTTCTGGCTATTAAAAATAAGGCTGCTATGAACATAGTGGAGCATATATCCTTGTCATATGTTGGAGCATCTTCTAGGTATATGCCCAGGAGGGGTATAGTTGGGTCGTCAGGTAACACTATGTTCAATTTTCTGAGGTATCCCCAGACTGCTTTCCATAGTGGTTGTACCAGCTTGCAATCCCACCAACAATGGAGGAGTGTTCCTCTTTCTCCACATCCTCACCAGCATCTGCTGTCACCTGAGTTTTTGATCTTAGCAATTCTGACTGGTATAAGGTGGAATCTCAGGGTTGTTTTGATTTGCATTTCCCTGATGACTAAGTATATTGAGCATTTCTTTCGATGCTTCTTTGGCCATTTTAGACTCCTCTGTTGAGAATTCTTTGTTTAGCTCTGTACCCCATTTTTAATAGGGTTATTTGGTTGTCTGGAGTCTAACTTCTTGAGTTCTTTGTATATATTGGATATTAGCCCTCTATCAGATGTAGGATTGGTAAAGATCTTTTCCCAATCTGTAGGTTGCCATTTTGTCCTGATGACAGTGTTCTTTGCCTTACAAGTGAGCATTTCTTAAACCTCTAATCTCCATATGTAAGAGTAACTCCAGACAGAAGCTGTTAGTGTGTGAGGAGGAAAAGTCTGTGTCCTGTCTATTAGAATCCAACATGGCTGCTGGGGTGAGGTCAAATTCTTCTGGAATTGGGAACAAATGCTTGATCTTGGTGTCCTCTGAAACTTAAGGGAGCAGGGCCCTGTTGGTTGTTGATATATAGGAAGGAAGTTATCTTGAGTGGAGGAGTAAAGGACTTGAGATGCGATAGGTGAATCCAGTAAGGGAGACCCTCAAGCTTAGCAGCTGTGGGACTACAGGAATTAACTTGGAGAAGCCCTACCATTAAAATAAAGGACGTTGGTCTGGAGGGGAGAGAAGATCCTGATCCTTAATGTTAATTGGGCACACACAGGAGTTGGTCTAGGGCTGGGGTAGGTAATGTTCAGGAACGTTCCATAGGAAGGAACAGAGATGGCAGAGTAAGGGAGTCAGGAGGTGATCAGGGAAAGGTTAGGGTTTGGGTGGAAGATGGGGTCAGAACCTTTTGTCTATGCATGAGGACAGATGACAAGATAGAATGAGGTCACTTAGGCCTCAGCCTGAAAAGGGCCAGCAGTATAGTTTTACCCAGTTGTGGTGAAGTCTTTGTAAGAATTCTACAAAAGTGGTTTATAAGGCGGTTAGTTCATTCTATCTTTATCGAGTACTGGGTTGGTATGGAATATGGAAATGGCAAGGGATGTGAAGGCTATGTATAGAGTTTGGGAGATCTTGGAGATGAATATAGGGACTGACTGGAGAGAGGTGGTGATTCATCTCCCAAAGACAAACGTCAGAGACTGTGTTGAGCCCTTTTTTAGGTGGTTGGCAGTGCCTCCTCCCCCACTCCCCACCCCAACACCTGTGAAATGTCCACCAAGACCAGGAGAATCCTACATTTAACTGTAAGCACATGGGGAAAATGAAGTTGTCAGTCAGTTCTGGAAGAAAGCCTCTAGCCTGGAAAAGTGAGGCTGCATAATGAGTTTTGGGGGTTAAGGGCCTGACATTTGACAGATTTTACAAATGGCAGTAATAGCTCTTAAGATTTGCAAATCCTAGACATTTTATATCATTTGTGGCTATTGTGAAGTGTGTTGTTTTCAAATTTCTTTCTCAGCCCTCTTATCATTTGTATAAAGGAAGGCAACTGATTTCTTTGAGTTAATTTTGTATCCAGCAACTTTGCTGAAAGTTGTTGATCGCTGAAGGAATTCTCTGGTAGAATTTGGAGGTCATTTATGTATACTGTCATATCATGTACCAATAGTGATACCTTCACGTCTTTACAATTTGTATTTGTCTGCGTTATGCACTTTTCTTCTTCCCTCCTTCCTTCCTCCTCTTTCTTTTCTTCCTTCTTCTCTTCCTCCTCCTCCTTCTCTTTCTCCCTGCCTCTCTCTGGCTCCCTCCTCCTCCCTCTCTCCTTTTTATCATTTTTTGAGACAGGGTTTCTCTATGTAGCCCTGTCTGTCCTTAAACTCTACAGACCAGGCTGTCCTCGAACTCACAGATTCACCTGGCTCTGCCTCCTGAGTGGTAGGATTATAGACAAACAGCACTTACATTTCTTACAGAGGAGTCCCTAGCTTGGCTAGTAAAGGGCTTGCCTAATAGCATGTGCCTTGTAAGAAGAAACCCATCATGTGACTCCTATCATTGCAGAAACCTGCCTGTAATCTCAGAAGTTCAGACAGGAAGAATATGATACCTAGGTTGCACTGGACTTTAAGAACTCATAGAAGAAGCCGGCGGGTGCCCAGCCTTTACATCCCAGCACTTAGATGCAGGTCAGGCGTTTTGAGTTCGAGCCACCTTCAACGATTGAGTTCCAGAAGCCAGGTACACAGAGAAACCGTCTCGAAACAAAAAAAAAAAAAAGAACTCATGAAGAAACTCACCACAGCACTCACATCTGCCTCTTGTATGCCATTTGTCATGGCTTTGCACCACATTTGGCTTAAATTCTAGAGTCTGAGAAGATTCACGTTGGTCTTTATTGCAATTTTTTGAGTTAAGTCAGATAATGTCATGTGTTGATTTATCCTTATTGTTTCATTTTCATTCATGATTCCCTTTTCTCATCAGTTTTCTCTTTTGGTAGCATAAATTGTTACACTTTTTTACACTATAGATTTGTTAAATCTATAGCTCATTCTAGATTATTGTAATATAGTATATACATAACAGGCAAGATGACAGTAAACTCAAGGTTAGCTCATCTCCTTGTTGAAATGAGCCCATCCTCCATCAGGCACTGGTCCAAGTGGGATCCACATCTGTCAGAGGTTAAGTCTATAGTGCTACAGTCTTTTAAAAGGCCTTATTGTGAGGTTACCATGAATATGGAGGAGATGGTACCTATGTCATGGCCTAGGCAGGTAAAGATTTCCATGGCTTCAAGCAGAGACAATTGAATCCATCCACATGTCTTACCACATAGATTGTGGAAGCCGTGTTGTCATCGTGGGTTTCACTGTCTCCTCCATCCTCAGACGTAAGATGCTGCTTGGTCCCATTTTATCCCAGTTGAATGTGGTGTGGATTGTGAACAGATTTCTGAGGCTCCTCCATATTGACTGAAATTCAAGACTTTCAGGTTTCAACTTGTAAATACTTGAATCAACTTTGAAACTTGACTAGGCTTGTGTGGCACTTACGTAGAAACGCATCCCCCAGGTGACACCATCAACGGCCATGATTAAGCACATGAAGAGAAGGCCTCCACGGCGTCCTCCAGACCTCATCGAAGTTCCATGAAGGAACTTTGTAAGTAGGAAAACCTTGTTCCTCTTGTGCTAAGGAGAAAGTACATACTTAATCCTGAGTTTGGAAGCCTCCAATTATTTAATCTCTTCTTAGACAGAGTAAGGAGGGTTACATTAAGGAAACTTGTGAGACTGAGGAGTTGCCTACACAGTATTTGGAAGAAATGTTTTCTTTCTTTGTTGTCTCCCCCCCCCCCCCCCCCCGTGTCTCTTGTTTTCTCTCTTTTTTACCTCTTTCTCTGTTTCCATTAGTATTTTCACATTTCTCCTTTAGAGCTGTTTTCTAGTTAGGTTATATTCCTCTCATGGGATATATTAGTTAAACAACTTCATGTTCCTATGTTTAAATGCTTGGTCTTCAATTAGTAAAGCAAATTGTGTAAAACTAAGTGGAATGCCATGTGGTAGTAGGTTTGTCTCATTTCTTCATGTGTGTCACTCAACTTTGGTTTTGAGGTTTCAAAAGACCAGTGCAAGGCAAATGTTTCTTTCTGTTTATCTGCCTGTGTACCAGGATGCTACACTCAGCCCATGCCTGCCCCCATATTGCTTCCTTTCAAGATGATCATAGAATAACCATCTGTCACTGTAATCTTTTCCAAAGGTGATTCCTTAGGCATCGTGTTTCCTCACAGCTCAGAAAAGTCTTTAACACAGGTTGTCTTTACAACATTTTGACGTATTATCTCTATTCCGTGCAAGTCCTGTGATACCAAGTAAGGCTAAATGAAAGAGTAGTGGGCTGGTATCTAGAAAAAGTATTCAGGGTGTAGCACATTACTACTCATGACTTCATGCAGGTCCATAGGGTAAAGAGAAACAACAGGGGCAGAAATTGATGTAACCTGTGTGGTTTGGAAAGAAAGAGAGGTTTAGGTAAATTCAGATAGTAACCATGTGCAGAAACAGATTCCTCATTTATCACGGAAATTAGGGTCATTAAAGAGAAGACACCTGTTCTTCTTTGGACATATAGAAAATGTGTTGTGAAGGTGCTACGCCACCCAGCAAAGCTTTTAACTATGGAAAGAAAAGGCAGGGTGATTTCTAGTCCCAGATAGCAATTCATACAGAACCTGCTGCTACTTTTTTGCCAGTGAGGCAGGGCCCACCCCAAGTTAGAACTTCATGTATTCTTATCGTCTATGTGCTATTTTCCCTTGAAAAAAAGAAATATGCAAATTTCAAGGGTCATGGATTGTTCCTGTGTGTTCAGCACTGTTTGATCCATATCTGGCAAAATCTGATCCCCAGTGGGGAGACTGGGAGATTTTATTTCATGAATCAATGATGATGCATTTTTAGTGAACCACAGGATGTTAAAATACCCAAGCTCTGAAACAACTGCCTGGAGAAGGCACAGCATGAGGTGTATGCATGAGAAGTTGCAGACAGAGGTAGCTATCTAAACCTTTCGAAACTGAATCCCCACAGACACTGAACTACACAGATTAGGTTTCCCCAGCAGGGTTTCAAGGTGATCCTTAGTCCAGTCTTTCCTTCTTCACAAAGAAAATGTGTATTCTGTGCCATTGTCTGTTGGGAAGATTCAATTTGTGTTCTGATTTTATAAGATACCAAAGTTAAGAGATTGCCTTTAGTGTTAAAAGAGACATTGGATATTTCAATAGTGTTGGAACTGTGACATAATATGGAGATCTTTGAAATTAGGATAAATGCATTTTGCATTATGTGTTTAGTGTGGATCTGTCATGATCTGTGTGAAAATATGGTGGTTGAATGAAACGTCTCCCAGGTACGATGATCATTTGCACATTGGTCTCTGGTGTGTAGCATTCACTGGCGTGGTTGTGGTACCTTTAGAGGGTGGAATTTAGTTTCTGTGGATGGGCTTTCGTGTTTATACCCTCATCACACTTGTCTTTTATGTGTGGTTAAAATTGAGCAGTCCTGTTCCTTCTCATGCGACCATACGACTACCACCATTGCAAACTCCATCCCTAAATAATGTACAGTAAACTACAAGAAATTTTTCTTCAGAAACCATTTTAGTAAACTGATATTTTTATATTTATATTTTTATCTTATAGAATTAGATTTTTCTACATGTTGACCATTTGCTATTGTTTTGAGCCTTACCTACATATTCACTTTTGATATTTGGTAGAGGATATAATGTTTTACACCAGGTTAGCATGTATGCATGATATTAATATTGATCTCTGATTGGATTGCAGGTGTGTAACATTCTTCCAACTGTACTGTATGTTTTTAGGTTTTTTTTTAAGTACATAAGTGTTTTATTTACTGCATTTTACTCTTTTATTTTCTTTTTTTGTTGAATATTTTATTTACATTTCAGATATTATTCCCTTTCCCCATTTCTCCCCACCCAGAAACCACCATCCCCTCCCCCTCCTCCTGCTCCTATGAGAATGTGCCCCCACCCACCCACTCCCACCTCCCCACCCTCGAATTCCCCCACACTAGGGCATCCAGCCTCCACTGGACCAAGGACTTCCTATCCCACCTATGTACATATACAGCTGGAGCCATGGGTCCCTCCTCATGTGCTTCCAGGCTGGTGGTTTAGACCCTGGGAGTTCTGCCTGGTTGGTATTGTTGCTCTCCCCATGGGGCCTCAAACCCCTTCAGCTCCTTCAGTCTTCTCTCTAACTCCTCCACTGGGAACCCCATGATCAGCTCAATGGTTAGCTGTGAGCATCTGCCTCTGTATATTCAGGCTCTGGCAGACCTCTAAGGAGACAGCTATATCAGGCTCCTGTCAGCATGCACTTCCTGGTATCCACATCAGCATCTACCTTTGGTGACTGCACATGGGATGGATACCCAGGAGGAGCAGTCTCCGGATGGCCCCTCCTTCAGTTTCTGTCTCACACTTTGTCTCCATATTTGCTCCCATGAGTATTTTGTTACTCCTCCTAAGAAGGACCGAAGCACCCACACTTTGGTCTTCCTTCTTCATGAGCTTCATGTGGTCTGTGAGTTGTATCTTGGGTATTGTGAACTTTTGGGCTAACATCCACTTATCAGTAAGTGCATATCATGTGTGTTCTTTTGTGATTGGGTTACCTCACTCAGGATGATATTTTCTAGTTCCATCCATTTGCCTAAGAATTTCATGAAGTCATTGATTTTAATAGCTGTTAAATGTACCACATTTTCTGTATCCATTCCTCTGATGGAGGACATCTGGTTCTTTCCAGCTTCTGGCTACTATAAATAAGGCTGCTATGAACATAGTGGAGCATATGTCCTTGTTATATGTTGGAGCATCTTCTAGGAGTGGTATAGCTGGGTCCTCAGATTCTATGTCCAATTTTCTGAGGAACCACCAGACTGATTTCCAGAGTGGTTGTATCAGCTTGCAATCCCACCAACAATGGAGGAGTGTTCCTCTTTCTCCACATCCTCACCAGCATCTGCTGTCACCTGAGTTTTTGATCTTAGCAATTCTGACTGGTGTGAGGTAGAATCTCGGGTTGTTTTGATTTGCATTTCCCTGATGACTAAGTATATTGAGCATTTCTTTCGATGTTTTTTGGCCATTTTAGACTCCTCTGTTGAGAATTCTTTGTTTAGCTCTAAACCTCATTTTTTAATAGGGTTATTTGGTTGTCTGGAGTCCAATTTGTTGAGTTCTTTGTATATATTGGATATTATCCCTCTATCGGATGTGAGATTGGTAAAGATCTTTTCCCAATCTGTTGATTGCCATTTTGTCTTATTGACAGTGTCCTTGCCTTAAAGAAACTTTGCAATTTTATGAGGTCCCATTTGTCAATTCTTGATCATAAGTCATTGGTGTTCTGTTCAGGAACTCCCCTGTGCCCAAGTATTCAAGGTTCTTCCCCACCCTCTCTTATATTAGTTTCAGTGTATCTGGTTTTATGTGAAGGTCCTTTATCCACTTGGACTTGAGCTTTGTACAAGGAGATAAGAATGGATCGATTTCCATTCTTCTGCATGCTGTCCTCCAGTTGAACCAGCACCATTTGTTGAAAATGCTGTCCTTTTCCACTGGATGATTTTAGTTCCTTTGTCAAAGATCAACTGACCATAGGTGTGTGGATTCATTTCTGGGTCTTCAACTCTATTCCATTGATCTTCCTGCCTGTCTCTGTACCAATACCATGCAGTTTTTATCTCTGTAGTACAGCTTGAGGTCAGGGATGGTGATTCCCTAGAAGTTCTTTTGTTGTTGAGAATAGTTTTTGCTATCCTGGGTTTTTTGTTATTCAAAATGAATTTGCAAATTGCTTTTTCTAACTCTATGAAGAATTTAGTTGTAATTTTGATGGGGATTGCATTGAATCTGTAGATTGCTTTTGGCGAGATGGCCATTTTTACTACATTAATCCTGTGAATCCATTAGCCTGGGAGATCTTTCCATCTTCTGAGATCTTCTTCGATTTCTTTCTTCAGAGATTGAAGTTCTTGTCATACAGATCTTTCACTTGCTTGGTTAGAGTCACACCAAGGTAGTTTATATTATTTGTGATATTGTAAAGGGTGTTGTTTCCCTCATTTCTTTCTCAGCCTGTTTATCCTTTGAGTAGAGGAAGGCTACTGATTTGTTCGAATTAATTTTATATCCAGCCACTTAGCTGAAGTTGTTTATCAGGTTTAGGAGTTCTCTGGTGGAAGTTTTGGGGTCACTTAAGTATACACATCGTCATCTGCAAATAGTGATATTTTGACTTCTTAATTTCCTATTTGTATCCCTTTGACTTCTTTTTGTTGTCTAATTGCTCTGGCTAGGACTTTGAGTACTATATTGAATAGGTAGGGAGAGAGTGGGCAGCCTTGTCTAGTACCTCATCTTAGTGGGATTGCTTCAAGTTTCTCTCCATTTAGTTTGATGTTGGCTACTGGCTTCCTGTATATTGCTTTTATTATGTTTAGGTATGGGCCTTGAACTCCTGATCTTTCCAAGACTTTTACCATGAAGGGATGTTGAATTTTGTTAAATACTTTCTCAGCATCTAGTGAGATGATCATGTGTTTTTTTTTTTTCCTTTGAGTTTGTTTATATAGTGGATTACATTGATAGACTGCCATATATTGAACCATCCCTGCATTCCTGGGATAAAGCCTACTTCATCATGATGGATGATTGTTTTGATGTATTCATGGATTCTGTTTGTGAGAATTTTATTGCTTATTTTTGCTTTGATATTCATAAGGGAAATTGGTCTGAAGTTCTCTTTCTTTGTTTTGTCTTTGTGTGGTTTAGGTATGAGTCTAATTATGGCTTCATAGAACAAATTGGGTAGTGTTTGTTCTGTTTCTATTTTGTGGAATAGTTTGAACAGAATTGGTATTAGGTCTTCCTTGAAGGTCTGATAGAATTCTGCACCAAAACCATCTGGTGTGGAAGGTACCATGAGGTGCTGAGAAAAAGGTATATTGTTTTATTTTAGGATGAAATGTTCTATAGATATCTGTTAAATCCATTTGGTTCTTAAGCTCTGTTAGTTTCACTCTGTCTCTGTTTAGTTTCTGTTTCCATGATCTGTCCATTGCTGAGAGTGTGGTATTGAAGTTCCCCACTATTATTGTGTGAGATGCAATGTGTGCTTTGAGTTTTAGTAAAGTTTCTTTTACAAATGTAGGTGCCCTTGCATTTGGAGCAGAGATGTTCAGAATTGAGAGTTCATCTTGGTAGATTTTTCCTTTGACGAGTATGAAATGTCCTTCCTTACTTTTTTTTTGATAACTTTTGATTGAAAGCCGATTTTATTGGATATTAGAATCCAGCTTGTTTCTTGAGACCATTTGCTTAGAAAATTATTTTCCAGCC
The DNA here is from genome assembly GCA_021653895.1 of Mastomys natalensis. Classification (NCBI taxonomy): domain Eukaryota; kingdom Metazoa; phylum Chordata; class Mammalia; order Rodentia; family Muridae; genus Mastomys; species Mastomys natalensis. Next base: position 61,924 of record JAJTUV010001769.1, read on the forward strand.
TTTTCTCTGTGCAATATGGCGGGCTGCCTTCATTGTAAAGGCAACCCCTTCCCTGACCATGTCTGGGGAGTTAAAAAACCCACATGCCTATACATGCAGAATGTAACATCGCCTTAGTTAGATACAAGTTCAGCTCTCTCCTGATAAGAACCAGTTAAGCTAGCAACCTGAGATTCTTGGAATACATCTCTATGTTCATGACACATTTTGGGCCCATAAACTTTCGACCAGTGACCTATGCCCATCCTAGATATTCTTACTGTATATACCTTGAATCACCCCAAGTAAAGTTGATCGTTCATTGCACAACTGGCCCTGCAATTGATGCACTCATTTCCGTACGTACTGATAGGGTTCCCAAACTCCTCGTCCATTCCCTTTGCCCTCATGGACCATTATCAGCTGATGATCCACAGGGTAAGGGGGTGTCACATAGAGCCTGCCACAAATGCCATTTTCCTGATCTTTTCTTAATCACCAACATAGGAGAATTCCATAGACTGTTGTTCCAAGAGTAATGCCTCAGTGGCTACTCTTTTCTCTTTTAAGGGGCTGTTCATTCACTCAAATGGGATCCTCAGAAAGCCAGGTTATAGGATCAGATCAGTATGACAATTTGCAGCCGCTCTGGGAGAAATTCCCCAAATCTTGTCTATTGATTATAGAATGGGATTTTAAAATTCAGTGGTTTCCTGCATCTTTTCCCAGACCATTTCCAGAAATCATAAATTAACTACCAACACTGCAGCACATAAGTGTGGAAGGTACCTGACTGACCCTCATCAGTTTCCTAAATAATGATTTTTAAACTTTGTTGAAGCCCATGGGAAACTCCTACTCCTTAAATATCTGCTTGAGTGCATTAAAAAGGCCAAGACTGATAAGAAAGAACTGAAATATTGGTACCAGGGTCCAGAAATCCCTCAAGTTTCTTGCCAGCTATCCATGGAAGCATGGTGGGTCTCTCTTTACTAATTCCATTCAGTTCATGTCTGAGGACCCAAAGCATTCTGACCTCTGTTTCTACGCAGACATTACCCAGTTAGACAGTGGCACTGGGATAGATAACGTTTGAGCAATCCGTTGGCCTTTTCCTGAAGTTCAAACATAAGCAGGAGCAGAAGTCATCAGGTTAATCTCACCAATATAATCCCAATCCATAACTCCTAGAAAAATCTGCATTCTTTCATGCTCACACTGTTTTTGCCTATAATCATTTGAGCTGCTTCTTGTGGCAAATGCCCAAATCTATCCATAGGTATGGCCCAGACCTGATCGCTAGGGTTAACATCAATCTGGAGGCAGCACTAAGGTAATATCTGGGACTGTCCAAGGTTGACCTGGAATGTTTGGGTACATCAGAATATTATGAACTAATGAGGGCTGTTGGATTTACATTAACTCCTAAGGATAATTCTGAGTTATTATTGAATGCACTTCATATTTTGGTGGTGCTTTGGACTGACTGTCACCCACTCTCCCTGAGGCAAAGATCATTCTTCACAACCACTCGGGCATCATAACTCTTTTACCTAATGATTTCTTTGTTTATAGTGAGAGCATAAACTTGGAATCTTAGTCATCATGACCTGAAAAGCATTCTGTTGACTTTGCAGACATTGTCATTTAAAATGTACAGAATGACCACACGTAAAGCATACTTTACTATTATTTTAATTCATCTTTGCTTCTTGGATGTCTGATGATGATTGAAATACCCTTTGCCCTGGAGGGCAGCAGCAGAGAGAACCCTTTAGCACATAAAATCCAATATGAGCAGAGAAGCAGATATAATTTTTTTTCTAAAGGAGTGGATGGTTTTCTGGCATGCAGCATCAGCGTTCTCATATGTTAGCTGTTTTACAATAATCATTCTTGTCTCCTCATCAACCACCAGGTGATTGACTGCCTACAAAAGATGGGAAACAATATCTTGATACTGCTCATCAGGCCACTGTATAACTTTACAAAGTTTCTCTATCTTTTCCAGAATGCAGAACTTATGCCCTACATATAAAGTCAAAGCATTGATTTGTCCATACACCTCAGGAGGATATATAGTCTATAACTGAGCATCAAAAGTTCTGGGCACATTATTTGGATGGTTTCTGGTAGCTTGGTCTTGGCATCTTTGTGAATTAATCAGTCTTCCACAGTAAATATTCACCATGCCAAGATCTTCCAGTCAGAGGGAAGAAAAGCTTCCCCAGAAATACAATCAAAGACAACCAATGTAAAAGGGCAGTGGGTCTATATTGAACAGAAGCCTGCTTTTGTCCCTCAGTAGTCTTACGTTAAATGGAAACATAGTTTCTACTCATTGCCTCTGGTTATCATAAGGACTCACTGCTGTCACCTCCCACCCCTAAACACTATGCACGGCTTCTTGATTTGGAGACTTGTACTCTGATTTAGAAGAAATTAATTCTTTTATTGCAGGTTGAGAAACATGTTTAATAAATAGCCTCACTAAGAGATGAGCTAAAGCAGCAAAGAAAGTTTCCGTGCTATCAGGAACTGCACTTGATGGGTAGGTTTTAGGAGCAGAGGAAATTGGACCTGGAGGTGAAGGAACAAGAGCCTTAGTCTCATCACTGGGAGAGACATTACATAGTGTATCTTCAGCTTCTAGTTTCTCTTCTGTGTTCTGCTTTTTCCTTTTAAATTTTACCTGTGTCATTTTTATCTATCACTGTCTTTATTTCTTTCATAAGCTGAAAAGCATCATAGGAGTTTTTTCTGACCAGCTTGTATCTAATTCTTTCTGAATTGTTCATCCTAACCGGGCCAACCTCTGTGATCCATATATTCCCACTTCAGGGAAAGAAGACTAAGGTTCACCGCTGAATTCCAGGTATTTTATCAACTAACGATGTCCCACTTTAACTCCTTCCTCCAGCAATGGAGCTCACAGTACTTCTAAAAACAAATGTTACTCCTTTGGTCCTGTCTGCCCTAAATGTTTACTTTCAGTGCACACTTCTGCCTTTTTATGCTTGCCCCCATAGGATTGCAAAGAGTTTCCTTCCATTAATCTCTCCCTACCCCTTAAATCACTATATTTTAGATCCCTCTTCTTGGTGAGTGCCACCTGTTAACACTAGATCTTACAGGGCTAACTCTTCCCAATATGGCTATGAGGCATGAAATCAGGGTAGTTGGAACAGCCACAGCAAGACTCTATGGCAGATTTATTGAGAGCAACAAGATTACCTTAATAAGAAGCGGAATATAATCAGGGTAGCATGGCTAAGCAGTCTAAGAAGCGGAATATATCAGCTATAGAGTTGTAGTTGCCAAGATTCAAAAACTTTTGCAAGCTCTACAGGGTATATAAGATGAATGTCTAAGGCAAATTGTCTTTTCAATCTTCTATGGTTCCTTGACTTCTGAGGGAAAATATAGAGAAGCTCAGAGCAGCCTGAATACCTCACTGCCTGAGGAAATGTGTCTGTCTCTCTGAAACTGGAAGTCATATTGTGTTCCAGGAGTCATAGACTCTGACCTGAAAAAACTATGACTGTTGGCCTCCCAATTCAGCTAGGCCAAACCACCTTCATTATTCTGTCATAGCCTGTTAAAAAGCTAACTTCACTTATCTATTCCTTCTTGGATTCATCAGATATGATTGATATTGCCAGTAAAACTTTAGAAAAAAAAATGTTTAACATTTAAATATATACTAGTTGATGTATTTAAAACTATAGAAGACATGGCATTGGAAAATCACAGCGTACTATCTTGAGAAGTTAAAAAAAGAAAAAAGTACACCACTTGAATCCAGATCACAGGTACATTTGTTTATTATGTGGATTCCTCCATGACTTTAAACGTACTTATTTTCCCCACTAAATTGTCTTCTAGGGGTAGTATATCCAAGAGGATAAACTTTTTGGGATGGGTATATTTATACTACTACAGTGAAAACCTACTAACTATCCAATGAGAGCTTCACAGCCTAGTTTACCTGAGCCCACTGCTACTCTAATAGTTTTATATTGAAACAATTGCTTTTATAATATAAATATTCATCATGGCAAGAATGAGTATTTTGCCATTTCTCTTGCTTCACTCAATCACAGAGAAACTTGTTTCTGATGTCAGAGGACCATGTTACTCCAAGGCATAGTCCTACCACCTCTCAGTCAGCCTCATCAAACCTGCCAGAACAAACATACATTTAAGATTCCATCCCAACACACATTCCCCTGCCTGCCAAATCCTGCACCATGCCTGCCTGGATGCTGCATGTTCCCACCTTGATAATGGACTGAACCTCTGAACCTGTAAGCCAGCCCCAATTAAATGTCCCTATAAGAGTTGGTCTTGGTGTCTGTTCACAGCAGTAAAACCCTAAGACAATTGTTTTTCAAAAAAAAAAAAAAAACAGCAACAAAAAAATCATCTCACATAACCAAATGTTTATTGAATTACAGCAGTGATGCCTATATAAGGTAGTGTCAATGGTGAATTGCCAGGGCCCAGCCAGCCTGTTTTGTTGGTTCTTCGGGAGGCAGTGGGTAAGACATGGTCTTGTGAGATACTTAGGGCTTACTTATCTTAAGTTGAAGTCACTGTGCTGTTGTAGCTGACCTGCCTGAGTTCCTTTTGGGTGAGAAACTACAGTCTCTGACATTTAGCACCTCATCATAAAACAGCAGGGAATGATTACCTAAAGTGGGCTTTGTTCTGTCTCCACAGGAACTGCATAGCTCTAACTCCCAACCTGCTGGTTGAAGTCACAGGAAGAAAAAGGGACATGTAGGAAAGTGATTTTAGCTTTTATTTCTAAGTTCTTAGTTCTCCAAAAAGTTACTATAAAAGTTCTCCTCCAAAAAGTTCTTCCTAAAAAGTTCTCCAAAGGTTCCCTAAGAAAGGTCTTTCTGCTCTCTTCTTTTCCTAACCTTGCTCTTTCCTCCTGCTCTGATGAATAAATCCTGATTTCCTTACTCTCAATTCCTTTACTCCCAATGCTATGTCCTTCCTTCTGAGATCTTCTTGAGTTCAGTTCAGTTCTGTACAGTTCTCCCTCTCTCTTTGTACTTAGCACGTATACAATTTTCAGAATACATGACCACATGGTAAAAAGTTGACCACAAGTTTACACATAAATTCAAATCATAAATCAAATAAGAAGAGGGTGGAGGAGGTAATCTGGCTTATACTTCCATATCACTCATTGTTCACCATCAAAAACAGTCTGGACAAGAAAACAGATGCTGGAATTTGAAGGCAGAAATTTATATAAAGGCTGTGGATTGATTACTTGTACTTTTTCCCCCTTTTTGAAGAACTTTCCATGTATCTCTGTTTTATACTTTGATATAATAAATACAATCAACTCACTAAACAGGGGGGCCCATACCTGTTTAAGAATAAAGAAGAACTAACAACAACAGGCTGGGCCTATTCTTAAACAGGTACAAGTGTTCAAGAAACACTGGAAATTCAAGACTAAGTGTAAGCTTAGATTTTTCAAAACCTACTTTAATTAGGGTTCTTTAATGCTTCAACCTCTCTTCTAGCCCACTGACCAAAGGTGAGGAGAAAGATGGTTAATAGGACAAGAGCATTATGGACCTGTTTAGAAGTAGTTCTTTGGGGTAGTTCCAATCTTCATTGTCAGGATGTAGCATTCCAGTCCAATAGCGAACACCAAACATGAATCAGTAGTACCAGCTGGATTGAGCAGGAACTACAAAGTTCTGCCAAAGCAGCATAAGTTAGAATTGGCAAATATTGATGTGTTTCTCTGTATGAAGTCAGGACAAGTGAAGATCAGAGAAGAACAGCAACGTGTTGTAAGGGGTAGCAATGCAAGAGCATCTTCTCACTGAAGGGTTCTATTCATATTCTTTCCAAGCATCACATGCCCTCTCAAGCATCCTCTACCAAATTGTGAGTTCATGGCCATCCAGAGCAACAAACACATATGTGTACACACGCGCACACACACACACACACACACAACATGTTGAAGTACCAGAATCAGTTAATTTGTGGATCAGAATTCAACCAAATAGTGCTGGTGAGATGTCTCAGCAGGACAACTGTTTGCTATGCAAGCCCAATGACCTGAGTTTGATCATGGGAACCCTTGGTGGAAGGAGAAATCAACACTTGAATGTTGTCCCCAGATCTTCAAACTCTCAACATGGCAGGCTTAATGCCTGTCTTGAGACCTACGTCACACATAAACATCATACATATACACGCAATATTAGAATTTTTAATTCTCTGAGTAGAAGCAATAGAATACCTTTTGGTCTTGGATTACAGTTGACCATTGATGGGATTAAAATGTGAAGTCATTTTATGTATAGGTATTATTAAAAGGATAATTCTTACAATGAAAATGAAGTATTTTTACATGACACTATTTCTGTTTTTCTTCGATCTCCTTTTAACTAATGTGTAACTTTTTGTGCCACCTTAGAAAAACAAATTTGTCTTTTCATGTAGTATCTCAAGTGACTAATCTGGCCTGAACTTGCACTCTTCTTGCTTGCACTTCCCAGTTGGTGAGATCATAGGTGTCAGGTCTCCATGCATAAATAAGAAAGACTTTTCACTCATGGCTCAATTTTACTGAGACATATGTTCAACATGCTGCAGTCTTTAGCCTAGCGCTCAATATTTTATTTACAGAACCATACATAAATTTATAGGGATGCAATAGATGTAACTTCACAAGAAAGGATTGTCCTTTTGATCCTATGGATACTTGCTTATGGGCAGTAAATTTTGTTTCCTTTAAATACAGCCATTGCTGGGGCATTCTAAAAGTGCTCTTCCTCCAACATATGTGTACATGTCTCCTACTAGAAATATGTTTGTATCTACAAAACAATACCGTTCACAAATTGAAGGCATGTTGTATGGAAACAGGCTCCAAGGGCTGGAAAAGTGGCTTAGTAGGTAAGGATTATTCAGAGCTAACAGAAGTCAGACTAATTTCCACACTCAGGTTGTCATTGCTTTCGACTATTAAAGGAATTGATACCTGGTTAAGCAATGAAGAAAACCACTGAAAACAGAAAGCTTGTGAAGATATAATTGCACGAGCGGACCATGTTCCAGCCCCAACAAGTAGCAGAACTAAGTACCTTAATTTATGTGTTTGAGGCATTAGAGTCAAAGACAGAAGAAAGGGTTTATGGAATCTTCCTCCATAACTAAGGATAGCCACTGAGACAGGCATGTTGTAGGGTTGTCCCTGCTTAGAGACCCAGAGAGGACATTTTGTCAAGCTGTGAAGGTAAAGCCTGGATTGCATTGGAGAGACCAAGATATTGAAGATGCAAGAGGTGTGTAATGGATGCTGAGAAAACCTTTTTAAAAGGGAGTGTAACTAGCCTAAGAGACAGAAGCAGGTTGCAGCCAACAAAGCTAAATAGAGTTGGAGATCTGCATGGCCTTTTGACAGCAGACACGGAGATGCAGTGTTTGGAGTCTGTCCAGCTGGTTTGCTGTCTTGCTTTGTTGAAGTATTTTTTCACTATCTTCCATTCCCTGAATTTTAGAATGCTTATATCTGATGCCACTGTATGTTGGAAATTTGTGATCTGCTTTCTGACTGTGAACTTGTAAGTGATTATATATACAAGACTGCATGAATCTCAGAAGTGACTTTGAACTTCGGATATTCAAACATTGTTGATTCTGTGATAGGCTACGAGGACTTTCAAAGTGGGACTAAACGTGTTCTGTATTACATTATGAGTACAACCTTACATTGGACAGGGATTAGAATGTTTTGGTTTGAATAGATATGACCCCATACATTCATGTTTGAATGTTTACCCCAGAGGAAGTGGCAATATTATGAGTTGTGGCCTCGTTAGAGTAGGTCTGGCCTTGGAGGAACTGTGTCCCTGTGAAAGTGGATTTTGAGTTCTACTATGCTCAATATATACCTAGTGTGGGTGTCTCCAAATGACTGCTAATCAAGATAGCTCCATTATGAACACCCTGTTTGCCTGTAGTCTGCCATGTTTTCTGTCATGATAATGGACTAATCCTCTGAACCTGTAAACCAGCACCATTTATACATTTTCTTTTACAAGAGTTACTTTGGTCATGGTGTCTATTCACAGCAATAAACTTTATTGAAGACACTATTTCTTCTATCTATCTATCTATCTATCTATCTATCTATCTATCTATCTATATATCATATCATCAATGCCTGAGACTTTCTCTTACATATCTCATATTCTGGTGGTGATGCTTGTGTCTGTAGTTCCTGTTAAGTTAGCTAAGATTTACATTTTGAGAATTTCCATAGTTTGTTTTCTTTTTTGCTTCTATTTGGATTTTCATGGTTTGAACATTTTTATTTGTTTCCTTCGACTTTTGGTTGAATTTTCTTGGCCCGATTGGCTTTCTTTAAAGGATTTATTCATTTTCTCCAATTATTTTATCGTTTCCCAAATTTCCTTAAGGAATTTACTCACTCTACTACAAGAATCTTTATCATTGTCATTATGTTGGTTTTAAGGTAATATTGTTTTGCTTCAGCTCTTGAACGTTCAGGGCTTGCTGTAGTTTGATGGTTATGCTTTGGTGGTAGCATTGTGCCTTGTATGTTGCTGAATGTTCTTTTGCTGGTGGCTAGGCATCTGGATTTGGGGTGATTTTAGGTATATGTGTGAATTTCCAAGTTTATCTTTGTTGGATATGTACTTTATTCTTTGATTTCTGTTTTCTTTGTTATCTTCTGACTGGTATGACCTATGGTTGAGCTGTGGTCTCCACTCATGTTATGTTTTGAAATTCTGGTGGCTGGCATTGTGTCTGGCTGTTAGGAGGTCTCTGCTAGTGTTAGGCTTGACATACAGTAATAAGGACAGGTGGGATATTTGGAATAGCGTTTGGGCACTGAGACTGGGGGCATTCCTCAAATACGTGGCCTACATGGAGTTTTGGTAGCCAGCATGCCCTCTGGTAGAGCAAGGTGGGGCTTAGCACAACAACAAAGAAGGGAATAGAGACAGTTGATAAAGTGGAAAGGCTCCTAGAAAGTAGAGGAAGTCTCCAGGCAGAGAGCCTACCTGGACTTCTGGTGGTCGTAGTCCTGTTTCTTTTTAATGGTTTTTCAATTATAATTTTGCTGTGTATGAATATTTTTCTCTACTGACATGCCTGTGTCCAATGTGGATGCCTGGTGCACGTAGAAACCAGCAAAGACTCAGATCTACAAAACTGTAGTTCCACATGTGATTATGAGTCAACATGTGTGTGCTGGGAATTAAACCCAGGTCCTTTGGAGGAGCATTAAGTTCTAGTAGTCACTGAGCCATCTCTTTTTTCCAAGGTGATCTGATTCTGATCACCTCAAACTCTCTACTTCTCTGTACATTATATTTTAAGTGAGTAGTCAGAGAGCCTTCTCTTTTTGTAAATTATTATTTTAAAATATGTGAATTGGTGTTTTTCCTGCATATATATGTCCATGTACCATGCATAGGTGTGCAGCCTAAGATGGCCAAAAGTGGGCATTCCACCTCCTCTACCTGGAGTTATTGATGGTTGTGTCACCATCGGGTTGTGAGGAATCAATCCTGGACCCTCTAAAAGAGAAGGCAGGGTTATTTAGCCACTGAGTAATCTGTCCTGCCCCAGTTATATAAACAACAAATTAGGTCATGTGATTTCTTCTCAAAACCAAATTCCCCACAGTGAAGGTCCTTGGAAAACAAACTCCTACTGAATCCACTGTTTTCGATGTTGACACAGCTTTACCAGTCCTTCATGGCTTTGGATTTCCAAGGCACTATCACCTCAGGGCCTTTACATGTTTTTCCCTTTGCCAGGAATGGTCAAATATCATGTGTCTCTTATTTACTTTGTGTCACTTAGTGAAAAATTACTGACAATGCAGATGAGATTTGCTCGAAGAACCATTTCTAAACAGGTCCACTTCCTCATATCCTTTCTTTCCACTGATGGGTGGTGGGCTAGAAGGGAAGTTAAATCATTTCAAAGTATCCATCATTAAAAGTATCCATTGAAAACATTAAAGTTACGTACTACTTTAGCCCATTCCTGTGGTCCAGGCCTGTAGTTTCAGGGAATTAGAGGCAGGACACTTAAGAACTCGATCATCCTCAACTACACAGTGTGTCAGAGGCTAGACAAGAAGAACAAAATAACATATTGTGTGCTATCTAAACTTGGGGTATATTCTCCTCTGCCCATAAAGTTTCCACCACATCCTGACAGCACCAAGGTGGAGACCAAACCATTACTGATTGGGACTTTCTTTCTTTCTTTCTTTCTTTTTTTTTTTGTTTTGAAACTGCTGCAATATTTTATTGCCTTTTTAGTAAAAATTCCTCACTGACTGATCTTTCCAAGATTTGAGCTGTGTACAGTCAATGATGGACACAGCACTGTAATTTCAAAAGGGGGCAAACCCCCATCATTCTGAGCCTATAAAACTCAGTACATGCTAAGCCTCCCTCTCTCAGATTCAGAACTGCCAAAGAAATGCTTAAAGTGAACCATCTTACTTAACTGCATGAGCTTTTTATAGAGCTCATCTATGGGAAGTTTAAGTTTGTTTTTCAACAATGGAGTAATTTCATGGTTTCTTTTTTCCCCTACGTGCTTTTAGGTGGAAATAACAAAATTAAGAAAAAACAAAACAAAACCCACATAATCCTGCATTAATACAGGTGGAACACAAACATCAAACTGATCAGCAAGCCCCGAACAGTGAGAACCAATGCCTTAGCAGGGTCTTCATTCTAGAGGCTCCGGTGAGTATGCTTCCCATGGAACAGCTTCAGTGACTGTCTCATACACAGGCCAAGGCCACCGCCAATCATGCCAACTGTCTAAAGTTAACAGGATGCTGGCACATCTGATGAGGAACATAGAATACAATGGACTATAAAACCAAAGCCCAGCTGGGCATGGTTGTACACACATGGCCCCAGTACTCCAGAAGCCAAGACGGGAGGATTGCGTACAAAGGCTTGGGCCAAGCAAGATGCTATTTCAATGCCAAAGCTGAAATAAAGGCCGTAAAAAATGGTCTGATGTTTATTGAAACAGGCAGGACTGTTTATTGGTGTGGGGGCACAATCTTAGCTCTAGTGCACATGGATGGTTGAATCATGTATGTCCCACATCAACCATGCATAGCTGAATAAGGGAATTCCCCTAAATAATTAAAAAAATTTTTTCTCGAGCCAAGTTATATTTGTATCAGATTGCTTCCCAAGAAAAAAAGCAAAATACAATGAAACAAAGACCAAACAAAAACACAACACAAAACAAATCCTCACATTCTGTCCATTCTAGGACTTAACAAGTATCAGGAAGATCTACTTTTATTATTCTAACTGCAGTACACAGAGAGCCATCAAAGGCCACTCGGGAACACAGTTTACCTCTTTTTGTATTCTAACAGAGGTGGGAAGCCATCTACTGTATAGCATCAATCCTTGAGGTACGTTGGGAAGGAAATGGCCCAGTCTTTTCACCAAATAACACACACCCTAGTACAGCTTATAAAACAAAAAGAACACATGATACAGCACATCCCTTGAAACAGGGAAGAAAAGATCATTCTCTGGGAATATCTTTGGACTCTGCATCAGTTTGTTCCAGCTCATCTTCCATGATTCCTGGGATAGCTATGACAGGTAACGTGCTTTCTGTGTCTGCTGCTGGCATGGCTGCTTCGTTTCTGGCCTCAGCAGCCTCACCTCTGGTCTTGTCTTTGATGTTGCTGTTTTCAGATGCTGTTTCACAGGTCTGCTCTTCTAGTAATTTTTCAATGTGGGGGTCACTACTGGCCTCTGCTGTGTGCACAGGCCCTTCCACCTCAGCCAGGACGTCACTGTGCTCTGCAGCCGGTTCTCCTTCCCCGTCTACAGCCCTCACTGCGGCTGTGATCACCTCTGCTAAGACTTCTGCAGCCACCTCCTCTGGGGTCTGCTCCTTCTCCTCTCCTACATTTTCATCTCCTTCTGTCTCAAGATCAGCAGTTTCATTGACAAAAGGATCCTCGCCCTTGAGGTATTTTTCCAGCATCTTCACTATATGTTTGTTGTTCAGAACACTCTTAGCCACATGGAGACTTGTCTTTTTAAACTGCTCAGCCGCCAACCTTCGCTTATGGTTATGGTCCACAGAGTGCAGGTGCCGCTGGAGGAGCTGGTGCTGTGCGGGAATCAGCATGTCGCAAGCCAGGCAATGTGCGGCTACAATCTTTTTGAAGAAATGCTCCTGGCCAATCCCTTTGAATGGGTCTGGTTTGGGTTTAGGGCTTTCCTTCTCCAACAACTCCTGACGCCATTTCTCGATTTTCTTATTCCTGTTTATGATGTACTCCTGGAGAAATTCGACTGTCTTGTCGGGCAGTTTGGTGCCTATAAATCGCAAGATCTCTTTGTGGAATTTACTTTGCAGATGCTTTTGAATTTCTTCATCTTCAAAGCTACGGAACTTGCATACAGAACAGGCAAACTGAATTTTGTCAGCTGCTCGGTCCCGCATCCTGTCTCTTCTCCTTTGTTTCTCCCGTCTCTTCTTCCATCCTCGTCCTCATCCTCCTTTTCTCCTCTCTGCTTCCTGGAGTCACAGAATTCTTCCTCCCCCCTGAATTCTCATCTCCTGACCGTAAGTCACCAGCTCCATCATCGTTTTCAGATACATCTCCTTCACGGTCAGCACGGGCCAGTTTAGCATCAGGTTCTTCATACAATGGAAACTTTCCGCTTCCTGCCCATGTTGTCTGGTCCAAAGCGTTCAAACCCTCTCCTCCTGGGCCAATCCCGTATCCGAGTCTGGGACCGGCCGCATCCATAAGGCATGGTGCTACCAAAACCACCCACCCTCTGCATGCCCACCATGCTGTAGTCAGGGGCCATGGACTGGGAGAAGAGGGAAGGAGGTGGCCTGTTGGTGGAGGGCCCACCTAGATCACGTCCACCCATGTAGTTCAGATCATTCCAGGTAGTGGATAAGGGCTCCGAGGGGGCTGGGGGTGGCATGAAGGGGTCACTACGTATGAAGGTGCTGGAGTTGCTCCGGTCTTGAAAGCGGCCTTGGCCCCAGCCCCTCAAGAAACCATCAAGGGAGCCCCGCTCTGGGATTGGGTCCCGACAGTCGTTGAATGTCCCACCAAAGCTACCATTGTGGCCAGTTCCCAAGTCAAAGTCATAATCATAACTGTAGCTGGGACGGTAGGGATTACGCTCAGGTATACAGGGCCTGGAGTCATACGACTCGTATGGCGGGAAGCGGAAGGAACTGTCTCGGTCCTGCATGCCCTCCCCACCGCTGCTGATCCCACCCCTGCCTCCTTCCTTGGACAACATGTCCAGACATTGATTGATCTTGGCAATGAGTGAGTCAGAGTTGTCAGTACATGGCTCTGGGGCAAAAGAGGCCACATGCATGGCAGAGCTCCCAGCTGCCAGGCCACCATCACTGGTCTTGGTGGCCTCCCAGGAGGCTGGGCCATAACTATAGGGTGTTCCTGCAGGGACACTGGTGTTCTGGGCGTTGTAGTAGTTGTAGTTTTCATAACCTTGCCAGCTGGCCATACCACCTCCATATGTACCCTGGGTGTTGGCAGGTCCAGCACTCCATGCCCCATAGCCTCCGTAGTCTTGCTCCATGTCTTCTGATTGGGACTTTCAACAAAGACTAGATGCAGACAAAAGGACTAGCAACAACATTGGGAATTCTTTTATGGAATGAAAATTATACATTTTAACATTATTTTTAATATTTTTATATGCATGACTTTTGATTTTGTGTATATATTCACCCTGTGCACACCTAAAATCTAAAAGTGCCAGAAATGGCTACCAGATGCCCTGGAACCTGGAATTAGATTCCTGGAACCCACAAAATAGAAGGAGAAAACTGGTTCCTCCAAGTTGTCCTGTGTCTTCCTCACAGCGGCACAGGTATCCACTCATAAACATAAATGTAATTTTAATGAAACAAAGTTCACTTCTGGACCTGAGATACAACCCCCTTGGTAGACTGCTTGCCTCATATGGACAAAGTCCTGGGTTCCACCGTTCACAGTTCATAGAGCTGGGTATAGTAGCAAATGCCTGTATTCCCAGAATTTGAGAAGTAAAAACAGAAAGGTGAATTCAAACAGTCACTTCCATTACCATACTCCAAAAGCAGAAACATACTCTTCTGCTTCTGACTCCTAAATGTAGAAGTACACCCATGAACCTCCAAGCCTGAACATTTTAACAATATAGTGAAAACCTAACAAAGGAAGAGTAATAAATCCAAGCTCTGAGGAGCAATCTGTTTATATACAAAGAAGAGTCAGTTTTGTTTTATTAAGATTAAACTTAGCTAATACAAACTGTACCTTAATGGGTACCTCTTCACATTTCAACAGGTGAACATATGTTGATATCTAGTAACAACTGTGTACTCAAACATTTGTCTCTTCCTATGCACAACTTCCTAATGCTTTCATGTAGCTTTTGCAAATAGAGTGTATATTATCCTTGCCTCTAATCACTCCACTTTGCAATAGTACAGGGTACTTGTTTTTTAATTTAACATTAACTTAGCAACCATTCAAGAGTCCTTCTTTCTCTTGTTTTTCTCCTCTTTCAAGAACCAATTTTAGGACCTGAGGTAGCTCTGTGTGTAAAAGTGCTTTCACTGTGCACCTGATCAGCCAAACGCAATCCATGAATACATGAGGAAAGAAAGCAGGATACTCCTGAAAATTAACTCCTGATTTCTCACTCTTGATTACAGTCTGTATCTGCGTCTTTGTTTCTCTGTTTCTCACTCTCTACACACACACAAAACCTAAATTCAATTTTAAAAAAAAATGTAATAAAATCCCCCCAAAATTATCTGCAATAAAGGAATTTGCCTGTAACCTCAGATATTTAGGAGGGTGAGGGTAAGAATAACCAACTCAAGGTTAGCCTGAACAACTGAAGAAATCTATTTCCAGTCAAACGGGGCAATGATGTTAGCTCAATGTGATCTTGAAAATTTTTTTAAATTGATTATGTAAAACCCACACTTTCATGCTTTGACACACATGATAGTTTGATTATTGAAAAGATAAAGGAGGTCCTCTCTGAGAGCAGACAAAAAGCCACATCTCCATGTGTGTCTTCATTCTTCTGCATTGACACCTCCTTCTCGGGACCTGAACCCCATTAGACCTAAAATCCGGCATCAGATCCTGTATCAGTTTCCATCCAAGTATCCATGGTTATGTCCCTAACAAGTGGGAGGGCTTGAGGAACTATATTATACACCTAATAATCTATTGATACCCACCTCCCAGTCCCTGTCAGCGTGTCTTTTGTGATAGTTTCAGGATGACCTCATCCTAGTTGTCAAACTTTTTCAGGAGCTTCATCTGCAAACTACATTTAGTACTGAAGAAATTGGGAGAGTCTAAGAACCATTTTAGTAATTACATGATAACTATAAGGCAGCCATTGTACATCATTGTTTCAACCACAAAGATAGTCACAACAATATGTGTGATAGCAATCAGATATTCTGAACTTTCCTGTCAGTTGTACCAGTAAAATGTTTCCTGGGATCAGTTCCTCTCAGAACACAATCAACATGACATATTAATCATTCATTAGAGGGTTCCCATAAGGTAACTTTTCATAGTGTCCCAAATTCCCTGGATGTGTGGTGTTAGAAACTTTATGAGGAGCAGCAGATTGTGAGATGCACAGGATATTTTATAATATTTTATTATATCCCTGTCTAAATCCTGATTAGCATTTGATTTTTACTGAAATTTTACAGAAAATATCAAGCACACATCACAAGGCTGAGGAAGAATTGGTCAACAATTCCTCTTCTCAGCCATGACAGTGTGTGCCTGGGTTGTAAGGTTAGCTTTTTCATAGGTTCTCTTAAATCCTCATCAAAAAAGTGGAGATGATTCAAGATTATATTGATTATCAAAATCCTCACTTCACGCTTCAGTGTCATTTTCAGGCAACAGGGGATATATGTATTGACAGGAGGCATCAGTAATGGCACTGAGGGAACCATCAACTGGCACAGGTGTCAGTGGTACCACTTTTGCCTTTAATTTTGCCTGGATGAGGAAAAATCTCCTTTTTTGCCTCATCTACCAATTTAAAAAATTAATCATCTATTTTTTATTCAATCAAGTAACCATTTATCTCTTCTTCATGACCAATATTCTGCTTCTCTTCTTAAAAGTATTTTGGTGACAATCCAAATTAATTTCAAAGTGACCATCTAACAGTGGCATTTTCTCCTTGTGTATACGCCTTTTCAGTATTCTTTCTGACTTTTCCATAACTTCTTCACCTCAAGTTCCCTCCTCCAGAAACCAGAAGTTACAATCAGAAACAACTTTCAGGCTATCTAATAGGTATGATTTTTAATACATATGCTCCTCCTTTCTTTAAAAAATGATGAGCAAGCTCAACATAAGGCAAAGTCTTTCCTGGTTTCTGTTCCATCATTCTCATTCATGTCCCTCTCCGAGTGTCCACATGCTCTTATCCCATAGCCAACTTCAGGTCTGTGTTCCATGTGCCACTTGGCTGCCACTCTACATTCAGTGGGACTGGAAGAATGGAGTCAATAAATAAATCAACCTAAAGTCTCATGCAATACCCAACTTCATTCAGAGCTGAGGACAATTTATACTCTAAGGATTGGGAAAATCATATGAAGCCAGGTGTTGGTCATATGCAACTTTCACTACTTGGGAGGCAGAGGCAGGCAGATCTCTTGAGTTTAAAGCCACCCTATCTACAGAGACCCAGTACAGCCAGGGCTACACAGACCTTATCTGGAAAACAAAAGGGAATGGTCATAAGAGTCAAGTTCTTGTGAGTTCAAACTATATACAATGGCAAGAACAACCCACGGATGGCAAAACATAACGTGTTTTCCACAGAGGCACGAGGAGGATAGTTTAAACTTTTAATTGAATAACAGTAGCAAGCAATAATGAACAATCTGAAGTAAACTCATTTCTGTTTGCTAAACCTGAGAGGAGCCTGAAAACACATTCTGTAAAACAATTCTGTGTTTTGAAGAAACTAAGGTCACAAAACTCCAGTCTTTTTCTTGGAGTATTCTCATAAGCATTCAGAATTCTCCTTACATGACTGCATTCCTGGACTATGTTACAACAATACACCTAAGCTAAATGAATTTTAACTTAAAAAATATACATGAAAAAGCCCTTTCTACAATATGGATATACACACCACACACACACACACAACACAACTCCATATTGTAAACTGCTTTCTTCATGTATATATTATTTCTTTTTAGAAAATCCAAATAATTTATGTTTATATAATGGTGCATTTGATACATAAAAACACACCATTTATAATACTGGGGCACAAGAAAGCAAAGAGTGCACCATACCTTTTGAACCTGGAGTACAGGTAGGTCTGAGCCACCTCATGTGTATGCGAGGAACCAAACTGAGGTACCCAACAGCAACAATACTACTGAGTCCACAATCCAGCTCCCAAAGACGTCATAATGCAGAAAATAAAAATACCCCATTACTCCTTCTGTCTTCTATGCTTTGTATGTGATGAACCATCCCTTCACGGTCATTGTATAATTAAATGGATTTCTATCCCTCTATGAGTGGACTCTGTACATTGCTTATTACAGTTAACATTGTTTTCATGATGTGAGCGAAGGCAATGAAAGATTCAGTTGAGTACAGATAAGACCAGATTATGATAGGGAAAGTTCTATAATGTGATATATGCTATTGTTGGTAGTTTTGCTGTTGTTTTCTTTTGTTTTTTAACTTTTTAAAACAGGATATATATAGCTATGGCCATCCTGAAACTCTGTTGTGGGTTTGGTGTAATGCTGCTTGTATTATATTAATCTAAGTCCCCAAAATCATGAAAATCTGCACATCCACAGGACACTGAGGGAACCCTGCACCCACTTGTTTTGATTGGTAAATAAAGTTGCCAGTGTTTTCAATGGCTGGACACGTAGACAGAGGTGGGACTTTTAGGATTCCCAGGCAAGGGATGCAGGAAGGAGGAAGGAAGAGAGAGCCACCATGCCAGGGAAGGAGAGAAGACTCCACACCTAAGAGGAATTATGCAGGACAGAGAGCATAGTTGCCATGTAGAAGCTGGGGAATTACAGCCCAAGAGGGCTGCACATCTGGGTGTAGGGCAGCAAAGATGGAGTATAGAAGTAATTTTAGTAAGTAATAACTTGGGACTCTCAGACAGGGGTCAAGTTAGCCACATGGAGGTTAGGAAGTGTCCCAGACATTGAGTTGTTTTAGGCATTTAAAAATATAAAGTGTGTGTGTGTGTGTGTGTGTGTGAGTGAGAGAGAGAGAGAGAGAGAGAGAGAGAGAGAGAGAGAGAGAGAAGAGAGACAGAGAGACAGAGATAGAGACAGAGAGACAGAGAGAGACAGAGAGACAGAGAGACAGAGAGAGAGAGAGATTTCAGAATGTAAAGCATTGGGGTGGGTAGCAGGATCATGTCACCACCTCTGCCGGGATCATTTGAGTAGCTTTAACTGGGCACAGCTACAAAACTCACTGTGGGGACCAGTCTCACCTCAAACTCAGAGAGATATACTTTCTTCTGCTCCTGTCTCAAGTGCAGATGTCACAGGCATTGACTACTAAATGAGATGTTTTAAATGACGTAGCTTTGAATGAGAGAATGAAAGGGTAATGTAAGATTTAAATAAGAACCATCGTTGTTTTCATCAACAGAAACACTTCTTAGAATTCTACAATGCATAAATGTCAACTGGAAAATCGTGTCCTATGTCCTCAATATTTAGGTTATTTGTTTTGTTAATATCATCATTTTCAAAAGTTGTAACAGTATAAATACACCTGTGCCATGGTATATACCTTATGCCAATTAGGACAACATACAGGAGTCTATGCTCCATGTCCTCTATGTGAGGACTAAAGATGAAACCAAGGCAGTTAAATTTGGCAACAAGATCTCAAATGGCTTATAACCAGAGTGACAGACAATATATCTATTAAATGAAGAATAACAAATAATAATTGCATTCATATAGTCTAACATTTTGTGTCTCGTACAGCTGTGGCATAGGGATTCAGGTTTCTCCACTGTAGCAAACTTCTCCCTCTCATGAACAGCTCCTATCATTAAACTAGGGTAAGTCACTACACATATATGAGGGATACCAGCTTTCATATGGATGATTTGCTTATAAATGGTCTTGGATATACACTGTATGCCTTTTACAATATTGGATGTTGGATGCAATGGTATGAACCTAAGTAGGTGGACAAGATGGCTCTCACATGGCTATGATTAAAATTGTGACATCTGTTAAGGCATTATTGCAATATACATACTAAATTCTTCCTTCTGTTCTGCTCTCAAGGGAGAAGCCATGGTCCACACACAGATCTTTTTCCTGTTACTGATAGGGACAGTGCACTACGTGAGTCACACAGATATTTTT
The DNA here is from genome assembly GCA_021653895.1 of Mastomys natalensis. Taxonomy (NCBI): domain Eukaryota; kingdom Metazoa; phylum Chordata; class Mammalia; order Rodentia; family Muridae; genus Mastomys; species Mastomys natalensis. The sequence continues at coordinate 81,412 of JAJTUV010001769.1, forward strand.
TAGAACTGTGTGGTGCTACCAACCTTAAATCCAAGAGTTGAGGATGTTCACTCAGAAGGGCAGCAAGGCCTGTGTGACTATACAGTGGGGTGAAGGCAACCTGAGTTAACATAAGAGACCTTGTGCAAATATTTTTCTGAAAGCCTGGAGGTTAAGCGGTTCTAGAATTATGTGCCTTCCTAATGTAAAAACCATACCACACACGTAGAGATTAATAAATAAAATGTCTTTATAAAACAGGCTAACCTCTGGCTAACAGTGCCAGTGGCTAGCTTTAGCATTCATGTGGTGGGTAAACTGAGGCAGGCAGCTGTTGGAGGTCAGTGCTTAGAGCCGCTGACTGGGGTGGATCCAGATATCTACAGAGGGTGCTGCCAAAGGCAGCCAGCAATTAGAGAACTTACTCAGCTGACCTTTTTCCTGAGGGAACAAGGCTTAATTTCCTGGGGCTGGCATTCTCAGTGGCCAGGGAAAAAAATATGAACTCTTTTAACTCCTTGGGGCCAGCAAGAAAGAGAAGGAAAGAGAGAATTCATATATGCACATGCACGTGCACACACATACACACACAGAGAGAGAGAGACTGAATAAACGAAACAAATGCCAGCGTCCAATAACCTCATACACAAAAATATACATGCACACACATACAGAACTACAGACAGACGTATATATTCACACATAGAATGGTTAGAGCAAAGCTCCAGCAAGCAGACACCAAGTATTCCACACGTACACACACAAATACACACAACTGGTGGATGGAAGGAACTATACTCCAGCCCCCATTCACAATAACTTTATACATACAAACATAGTTGATGGATGGCAGAACCAATGTTCCAGCCACGCCATATTTTATTTTTTCTTCTATAGCTTATATATCCTAACAAAATCTCTCAAGCAGTATACAATTATAATGTGATTTGAAATGATAATGAAAAAGGTGTCTTTTCAGTACCTTTACAAGAAATAACATTATGTAATATAGGTAAAAAAAATTATTCTAAAAACCCATATACATTCATAACCAAGCAACTTGTTATAGATTAACAAAGTGTAAGCAAGCAAGGTAGTTTTCTTAGCCAATATCTCTTACTGGCAGGCAGCAATTTATGGTTACAAAGAAAGAAGTAGCCGGGCGGTGGTGGCGCACGCCTTTAATCCCAGCACTTGGGAGGCAGAGGCAGGCAGATTTCTGAGTTCAAGGCCAGCCTGGTCTACAGAGTGAGTTCCAGGACAGCCTGGGCTACAGAGAAACCCTGTCTCAAAAAACCAAAAAAAAAAAAAAAAGTAATTATTTTATTATTTATCTTTAAAAGTAATCTTGTAAGAATTTTAAAAGAATCACAAATCTGTACTTTTATATAAAAATCAGTCATATCTATATTAAATCCTCAAAATGCATATCTACTCACCAGAAATTCTTCATAAAGCATGTCAGGAAGCTGAGGACAAAAATGAGTATAAGAATTCAATTATCACCAGTCCAGCCTCAGTGAGAGCATGTCAGCCATCACTGCCATTGTTCTTGTTCCCTGACCATAAAGTGTCCCTAGCTTAACTAATAAGAGTGTGCCTTTCTGAACTTCAGATTGGTCCCTAAGATCTTTTACATCAGAGCCAGTAGTAAAAACATCTCAATGTAGCTCCACTAATACCTTTATTTTTCCAAATGTTTTCTAAGGGTTGTAATCACTGTTGACAATCTACGCCTTTAAGTTTTTCTCTAGGGTAGTGATAGAATCATTATCTGCTCCAGCAGCAATTCCTGAAACAGAGCAAGCATAAATATTGTGAATGCCAGAGATACCGCCCAGATGTCATGCAGACCGTAAGAGAACACAAATGCCAGCCCAGGATACTATACCTAGCAAAATTCTCACTCATTATACATGTAGACACCAAGATATTCCATAACAAAACCAAATTTAAATGGTATCTTTCTACTAAACCAGCCCTACAGAGGATACTAGAATGAAATCTCCAACACAAATAGGGTACACACAAGACAGATCATAACAAACCCAAAAGAAGAAAATGATACACACACAATACAATTTTCAGCAACAAAATTACAGGAATTAACAATCATCTGTCTGTAATATCTCTCAACATTATTGGACTTGGTTCCTCAATAAAAAAAAGACATAAGCTTAACAGACTGGATATGTAACCAAGATCCAGGATTTTGCTGCATACACGAAACATACCTCAGAGACTAAGACAGACAGAGTAAAAGATTGGAAAAAAGATTTCCTAAGCAAATTACCCCAAGAAACAAGCTGGAGTTACCATTCTAATAGCTAATAAAATAGACTTTCAACCAAAAGTTATGAAATGAGATGGGGAAGGACACTTTATCAAAGGAAAACACTACCGATAAAAGTCTCATTTCTGAACATCTATGCCCCAAATGCAAGGGCACCCACATTCGTAAAAGAAACTTTACTAAAGCTCAAAACACACAGAGAACTGCACACAATAATAGTGGAAGACTTCAACACCCCACTCTCACCAATGGACAGGTCATTGAAACAGAAACTAAACAGAGATACAGTGAAACTAACAGAAGTTATAAATCAAACAGATTTAACAGTTATCTACAGAACATTTCACTCCAAAACAAGAGCATCTACCTTCTTTTCAGCACCTTCTCCAAAACTGACCATATAATGGGGCATAAAACAAACCTTAACGGATAAAAGATTGGAATAATCTCATGCATTCTATCAGATCACCATAGACTAAGGTTAGACTGCAATAACAACACAAACAACAAAAAGCCCGCATACTCATGGAAACTGAACAACTTTCTGCTCAATGATAAATAACTTGGTCAGGGAAGAAATAAAGAAAGAAATCAAAGACTTTATAGAATTCAATGAAAATGAAGACACATCATACTCAAACTTATGGGACACAATGAAAGCAGTGTTAGGAGGAAAATTCATAGCACTAAGTATTTTCTGACCCTGTGGTGTAAATAAATCCAGTACAAAGGTTTATCCTCTTGTGCTGTAAAACATGTAGCAGACAGTTTAGTAAGGAAAATAAAGGCAGCAAGGAATCCACATGCTACACAAATGCACCTTTTATTCTGAATTCAAATACCTGTATTTCTTAGCTTGCCCCTTGAGGGAACATTCAAGGTCTGTCCAATGTCATCTAACAGGTTTAAATAAACTCATTAGTGCATAATTAGGTGTTTCCAAAGGATGATATGGCCAATCAATATATTTTGCTAATTTCTGAAGTCATTATGTTTTTAAAATTGTCTTTTCTTATGGACTTTTTTCTTTGGTTTAGAAATTGTTGTAATAATGGAATGGTCCAAATATTTACCTTTTCAGTGCAATCATAAGCCCATTTATCTGTAACATATCCTGAGACGTTATATATGGATTGTAGTCTTTGGGGGTGGCCAACAGGATATCACCTATATAATGAATAATTAATCCTGAGGGAAGGCCTGCCTCACAGGCTCTAAAACCTTTCCAGTGTAGTATTGAAATGTAATAGGGTATCCTGCCAAGCCTTGAGAAAGTATAGTTCTTTGATATCAGACATGACTTTTTTTTTTTTATCCAATACCATTAAATGATTAGTTTTATGAATAGCTGTGGGTTAAAGTGAACAAGTCTGTAAAGCCCTCGTTGTCCAGTTCATATTTTCTGTCCATTGTGGTGTAAATCAATCCATTCCAAAGTTTTATCCTCTTGTCTAGGACACAATTTAGTAGGTAAATAAATAATTTTTTGACTCAATGATGAATCCACATGACACACAAAGGCCTATTTTGGTCTGAATTCAAATAACTATACCTAGTTTTGACTCTCAAGAAAATGTACAGGAAGTCTCCAATGCTGTCTCTCCTTCTACAGTTTTAAATACATTGGTAGTGCATAACTAAATGTTAATTTATTTTGATTTTGCTGAATTTGCACAGGAAATACAAATCTCAGTTCATGAGGCAATGGAGGAATTGGGAAATAAAGTTAGCTTTTTCACAGGCACGAAGTTCTCATCAAAATGGAGAGAATTCAAGATTAGATTGATTAGTAAAATACTCAACAAATACATGCCCCAGGGTCTCTTTCAGAAAATGGGTATGTATCTGAAGGAAACTCCAGTTAGGAAGGCGAAGGAGCCATCACCTGAATAGATTTTGCCTGTATGAAGAAATTCATCTTATTTGCTTCTTTTGCCAATTTTAAAGTTTGATCGTTTATATTCATTGATGGAATTTTCTATTATTTCTTCATGACTGATGTGCTTATCTTCCTTAATTATTTTAACAATCCATGTTGATGACCAAGTGATCCAAACTTGAACAGGGGCCTTTTCCTCTAACTTATATGTCCTTTCAATATCATCTTTTCAATACTTCTGCATCTAAAGCTCCATCTTCTGGAGACCAGGAGTTATAAACAATTTACGAGTGATCTAACAGTTGTGGTTTTAATAATTACACTCCTCCTACTTAAGACAAAATGCAATAGCCCAAAGACTTCCTTAGATCAGCTCCATCTTCTCACTCACCTCCTCTGAGGGTCTCATTCTCTTACGTTCTACATGACTTCTCATTCCTGTTCAAAAGCCCCTAGAGACAGTGGGACCTGGGAGAATGGAGCTGTTAAGGAAGATTAAAGTCTCATGGAATAGCCAACTTTATGAAAGGCCCAGACTTTAAACTTTAATGTTTACGCAAGTTTAAGTTGAGAAAAGTTCTTATGTGTTCAAGTTAGATCACAAAACAAGTCACAAAAATCACAAAAACAAGTCACGTGGAACAAAAATATTTTTCCATAGAAGTGTATAAAGGATAGTTTAAAATTTTAATTGAATAACAGCAACCAATAATGAATAATAGGAATTAAACTCAACTCTAACTGGTATACTGAAGGAAACAAACAAACAAAAACCCCACAAAAACATTATTGGAGGATGTTTTTGTGTACTGTGTATTCAAATGCTGATTTCTGTACCAGGAAATTTGGTTGAAGTCTTGCAGTCAGGACACTGTCATTTCTATGAAACATCTCCTGTCTCAATGTCACGTAAAAATTGTTCTCCATCTCTTCTGGTTGGTTAAAAGCTGAACACCCAAATAGGTGGGCAGGTGAGTGTAAGGTGGGACTTTTGAATCCAGTGAAGGGGAGAGCAGGGAGAGAGGACTGGTGATGAGGGACTTGCCATGAGGACACAGATAAAGCAGGATCAGCCACACCACCACTAAGATGGTAGGTAACAGGCCACGGGGCTGGGAAGTAGGCCAGTGTCAGAATTAGTTGGGTAAATTTAGACTGAGCTAATGGAGAATCTGCCCAGCTATAGTGCCAGAAGCTTATAATAAAACTAATAGGTCTCCATTTCATTATTTGGGAGCTAGAACAGGCATAGAAAAGCCCATACATTTACAACACAATTTAAGAACGATACTATCTTTTGAAGAAATCTAAGTCAAAACAGTCTTGTTTTCTCTGAGTGTTCACACAAGCACTCAGAACTCTCCTCTTGCCACCATTCCAGTACAGTGCTCCAACAATATACATTAGTTAAATGTGTTTAATTTTAATTAAAAAGAAACAAAAATACACATGAAAACCCTTTTTAAAAGAGTAACACACACATAAATGTACACACACACACACACACACATATGATCTCTATTTATTATTTATTTATTTATTTATTTATTTATTACAACATAATACCAGGTTCCCAAGGAAGGCAGAAAAGTTGATGAGATGTGATGGACCAGGACCTCTGTGCCAGCTGATGTGAGTGCTAGGAACCAAACTTGGATACCTAACAGCAGCAGTGCCACTGAGTCAGCTCTCCAGCTCCCAACCATGTCATCACAATGCATGAATGAAGATGCTCCTTCACTCATCCTGCCTGATCCCACTTGCAGGTGATGACGGTCCTTGCCCTTTGGGCACTGAAGGACTGAATGAGATTCACTGTTGGTGAATGGAGACTGCATATTGGTGCTTATTGTATTCGTTAACACAGTTCTCCAGATGTGACTAAAGACAATGAAAGATTTTATGTAGAGATGAGTTCAGATTAAATTAGGAAAAGTTCCACAGTGGGATATATGCTTTATAAAAATGATTTCTATTTTACATGCATAGCTGTTTTGCCTGCATTTATATCTGTGTGAGGGTGTTAGATACTCCAAATCTGGACTTACACACAGTTGTAAAGTTCCATGTGTGTACTGAGAATTGTACCTCATTCCCTTGGAAAAGTGAGTCTTTTCAAACCCCATTTTTGGAATTTTTGAGACAGGATCTGTCCACATAGTTATAGGCATTCTAAAACTCACTATATGGGCCAGATTGGCCTCAAACTCAGAGAGAGCCACCTGCCAGATTGGCCTCAAACTCAGAGAGAGCCACCTGCCTCTGTCTCACAGGTGATGAAATCACAAGCATGCTACATGTGGTAATTTTGATATGCTTGGCCCAGGGAGTGGCACAATTTGGAGGTGTGGCCTTGTTGGAGGAAGTGTGTCACTGTGGGCATGGGTTTTAAGACCCTCCTCCCAACCATGTGGAAACCAGTCTTCTCTTGTTTGCCTTTGGAAGAAGATGTAGAACTCTCACCTCCTCCTACGCTATGCCTGCCTGGATGCTGCCATGCTTCTGCCTTGATGATAATGGACTGAACCTCTGAACTTGTAAGCTAGCCCCAGTGAAATGTTGTCCTTAAAATAGCTGTCTTGGTTATGGTGTCTGTTTACAGCAGTAAAATCCTAAGACACAATACTATGATACTATGACCAGGTAAGATAGTGATAGATAGATAGATAGATAGAATAGATAGATAGATAGATAGATAGATAGATAATATCTCCACATATATATTGAAGACCTATCTTTGGATCAAACAATAATAAAAGGACAATGTAAGATTTAAACAGGAACCTTTATATTTTGATAAACATTAATACTATTTGGAATTTTTCAATGTATTAATTTCAACCAGGTAAGACATACTTTTTGGATAACTTATCTTTGAATTAAACAATAAAAGGACAAAATGTAAGACTTGAACAGGAACCATCATATTTTGATAAACAGTAATACTACTTGAAATTTTTCAATGTATTAATTTCAACTGTTAAATTGTTTCCTATATTCTCAATATTTTGATTAATTGCTTTGCAAATTTTACCTCTTTAAAAAAAATTTAACTGTCTAAGCACATGCTATGATGCACATGTGCCAATCAGAGAATAGTTCACAGGTATTTATTATATAGCTCCTCTATGTTCATACTAAGAAAAAAACAAGCTCATCAAGTTTGGCAGCAAGTATCTAAATCTGCTGAGAGAACTCGCTGGCCCTTGGTTCCATTTCAGACATATTTATGAAATTCTAGTGTATGAAGGTGCATACAATCCAAGCACACAATCCGAGGAAAGTTTGAATGAGATCATCAAGCTTTGGAGCAACAACAACCTTTCCTCACAGAAACAATTCTCTGGCATTCATTTTTGTTTCTGAGAAAATGTTAAGAACAAACATTCAGCCCTCAGAATAAACGAACATGATCTGTGGGCATGTGTGGCCGGAGAATCTGATCTGAAACAAGCGTGAGATTGAGATATGCCCAAAATCCTGAAAAACTTATCCCGAGACTGGCAGGAGATAGGACTGCTCTCTCCCTGTCTATAGCCTACATACAAGTTCTGGCACATAACCTGTACTTCTCCCACCTCTGAGGACAGTCACATAGTCTATGGCCACATTATACATTGTTCAACTCCTTTATCCCGATAAAGTTCTTGGAGTTTCTCTTCATGCAAATAAAGCATTCTCAGCACTTCAGCCCCAGACAGTAACTAACATACACCCACCCTGGAAATCCCTACCTACTCACCAAGATCTGTATACTTCTTGCTCACCCAGAATAAAGTGGAATTGCCTTACTGCAGCTCATCTAAAAAGTCATCCAGCATATCCACGACATTCCGAACCCTGCACACTACAGCATCATGAGCAAGTGGCTAATGACTTCCAAGGAAGGGAAGACCCACAATAACCCAAAAAATAATGTATGACAACATAAATATCAGTTTCATTTGGAATAAGTTTTATTGTTTAAATTGTTTGTTCCTGAATCCTTGGATGACAGTATGTTTACAATTTGTAAAGGAGACAATATTTTAATGATGAACTAATCTTACTCAAGTCCCAGAGAGATAGCTCAATGGGAAAATGTATGTGGAATGCAAGGCTTTACCTCACACATTAGGTTCATGCTTTTTACCAATGTGAGTTCTATCATGCTTTTGAAAGTTGCTACCATACACAAAGATCTTATCATACTGATTACACTCATAAGCTTTTTGTACAGTATGACTTCTTTCATGCCTATGAAGATGACTATTCTGTAAAAAGACCTTACCACACTGTTTACATCCATAGTGTTTCTCTCCAGTGTGTCTTCTTTCATGCCTGTGAAGGTCACTTTTGCATGCAAAGGCTTTAAAACATTGATTACATTCATAAGGTTTCTCTCCAGTATGACTTCTTTCATGCCTATGAAGATGACTGTTCTGTGAAAAGGCTTTACCACAGTGATTACACTCATAAGGTTTCTCTCCAGTATGACTTCTTTCATGTCTTTGAAGATTACTGTTACGTCCAAAGGCTTTACCACATTGACGACATCCATAGGATTTTTCTCGAGTACGGTTTAGTTTATGACAGAAAAGATGACTATTCTGTGCAAATGCTTTAACACTTGCACAGGGCTTTTGTCCAGTAAGACTTTTTTCATGACTATGAAGATTACTCTTCTGTACCAAGGCTTTACCACATTGTTTACGTCCATTGGGTTTTTCTCCAGTATGACTTCTTTCATGCCTTTGGAGATTACTGTTGCACCCAAAAGCTTTACCACATTTATTACATGCATATGGTTTCTCTCCAGTATGACTTCTTTCATGCCGGTGAAGATGACTGTTACGTGAAAAGGCTTTACCACATTGATGACATTCATAGGGTTTCTCTCCAGTATGACTTCTTTCATGCATTTGAAGATAACTGTTACAGGCAAAAGCTTTACCACAGTGATTACATCCATAGGGTTTCTCTCCAGTATGAATCTTTTCATGCCTGTGAAGATGACTTTTATATGCAAAAGCTTTACTACATTGATTACATTCAAAGGGTTTCTCCAAATTAATTCTTTCATGTATTTGATGACAAATGGGGCAGGAAAAGGTTTTACCACATTGATCATATCCATAGCTTTTCTCTGTAGTATGAGATCTAGGTACTTGATAAAGACTGTGAGTTGCAAAGGCTTTTTCACTTTGATTATCTTCATAAAGTTCTATTTCCAAATGCGTTCTTTTGTGTAATTTTAAAGATGAATTAGATCTAAAGTCTTTATCATGCTGATTCCATTCACAGGGATCCTCTTCACTCCTGGTTCTTTCGTGTGTTTGAAGACACCTGTGATGGTTAAAGCCTTTAGTACATGGCTCACATTTATCACTTCCTTTTTCCACATGAGGTTCTTCGTGTCTCTGAAGAGAACCCAGAGCTTTACCACACTGATTATATGCATAATATTTTCCTATACTGTCAGTCACATGACAGGTGCAAAGTGAACCAGTATAGACAGATGAATTTCTGTGTTCCTTGTACACACGAGGTTTCTCTCCAGTATGAGTTTGTTGATGCACTGCCGTGGAAGTTGGAAAACCAGTTAATTGTAAATTTGCATCACAGTCGTCATGTCTTCTCATAGTGGGGGCTACTACATATTGTCTAATTGTTCTGGGACTGACAGGGGTACATTGCTTCTTTTTACATCGCTTATCCTCACATGGCTTGTATCCAGAGTGACAGATGATATACCTATTAAATGAAGGATAACAAATAAAATATTTCCACATTGCATTTACATAGTATAACCATTTGTATCTCATAGATACAAATAGGTATAGGAATTCAGGCTTGTTAACCACAACAGCCTTCTTTTTTTTCATGAACTCTTCCTCTCACTAAACTAGGGAAAGTCAATATAAATTTAAAAGGATTATAGCTTTAATATGCATGATTTGCTTATAAAAGATCTTAGATATACATTAATCTCTTTATTAATGTGTATGCCTTTTATAATAATTAGGTAATAAAAGCTAAGTGGATAGACAGCTCTACATCAAGGTCTCACATGTATATGACTAAAATTGTGACATCAGTTATGGCATTATTTCCTAGTCTCGATTCATTCATTCATTTTTGGGGGAGTGGGTGTGAGACCAGGTTTCTCTTCATAGAGAAACCTTCCTGGCTGTCCTGGAACTCACTCTATAGACCAGGCTAGCATTCATCTCTTAAAGACCTGCCTGCCTCTGCCACCTGAGTGCTGGGATTAAAGGTATCTGTCACCAATGCCAGCTTCTTGTTTTGCTTTTGTCTTTGCTGTAAAGAGACACCATGACAACAGTAACTCTTAAGTTTAGTCCATTACTGTCATAGAGAGAAACATCGTGCCATACAGGCAGGCATGTTGTTGAAGACAAGAGTTGAGAAGTCTACATCTTAATCCTTAGGCAACAGGAGGAGATACTGTATCACTGGGCATAGCTTGAGTGTAGAAGACCTCAAAGCCCACCTCCACAGTAACAAACTTCCTCTAACGAAGCCATGCCTTCTAATAATACCAATCACTATGGGCCAAGCATTAAAACACATAATTCTATGCAGGGCATATCAATTCAAACCACCAAAGTTTTGTAAAGGAATGTTCTGCACACAATGATCATCTAACTGAAATTGAGATAAATGCTATTGCAAGATTTTAACAATCTGAACAAAGCTGTACGTATTCACACTGCTGCTTTTCATTACAACTTCAGGGTACCACCTGAACCCATGGCTGATCAGAGAGCTTTGTTTGCTCCTTGACCCCACAAGCTACCTTTCTCCCATAATCCAGAGCACAGCATACCTGTCTCCCAGGAGGTCTATAATAACCAGAAAAACAGCCCACCTATCTCCTAGAAGGTCTGCCATAACCAGGAACACAAATTGGCATGTCTGCTTGCAGACCCCAAAGCCAGCCTGTCTCCCATGAGGTCTGTCCTACTAGGGACACAAGGACACAGGGACATAGGAGCCCTGCCATAATCTGAGACATCATTGCTTGCTTCCCAGGAGGCTACAACTCCTTCCAAGGAGGCCTGCCACAGTGTGAGAAACCCAGGCCTGTTAAAACCAGAGATAAACAGATGGCAAAAGGCAAGCACAAGAACATAAGCAACAGAAGCCAGTAAAATATGGAACCATCAACAACCCAGTTCTCTCACCACAGCAGACCCTGAAGACCAAGATTCTGACCTAAAATCCCATTTCATGAAGATGATAGAGGCTAAAGCAATACAGGAAAACATGGGCAAACAGGTACAGGCTCTTAAAGAAGAAACAAATGAGTCCGTTAAAGAAATACAGCAAAATACAATCAAACAGGTGAAGGAATTGAACAAAATGATGCAAGACCTAAAATGGAAATAGAAAAAATAAAGAAATCACAAATGGAGGCAACCTTGAAGATAGAAAACCTAGGAATGAGATCAGGAACAACAGAATACAAGAGAGAATCTCAGGCATAGAAGATAACCAGAAAAGAAATCAACACATCTGTCAAAGTAAATAGAAAGAGTAAAAAGTTCCTAATCTAAAACATCCAGGAAATTTGGGACAAAATGAAAAGACCAAACCTAAAATTAATAAGAATAGAAGATGAAGATTTCCAGTTCAAAGAGCCAGAAAACATCTTCAAAAAAGTCATATAAGAAAACAAACATAACCTAAACACTAAATGCACAGAACAAAGAAAGAATATTAAAAGCTGTAAGGTAAAAATGCCAAGTAACATATGAAAGCACACCTATCAGAATTACACCAGACTTCTCAACAGAGACTCTAAAAGCCAGAAGATCCTGGACAGATGTCATCCAGACACTAAGAGAACACAAATGCCAACCCAGGATACTATATCCAGCAAAACTCTCAATCATCATTGTCTTGGTTAGGGTTTTACTACTGTGAACAGACACCATTAACCAATGCAAGTCTTATAAAGGACAACATTTAACTGAGGCTGGCTTATAGATTCAGAGGTTTAGTCTATGATCATCAAGGTAAGAGCATGGCAGTGTTCTACCAGACATGCATGGTGCAGGAGGAGGTGAGAGTTCTACATCTTCATCTGGAGGCTGCTAGAAAAATACTCATTTCCAAGCAGCTAGGGTAAGGGTCTTAAGCCCATGTGCACAGTGACACACCTACTCCAACACCTCCTAAAAGTGCCACTCCCCGAGCCAATCGTATACAAACCATCAAAATCACAGATGGAGAAACCAAGATATTCCATGACAAAACCAAATCTAAACAATATCTTTCTACTAATCCAGCCCTACAGTGGATACTAGAAGCAAATCTTCAACACAAGGAAACATTATACCCAGGAAAACACAAGAAATTACTATCTCACAACAAACCCCAAAGAATAGAATCACAAACACATAATACTACCTCCAACAACAGAAAAACAGGAAATCACTGGTCTTAATATCTCTCAATTCCCCAATAAACAGAAACTGGCTAACAGACTTGAAAAGGAAAAAGGAGCTTGCTGCATGCAAGAAACACAGTTCAGCAACGAAGACAGACACTACCTAAGAGTAAAGGGCAGAAAAAAGTTCTCCAAGTCAATGGTTCCAAGAAACAAGCTGGAGTCACCATTATAAGATCTAATAAAGTGAGAGCCGTCCGCGCTGCAAGGAGGAGGATCTGCAGATTTCCATGCGGCTGTGTGGAGATGGTGAAGCTGTTCATCGGAAATCTGCCCTGGGAGGCCACAGAGCAGGAGATCCGCTCACTCTTCGAGCAGTACGGGAAGGTGCTGGAATGTGACATCATTAAGAACTATGGCTTTGTGCATATAGAGGACAAGACGGCCGCTGAGGATGCCATACGCAACCTGCACCACTACAAGCTGCACGGAGTGAACATCAATGTGGAAGCCAGCAAGAATAAGAGCAAAGCTTCAACCAAGTTACATGTGGGCAACATCAGTCCCACTTGTACCAACCAAGAGCTTCGGGCCAAGTTTGAGGAGTACGGCCCGGTCATCGAATGTGACATCGTGAAAGATTATGCCTTTGTACACATGGAGCGGGCAGAGGATGCGGTGGAGGCCATCAGGGGCCTTGACAACACAGAGTTCCAAGGTGAATCACTCTTGGTAGAGTGCTCAGTACAAGGCTGTTAGGAACAAATTGGATGAGAAAAGGAAGGACTTGGGATGCAAGGATTTTGCTGGCTGATGAAGGATGGGTGATACACTTGAACAAGAGTTTTTGTTTATTCCTTTATTTGTGTGTGTTTGTCAGCATGCATGTGGAGGTCAGAGGACAACTTGGATGAGTTTGTTCTCTCATACCATGTGGGTCTCATGGATGGAACTCAGGTAGTTAGGTGACAAAGGGCTTCTTTACTCCTTAAATGAAGTCCAATGACCCTCAGCCTCTTTTTTGTTAAGCCTTCAGAAACTATGCAAGAAATGTGTGATAATTTTGTAAAATGGGGAATGATGATCTAGAGGGGAAAAAAAGCTTGGTTTTTATGTTGAGCCTTTTAAGGCTTTGAACCTGTTTTGAAATCCTTTCTCTGAAGACTTTGCCTGCTGTCCTCCACCCACCCCTGCTTTCGGTCTTAGAGCACATTGCAAGTGCTTCCCTCTGGTTGTATCGGCTCAACACAGCATCACCATTGTGTTGCACTTGGTAGAGGAAAATCAGGAGAAAACGACACTTTAGGGACACAATTCTGGGCTGAGCTTAACCCTCTTGTCTCAGTTCTTTTCAGTAAAGCTTTGAAAGTTGTGGTTCTATTTAATTTTGTTGTACATTTGTGCCAAGGATTTATATTTGAAAAACCACTTAGAATTAGAAGACTTTTTTTGCTTTGTTTTTGAGGGTTTTTTTGTTGTTTTGTTTTTGTTTTGTTTTAAAGAATCTAGGGAGGAGGCATTGAGATTTGGAGCAATAATGTCATGTCTTCCAGTTGGTTTCATGTGCATGTAATGGGTTAATTGATTTAGACATCTTGTACTAGTTTATGTATTACCATGGAGTCCTGGTTAGCTGAATTGTTTTTATGCCTGGAGGGCAGCTTGAGTGTTGATGTGCATTATCATTTGATTTGGAAGCTATTTCGTTTTAAGATTAAAAGTTTCTTGTCAAGAGTGGCATTTAAGCCGGGCAGTGGTGGCGCACGCCTTTAATCCCAGCACTTGGGAGGCAGAGGCAGGCGGATTTCTGAGTTCGAGGCCAGCCTGGTCTACAGAGTGAGTTCCAGGACAGCCAGGGCTACACAGAGAAACCCTGACTCGAAAAACCAAAAAAAAAAAAAAGAAAAAAAAAGGGTGGCATTTAAAAGACTGTTAAAGCTGGGTGGTGGTGGCAAATGCCTTTTAATCAGTCCCAGCACTTGGGAGGCAGAGGTAGTTGGATTGAGGCCAGCTTGGTCTACAGAGCTAGTTCTAGTACAACCAAAGCTACACAAAGAAACCTGTCTCAAGAAAGCCAAAAAACAAAACAAACCAAAAAAGAAAGAAAAAAAAAAAAGCCCAGAACACTACCAACAAAAAAAATGGGTGAATTGCCCGCTGAACTTTCAACTCCTCTTATCCTTTTAGGTTCCAAGAGTCAGAGACAGTTTTTGAACTTGCAGATCACAGCATAGTCCTGTAACTCATAGCTATGTTTCTTTTAAAGAAGAAGAGGAGGAGGAGAAATATATGCACACATACAAAGATTTTGAAAAATTTATTTGTGTGACCTCTAGAGGTCAGAAGAAGAGGATGTCAGGTTCCCTGAAATTAGAATCTGATGGTTGTGAGCCATGTAATGATACAGGTGCTAGGAATTGAACCCAGGTCCTTTGGAAGAGCAGGAAGTGCTCTTAACTGCTAAGCCATCCCACTAGACTTATAACTGTATTTCTTCTTTTAAAATCATGTATATAACTTTATGTGTGTGCTTGAATGTGTGGAGAGCCCCAGAATTAAAATTTCAAACCTGGGTTCTGGCTGTTTTGACACAACGTAGTGGCTAGTTCTTCGGTACTACTTCTGAATAGTGCTTTACTACCATCTTTGTTCAATTTTCTTAAATGTTTCTGAGAGTCTGACTCCCCCACCCTCATGTGACAAGTGCCCTGTGTCATGGGCATTGCTGTGTATTATTAAAAATGTCACAGGTCTCTCAGGTCTAGTTTGCTTTCCTCTTTTAATTGGCAAGCTGAGAGTTATTTTGTCAACAACTTAATTGGAAGCAGAGCTTTTGTGGAGGGTTGTGGTATGATACCTAATTTTTGGAGACTTTTCAGCACTTTAATCACAGAAGTGTGTGCTGGTGGTAGTTCCATGTGTAAAGGTGTGTGGTGTGTTTGAGGGCAAGTGTTCTTGTAACTGCATTTCTGAAACTCTGACTCTTAGTCGACCTATGTCTGGCTAATTTTACGATATTTCATGTAATATATTTTTAGAAAATGGTATTAGAGATGGATGGAGCCCGGGGCATTCCACATGCTAGTAAGTGTTCTGCTGCTGAGCCACAACTGGAGACAATCTCTTTGCCCATCCTCTCTTCATTATATTACCCAGGTTGGCCTTAAACTCCTGGGCTCAAGCCATTTTCCTGCCTCTACTAGCCGCTTGTAGGTGTGTGTCCCCAAACACCTAGCATTACTGTTTCATTTCTCAATAATTGATTAAACCTTTGTGTTGAGTAAAAAAAAAAAAAAAAAAAGATCTAATAAAGTAAACTTTCAACTAAAAGTTATCAAAAGAGATGGGGAAAGATACTTCATACTCATCAAAAGAAAAAACCCAAGATGAAGTCTGAATTCTGAACATCTAAGGGCCCCCACATTTATAAAAGAAATGTTACTAAAGCTCACAACACACATTGAACCTCACACAATAATAGTGGGAGACTTCAACACCCCACTCTTACCAATGGACAGGTCATGGAAACAGAAACTAAACAGAGACACAGTGCAACTAATAGAAATTATGAATAAGTATCTACAGAACATTCTGTCCCCTAAAAAGAAAATTATTTTTAACACCTCATGGAACTGTCTCCAAAATTGATCATATAATTGGACACAAAACAAGCCTCAACAGGTACGAGAAGATTGAAATAATACCATGTGTTCTATCAAACCACCATAGATTAAGGCTGGACTTCAATAACAACAAAAACAACAGAAAGCCCACATACTCATGAAAACTGAACAACCCTCTACTCAATGATAACTTGATAAGGGAAAGAATAAAGAAATTAAAGACATTCTAGAGTTTGTTGTAAATGAAGGCACAGCACACTTAAACTTATGGGATATAAGGAAGGCGTGCTAAAAAGAAAATTCATAGCTAGCATTAAGTGCCTTCATAAAAAAACTGGAGAGATTCTATAATAGTAAGTTAACAGCACACCTGAAAGCTCTAGAACAAAAAGAAGCAAACACTCCCAAGAGAAAGATGGCAGGAAATAATCAAACTCAGTGCTGAAGTCAACCAATTAGAAACAAAGTGAACAATACCAAGAATCAACAAAACCAAGTGTTGGTTCTTTGAGAAAAATAAAAAAGATAGATAAACCCTTAGCCAAACTAACTAAAAGGTACAGAGACAGTATCAAAATTAATAAAATTAGAAAGAGAGACATAACAACAGAAACTGAGGAAATTTAAAAAATCAGCAGATCTTACTACAAAAGTCTATATATACCAGACAAAACTGGAAAACCTACATGAAATGCATGATTTACTAGACTGGTACCATATACCAAGGTTAAATTAGGATCAGGTAAACAATCTAAATAGTCCCATAACCCCTAAGGAAATAGAAGCAGCCATTACAAATCTCCCAACCAAATCCAGGCAAGGGTTAGATGGTTTTAGTGCAGAATGCAACCATACCTTCAAAGAAGAGCTAATACCAGTACTCCTCAAATTATTCAACAAATTAGAACAGAAGGAATGCTACCTACTTCCTTCTGTGAAGCCACTGTTACTGTGTCATCTAAACCACACAAAGAAAAAGAACTTCAGACCAATTTCGCTTATGAATACAAATGCAAAAGTACTCAAAAAAAATTCTCGCAAACCGAATCCAATCAACAGAATAGTATTGACAACCCAGAAATAAACCCACACACCTACAGACATTTTATCTTTAACAAAGAAGCCAAAACCATACAGTGGCAAAATGAAAACATCTTTAAAAAATGGAACTGGTGGTCTACATGTGGAAGGAAGAATGCAAATTGATCCATATTTGTCACTTTATACAAAGCTCAAATCCAAGTGGATCAAGGACCTCAACACAATACCAGATACACTGAATCTAATAGAAGAGAAAGTGGGACATAACCCTGAACACTTTCGCATGTGGGAGACTTTCCTGAACAGAACACCAATGGCTCAGGTTCTAAGATTAACAATTGATAAATGGGACCTCATGAAACTGCAAAGCTTCTTTCTGTAAGGCAAAGTACACTGTCAACAGGACAAAACGGCATCCTACAGATAGAAAAGAGACCTTCACTAACCCTACATTCAACTAATATTCAAAGGACTAATATCCAAAATATATAAAGAACTCAAGAAGTTAGACTCCAACAAATCGAATAAACCAATTAAAAAATGGGGTATAGAGATAGACAGATAATTCACAACAGAGCAATGTCCAATGGCTGAGACACACTTAAAGAAATGTTCAACATCCTTAGTCATCAGGGAACTGCAAATCAAAATGACCCTGAGATTCCACCTTACCCCAATCAGAATGGCTAAGATCAAAAAAACTCAAGTGGCAGCACATGCTGGTAAGGATGTGGAGAAAGAGGAACATCCTCTGTTGCTGGTGGGATTGCATACTGGATACAACCAGTCTGGAAATCAATCTGGCCATTCCTCAGAAAATTGGAAATAGTTCTACCTAAAGACCCAGCTATACCACTCCTGGGCATATACCCAAAAGACGTTCCACCAAACCAGACGGACAGGAAAACTTCCCACTGCTATATCCATAGCAGCCTTATTCACAATAGTCAGAAGCTGGAAACAACCCAGATGTCTCTCAACTGAACAATGGGTACAGAAAATGTATCCACAATGTGGTTCATTTACACAATGGAATACTATGCAGCCATTAAGAACAAGGACATCATGAATTTTGCAGGCAAATGGATGGAACTGGAAAATATCATCCTGAATGAGGTAACCCAGACCAAAAAGGACATGCATGGTATATACTCACTGATAAATGGATATTAGCCAAAATGTACAGAATACCTAAATACAACTCACAAAGGGAAAAGAGACAACATTTGAAATATAAATAAGTAAAATAATTTAGTAAAAAAATTATGATCACTTCAAGAATCATTTTTCATGAGAAAATAAATTTAAAAAAAAAAACTTCAGAGTATATTAATACTTCTTCAGAGGCATCTATCTATCTATCTATCTATCTATCTATCTGTCTATCTCATCTATCTATCTATATCATCTATCTATCTATATCAGCTTGCACATGAAAATTACCTTTCATGTCTTCCAGAACATTGACAATGGTCTTCAGTATTGCAGTCTTCCCATTTATAGCCTAAAATACAGTACCAGAAAATGTGTATTAGTGAAAATTGTGAAAAACTGAAATTTCTATCTTCAGTGAACCTCAGATCAATGCCTGATTAATTCATCACACTCTTCCTCTTTCAAGATAAAACCATAGAAGAGCACCAATCTCCAAGAAAGGCTTGTCTCCTTAAGATAAAAAGTGGAGGACTCTAGTTCTTACCTATAGCAGTGAGGTTCCTGCATGTGTCCAGCATCACATCTCTGTAGAGACTCTTCTGGGAAGGATCCAGCAAAGCCCACTCTTCCTGAGTGAAGGTCACATGCACATCCTCATAGCTCACTGCAGCCTAGAATAGCCCATACATGTACATAATAGAAATGGTGTCTTAGTGAGTTGTAAAAGTATAGTTCACTGAGAATATATTTACTTAATTCTATCATCTAGCCATATTAATTCCATGTAATAGAATTTCAAATTTAGTCACAAACTCATAAATATATAATAAAACAAAAACTGATAAATATAATACAATGAAAAATATATAATAATAAGAACTGAGGATGTTACTATTTCTACACCAACAGAATAGGAGGATGCAACACTGCAGGAGAAGTGCACAGTAACACACGCATAGAGACATAAGAGCAACAGTGTTTAGAAAATATCAGCAAAATTGTATCAAAATGATTAACTTCAAAAGAGAATGGACAATATGGACTCGGTGGTGCATGCCTTTCATCCCAAACTGTGGGAGAAAGAAAAAAGTAAAACTGTGATTTCCAGCCAGCCTAATCTATGTAGAGATTTCCTGGATAGTCAAATGTACATATGAGACCCTGTCTCAAAGAAACAGAGCAAACAGATAGGGAGTACGGGGATCACCTGAATTTCCTCCAATGATTTAAACACTCACTCCAAGTCTGTACTTGTTTATCAAAACCTGGAGTTACCTCTTCTAAACTGTAAAGCTAATCTGATATTCCTACAAGGGAATGTATTTTTAGTAAGTTACAGATCAAAGGGTTCTCAAAATTATTAGTATAGTAATGTGTATCCTAAAGATGTGTCAACACGTCAGATCACCTAATGCTTTTGAAGAAGACCTGGCTCAATCTCCAGCACTCACCTGGGGGCTCCAACCATTCCTAATTCCAGGCCAAAAGAATCTAATGCTGTCTTCTGACTTCAGTAAACAGCAGCACATACGTGGTACAAATCCATATACACACATATGCAAAAGTGCCTCACACGTTTCAAAAATTAAAAAGTAAAAATACACACAAATATAGGGAGGATGCTATACACCTGCCATTCAGTGAGTCAGGAGATCAGTATCAATGTTGCCGATGCAAGCCATCATGGTCTGAAGAATAATACCCTCTGCTAAAGCTCGACAAGTACAAAGGTCTAATTTGATCAACTAAAAATATAAACAAACAAACAAAAAAAAGTGAAGAACTTTTAGAAGACACTAAAGAAATGGTTGCGCTCTGTCAGCAAACTGCCTTCCATGGGGGTGCTACCTCTGAGGGGTGGTCACTGCATGGTGATGTCAGCAACAAAGATGATTCCACACAAGGGCTCCCACTCCCCATGCACAGACACAGACAGCTGAGCAAAGCCATTCACAGGTCCTGTCTCTGCCTGGGAGTTGCAGAGACCTCCCACAGGACCTCTGTAGACCTCCAGGCATTGCATGAGACCTCACACGAATTCAGGGGACCATATGGGACCTCACAGGACTGCTGAAATGCAGTATATCTGACTTTTCCCACCTGTCCTTGAAAGGAACCTCTATTTTCTTCTGTGGCTTTTCCTCATGAGTAGACTGTGGCCTCTCACACACCAGGGTACAGCTTCTGAGCTGACAAAAATCCTGGGCACATAAGCAGACCCGGCCTGAAAATAACTATCTGATTAAGACCCAGTGGACAGATGTCTGTTCCACAAAGAAGGACCAAGTATTGTACTTCCAAAGTGAAAATAGAATGGCACATGTGAGGTGAACTGCCACTCTTGTGTTCCCAGATTCTCAGAAGTGAAAACTGGCCATAATAAACTTCCTGTCACAAAAGAGCTCAGCAAATAAGGCAGACACAGTCTGAATTCAGGCTGAATGCTGTGTAAACACTGCCTGAGCACGTCTGAGACACACACTGTGTATCTAGTATATACAGCCAATGTACAATGTATAATGTATAGGAGGATTAGAAGGGAACGCAATAAAGACCCGGCTACATGTCTGAGTGAGTAAATGCACTTGCAACTAACTCTGAGAGCCTGTGGTCATCACCCAGGAGAGAACCCACTCCTCCAACCTGTACTTTCACCTTCAACCATGTGCTGTGATATGTTTTCACAAATATCTCAAGGCCCAAATTCAGAATGTTAAAAAGAAG
This sequence comes from Mastomys natalensis, assembly GCA_021653895.1. Taxonomy (NCBI): domain Eukaryota; kingdom Metazoa; phylum Chordata; class Mammalia; order Rodentia; family Muridae; genus Mastomys; species Mastomys natalensis. The sequence goes on from JAJTUV010001769.1 coordinate 102,501, forward strand.
ACTCAAAACAATAAAGAAAACAAAAAAGCACCCAAACCTAAAAAATTCCAACAAGTTAGCTATGTAGTAGTATAACCACTGACCACAATAGACCTCCTTTCACCGCACGGCCAGGATGACAACAGGAAGCAAAGTATTCACTGATTACCTCCTACCAACTTATCAAGTTATCTCCACACAGCTTCCTTAGAATACAGCAGGCACAACTGAAGAGTTTTCCATGGAAATGCTTACCTCCTAAGCATTTTCTTTTGGATCAAACAGCTAACTGTACTCTGAGTTGGCAAAGAAGGAAAAAAAGAAAGAAAGAAAGGAGAGGCAGGGCAGAAAGCAAAGAAATTTGTAATAAAATGAGTAAGAATTATGAAATAGGGTCTGCCTAATCAAATTATTATCAGCATGATCCAAGGTCTGCCTACGTGCTCTAGACTTCATCTCAGGCCTGTAAGACAGAGCTTACACAGTATCCAGACTGAAGACTGAGTCTCTACAGCCATCAGATCCTTAGTCAGCTCTTCTGTAACAGGAACAGTTTGTTGTGGGTCCCTCTGAGAATCTGGGTCCTCAAGAGAGGACAGTTCACCATACATCTGGGCAGTGACTCTAACCAGAGGCTGGTTCAGAACTAAGTCTTTTAGTTAGGAGAGGTGACAGAGGTTCTGTTTAGTCAACAAAAATGATGAACTGGGTATTAAGTCCATCTTGTACCTTACTGATACAAATTGGTATAGTTATGCTCTAATTGTATTTCGAGAGAAAGGTTTTTTGTTGTTGTTGTTTTTTTGTTTTTTTAAACTGGAAGGGTGATATGTAGCGGGATATTTTTTCCCAAGAGTTGGGAGGAACTAAGGTGGGAAGAGTAAGGAGAGGAAGAGGAGGAGTAAGGAGAGGAAGAAGAGAAGGAAGAGGAGGAGCTAAGGGAGAGAGGATGAGAGAGGGGAACATGGAAGTGGGCGTGAGACTGTCTCTAGCAGTCAAAGGTAGTTGATATATCTAGGTTGGGTATTGGGTTACACTTCTGATTGTGTGAGCATCTTGTTATTGAGCATTACCAAATATATAAAGCCTTTGGATAATCTAAGCATTAGAGTCTCATTCCTACCGGGCCTTCATGGATGGTGGGATGGTCTGGGCACTGCTCAGCCTTATAGAGACAGCCTGGAAGACTGGCAGAATCATCTCCCACGCTAGTGTTTCCTGGGTAGCAGGGCTGGTGTTTCTGGCTGGCCGTTTCTAGCTGTGGCGCACATGTGGCCTCTGGCAGCGGAACATGGTGCTGAGCGAGGCAGAGCCGCTGCAACTTAGATAGTCAGCTTGACCAGTGGCCGTTTTTAAATATCTCCCACTAACAATGTACCATCATCCCATGGCTCCTGTCTCACTTTTAAAAGCAAAAAGGGGAGGACATAACAACAGACAGTGAGGAAATCCAAAGAATCATTAGGTCATACTTTAAAAATCTATATTCCACAAAATTGGTAAATCTAAAACAAAATTATTTTCTCAATAGACAGTACTTATTAAAGTTAACACAAGACCAGAGAAACAATTGAAATAGACCTATAAGACCCAAGGAAAAGAGAAGACCTCATTAAAAATCTCCCAACCAGGAAAAGGCCAAGGCAAGATGATTTGTATACAGAATTCTGAGAGTTTTAAAGAGCTAATGCCAATACTCCTCAAATTATTATACAAAATAGAAACAGAAAGAGCACTACAAAACTCATTTTATGGGGCTACAGAAAACATTATACTCAAAACATATGAAGATTCAACAGAAAGAAAATTACAGACCAGTTTCCCTTATGAACGCGTATTAGTAAAAATACTCAATAAAATACAATAAAAAACATCAACCCACTAACAAAATCTTCAACCCAAAATTTCTCCTGTTGACAAGACGTGCAGGGATAAAGATGGAGCAGAGACTGAGGGACTGGCCCAACATATGACCCATCCCATGGGAGAGAGCCAGGCCCTGACACTATTAATGATATTCAGCTATGCTTGCAGACAGGAACCTAGACAGTCTCCTGAAAGGACTGATCCAGAAGCAGATGTTAACAGATGGCAGCGAGCCAAGCAGCAGGCGGAGACTGGGGAGAACTGAGGAGTGGGAGGCAGAATTGAGTGAACAGGAGGAGACAAGGACATCACAAGAACACCTAGAGCATCAACTAATCTGGGGCCATGGAGATTCACAGAGACTTGAACCATAAACCACCGAGCACGCAGAAGCTGGAGCTAGCCCCTCCTCCCACATTTGTGTTAGACGTGCATTTGGTCTTCAAGTGGGTCCCCTCACAACTGGAGCAGGGGCTGTCTCTGGCTCTGTTCTCTGCCACGAGATCCCTTTCCTCTACCTGAACTGCCTGGTTGGGCTTCGGTGGGTGAGGAAGTGCTTAGTCCTGCTGGGGTTACACATCCAAAGGTGGGGTGGTCTCCAAGGAAGGCATTCCCTTTTCCTCAGACAAGGAAGGAAGTAATGGAGGGAGAGATTGGTAAGGACAGAACTTTAAGGAGAGGAGTGGGCTGCAATCGGGATGTAATGTGAATAAAAAATTATAGAAGTACGTATAAAAAATACTCAATAGAATACTTGCAACCAAATCCAAAAACACATGAAAAAGATTATCTACCGTGACCAAGGAGGCTTCCGCCCAGAGATGTACGTGTTGCGTGTAATTTTAAAAACACGATTACTCTTCTTGGACACTCTCCCTGAGTTCCTGGCTATGCTCTGAGAACAGCTACAGCCATGTGGCTGTTGCTGGCTGGCATTCTTCTCCCCTCCCCCCCCACCCCAGAGCACCGCCCAGCGGTCTGTCGAAGGAACAAGAGCGGTAGCTACAGGGTTCTCAAAAGCAAGCCTGAAAGTAGATGGTTCAACTTACAAAAATGGATAAACAGAAATCATCACGGAAGTAAACGGGAAGAAAAAATTGATCATATAATTAGATCCTGAAAAAGCTTTTGACATAATCCAATACCCCTTAATGATAAGTTTTGGACAGATCAGTGATAAAGGGCACATAACTAAATATAAGAAAGACAATATACAGCAAGCCGAGTCAACATCCAATTTAAATGAAGAGAAACTAAAAGCAATTCCACTAACATCTGGGACAAGACGAGACCGCCCACTTTCACTGTATCTATTCAGTATAGTACTTGCGGTTTAGCTACAGCAATAAGACAACAAAGAGATCAAGGAAACACAAATAGGAAAGGAAGAAGTCAAAGAATCACTATTCACAGACGATATGATAATATATATAAGCAACCTCAAAAATTCTTTCAGGGAACTCCTACAATTTATAAACTCTTTCAGTGAAGTAGCTGGATAAAACTTAACTCATAAGAAAAAACCAGTAGCCCTCTTATATATAAATAATAAACAGATTGAGAATGAAATTAGGGAAACAATACCCTTTACAATAGTCAGAAATATCTTGGTGTAACTCCAACCAAGCAAGTGAAAGACTTGTATGACAAGGACTTCAAGTCTTTGAAGAAAAAAACTGAAGATATCAGAAGATGGAGAGATCTCCTGTGCTCATTGATTGGTAGAATTAATACAGTAAAAATGGCCATCTTACCAAAAGCTATCTAGAGATTCATGCAATGAATTAAATCCTATTAAATTCCAACACAATTCTTTACAGACCTTGAAAGAACAATATTCAACTTCATAGGAAAACAAAAACAAAAAACTTAGGATATCCAAATCCTATATAATAAAGCAATTTCTACAGATATTACCATCCCTGATTTCAAGTTGTACTACACAGCAATAGTAATAAAAACATATTATTGGCATAAAAAAAGGTAGGTTAATGGAATTGAGTTAAAGTAAATCCACACATCTATGGACACTTGATTTTTAAGAAGTCAAATTTATACACTGGAAAAAAAGACAGTATCTTCAAAAAATGGTGCTGGTCTAACAGGATGTCTACATGTGGAAGAATGCAAATGGAGACACATCTATTATCCTGCAAAAACTAAAGTCCAAATGGGTCAAAGACCTCAACATAAAACCAGCTACACTTTACCTGATAAAAGAGAAAATGGGGAATAGCTTTCAACACATTGGCATAGGACAAAACTTTCTGAACCAAACACCCATCAGGCAAATACTAAGATCAACAATTAATAAATAGGATCTCATGAAACTGATAAGTTTCTGTGAGGCAAAGGACACTGTCAAATGGCAGTGTACAAAATGCAAAAAGATCTTCTCCAACCCCACATCCAATAAAGGGTTAATATCAAAAATATATAAAGAACTCAAAAGACTAGACATGAACAAACCAAATAACCAAATTTAAAAACAGGATATAGCCTTAAACAGAGAATTCTCGAAAAAGGACTCTCTTATGGCTGAGAAGCCATTAAAGAAATGTTCTGCATCCTTAACTATCAGGGAACTACAAATCAAAACAACTCTGAGATCCCATCTTATATCCTTCAGAATGGCTAAGATCAAAAACTCAAGTGACAGCTCCTGCTGGCAAGGATGTAGAGCAAGGGGAACATGGCTCCACTGCTGATGGGAGTACACGCTTAAAAAGCCACTTCAGAAGTCAATCTGTGGCTTCTCAGAAAATCGGGAGCAGAGCAGATCTACCTCATGACCCAGCTATACCACTCCTGGGCATAGAGCCAGAGAATGCTCTCCCATACTCTAAGGACACTTGCTTAAACATTCATAGTACCTTTCTTTGTAATTACTAGAATGGAGAAACAATCTAGATATAGCTCAACCAAAGAATGGATAAAAAAAACAATGTGGTAAATTTACACAATGGAGAATTACTCAGTTAACTAAAACCAGTAACATCATAAAATATGCAGGATTCCCTCGTGGATGGAACGTAAAAAGATCACCCTGAGTGAGGTAATCTAGACCCAGAAAGACAAACATGACAATGTGGATACTAGTGTAAAATAAAGGATAACCACGCCACAATCCTTAGACCCCAAGAAGCTAAGTAACAAGGAGGGCTCAAGGGAGTTCTCCTGAATCTTACTCACGAGGGGAAACAGAATAGACAGTGTGGGTGGATGGGGTGGAGGATACGGTGGGGGGGGTGGAGATAGGAGGGGTCAGGAATGGGGAAAACAGGGAGAGAGAACAGGAAGGGACAACTGGAATGGGGGAGGGGCATCTCTCCAAGGACCTAGAAACCTAGGGTAATGGATATCAAAGGAATCTACGACAGTGATCACAGCTAAGACCCCTAACAACAGAGGACACAGAGCCGAAACAGGTCATCTCCTGTAATCAGGTTACAACTTCTAATAGAGGAATTAGGACACTAATACAAGCCACAAAACCTTCAACCTACCATTTGTCCTACCTACAAAATACACTGGGGGGAAATGGAACAGAAATTGAGGGACTGGCTGAACCCATGCTATGGGAGGGGGCACACCCCTGACACTGTTAATGACATTGTGCAATACTTGCAGACGGGACCTTAGCATAACTGTCATCAGAGAGGCTTAACCTAGCAACTGCTGGAAACAGATGTGAAGTCCCACAGCCAATCATTAGGTAGAGCTTGGGGAATCCTGCAGAAGAGGGAAGGAAAGATTGTAGGACCAGAGAGGTCAAGGACACCACAAGGAAACCCACAGAATCAACTCACCTGGGCCCACAGGGGCTCACAGACTGAACTGCCAACCAGAGGGCAGCCATGCTATGGAGTTAGGCCCTCGGCACAAACAGTTAGATAGATTGATCTTCTTGTGGGACTCCTAACAGTGGGAGCAGAGGCTGTCTCTGAGTCTGATGCTAGTCTTTAGGTCCGTTTTCCCCTTCTGGCCTGCCTTGCTAACCTCAATAGGAGGAAATACTTACTGAAACCTAATGAGTCAAAGCTGGTTGATAGCCATAGGCCTCCCCTTTTATGAAGAGAAAGGGAGGAGGAGGAGATGTGGGAGGTGAAAGTGAAAAGACTAGGAGGAGAGGAAACTTCATTCAGAATATACATTAATTTGTTAATTATTAACATAAAAAGAAGTACTTAAAAATTTACAAAAAAAAATGTTATCTTGTTTCTGTGCAGTCTGCAGAGGGGTGACTGTAGGGCAGAGCAAACAAATATGTTGCTTCTGGGAGTCAAAAAAAGAACTCTGTGGAGTCTCTTCTTACAGGTTTTAGGTGGGATTGGAGGATTGAATTCACATGGTCATGTGCATCTTATGCACTCAAACACCTTTGCTCACCAAGACATCCTGTTGTCCTAGTCTATCAAAATCAATACACCCTTATTTGTTTGTTGTTTGGTTGTATTGCTGAGACAGTACTTCACTATGTATTCTTGCTGGTTTGAAATTGGAACTCACAGGAATCTAGTCTCTGTCTCCAGACTTTTGGGATTAAAAGGATGCCCTTAAAACCATTGGGCTGTAATTAAAACATTATACAATAAACTCGACACTCTGATATTCACAACCAAAAGTAGCAACAAACTGACCTGTGAGGTATTGCCAAGATGCTGGTATCCACTGTCTTGTTATCTCAGAGTCATGAGAAGATATTTCAAGGTTGAAATCTGGAAGATGCAAGGATTAGATCTGTGTTTAGAAAACTACAACCCTAGAGAATTGACTGGGAGTTGGAGAATGTCAAAAGTAACTCCAGATTCTAGATAAAAAGACTAAGACAGACTCTAGTATACGATTGAAATGGAAAATGAATTCAGTGAGACTGAACTTAGCCTGAATTTTAAAGGGGATTGCCTAGGTAAATTATGGCATCAAGGGGTATGAGGGCCCAGTAATGTCAGGGAACTGAAAATGTGTGCAAATGTGTACAAAGGATAACAGGTTTGGTGTCTTCAGACTTGATCATCCTGATAGAGGGGAAGTATAACTTTGTTTGATGCTCATAACGAGGGGTCAAACAACACAGGCAAGGCATTCCAGGTGTCCTTACAGAAAAACACACGGTGGGTGGTGGGGGCACAGTCAAGTAGGGGAATGAGGCAAAGGAGCTAAGAAGTACTGTTAGAGCAAAGAAGCCAACGCTGTGTCACTGATTGACACAGAAACCACTTGGGAGGAGCAGGTGAGAGAAGCAAGAGTGAGGGCAGGGGCAATCTTGAACACTGTGACCTGAAGCAGAACTCTGAATTAGTTTTTGAAACTGTGAAGGTGCAGATGTCAGCCACAGAAACAAACAAGACACCTCTAGTACACAGTGGCAAACAGGCTGACTCCTAGGAAACAACCCAGCTAGAGAAAACTGTTCACTTGTTGTTACCAAGGCTTTCAGATGAAAAGCCTGACCTAGGCAGTAGGCCCAGCAGGCTAGGCTCCACAACGGGCCCACTGTATACAAATGAAAGCGACCAGGAATGATGAAGAATAGGGATGGAGACTGAACCCAGCCCAAGGGTTTAATTCCAGTCCCTAGACAATAATAATCCAGACTTCAAGGTCATCCCTCTGCAGCAGAGATGTGATAATTTAATTATATGGGTCTGGGAATAACAGAGTTATCAAAGTGATGGCTCATCAAGCAAGGAGACAAGGGCTACTGATGTGAGCTCCAGGGTTCACTAGAAACAGAACTGAGGTGGGCACAGGCGGCCATAAGCAACTGGACCAGCTGAGGTGTGTGTGGTCGGTCAGTCTCAGTCTTGCTTATGGGATGTGGTCACAAGCCCTCGTCACTGTCACTCATCTGACATGTGTAATGGTGGAGTATGAGGTGTGACAGTTTCTGTCACTTGAGGTTTTGTTCTTACTGAAACAAAGGTGACTCCAAACATGGGGCAATTATATCTATTCCTTGAGCCAAAGAAAATGGGATATACAGATGCAAAATGAATGTACAGAAGGAAGCCCTGTTTCCTTCTTTACATACCTAGTGCACTTCCGGAAGAATCAGTGCATCCTACAAAACCAGGTTCCAAATACTGGTATTACTACTGTCCCTGACATTTCCTGTTTGTTTTTAGAGAGGGTCTCACCTCTGGATGGCTTGAAGCCTTGAATTCAAAGACCTGCCTGACCCTGCCTCTTGAGGGCTGGGATTAAAAGGACATCCCTGTCTACAGTATGAAACTGAGGGAAATGCAAATCAAAACAACCCTGAGATTCCACTTCACACCAGTCAGAATGGCTAAAATAAAAAACTCAGGTGATAGCAGATGCTGGCGAGGATGTGGAGAAAGAGGAACACTCCTCCATTGTTGGTGGGGTTGCAAGATGGTGTAACCACTATGGAAAACAGTCTGGCGGTTCCTCAGAAAATTGGACATATCACTACCTGAGGACCCAGCTATACCACTCCTGGGTATATATCCAGAAGATGCTCTAACACATAACAAGGACATATGCTCCACTATGTTCATAGCAGCATTATTTATAATAGCCAGAAACTGGAAAGAACCCAGATGCCCTTCAACAGAGGAATGGATACAAAAAATGTGGTATATTTATACAATGGAATATTACTCAGCTATTAAAAACAATGAATTTGATAAATTCTTATATAAATGGATGGAACTAGAAAATATCATCCTGAGTGAAGTAACCCAATCACAAAAGAACATACATGGTATTCACTCACTGATTATTGGATTTTAGCCCAGAAGCCTGAAATACCCAAGATTCAACTCACAGACCACATAAAGCTCATGAAGAATGATGACCAAATAGGGGAGCCTTCAGTCCTTCTTAGAAGGAGTAACAAAATACTCAAGGGTGCAAATAAGGAGACACAGTGCAGGACCGAAACTGAAGGAGGGACCGTCTACAGACTATTCCACCTGGATATCCATCCTATGTGCAGTCACCAAAGGTAGAGGTTGATGTGGATGTCAGGATGTACACACTGACAGGAGCCTGATATAGCTGTCTCCTTAGAGGTCTTCAAGAGTCTGACATACTCAGAGGCAGATGCTCACAGCTAACCATTAAACTGAGCATGGGATTCCCAATGGAGAAGATAGAGTGAAGGCTGAAGGAGTTGAGAGGATTCGAGACACCATGAGGAAAGCAACAATCCCAACCAACCAGAGCCCCCAGGGTCTAAACCACCAGCCTGGGAGCGCTTAGCGAGGGACCCATGGCTCCAGCTATATATGCAAGGGAGCTATATATAAGTGGGAGAAGAGATCCTTGGTCCCATGAAGGCTGGACGTCGTGGGGAGGGGGGATACTCGAGGGTGGGGAGGTGAGGTACAGGGGAGGGTGGAAGGGGGTACACCAACGTGGAGGCAGGAGGAGGGGGGAAGGGATAGTGAGTTCCTGGGAGGGAGGGGGGAAATGGGGTAAGGAGAGAACATCTGAAATGTAAAAAACAATTTTCCAAGAAAAAATTTCCAATAAAAAAAAAAAAAAGAAACTGAGCTTAGTGGTTCATGACTCTTATCCTAGCACTAGAGAAGCAGAGACAGGTGGACCTCTGTGAGTTCAAGGATGGCCTGGCCTACATAGTGAGTTTCAAGACAACCAGAACTACATAATGAGACCCTGTCTTGAAAAAATAAAAAACAAAACTAAACAAAGAACCAAGTGAACTAGGGGCTGAGGACGTAGCTGTTTGTAGAATACTTGCTCGGCAAGCTTGAGGCCCTGGGATCCATCTCCAGCAAGACTTCTGAGGAACAGCCTGACATGAGTAGCTGGTGATGCCACCTGAGGCCATGGTGGGGTCCTGGCTGGTGCTACCTCCTAGGGCCATGTCTGAGTCTGTGGCCCTGCAGCCTTGAGCGTCTGTTACCACCAAAGGCTATGCAGAAGTTCCTGGTCTGGACTGCCACCTGGGACCATGCTGATGTCTGAGGGCTGTGCAGAGCCGACCCTACCCATCACCCTCTGAAGTACTTGGGAGTGCAGGCAGCACCTTATACAGGTAGCACAATAGAGACGGTTCTGGTTTTAGGTGAGCTTGCCCCAACAGCATGATCATGGGGGAAATGGCTCCCACCCAGCCATGTGGTAGAATATGGTCCCAGGAATATGCTCTCCTCCAGCTGGGTCCCTTGCCTCCTGCAGCTGGTACCACCCCTTCCCAGCTGTGGCACTCAGGTGAGCAGTCTTGACCTTGCTTCAGCAGTGCTGGAGAGCTGGCTCAAGTGGCATTTGTACCAGAGCATGGGAAAGCTGTCAGGCAGCTCAGCTACCACCCAAGCCCAGATCCAGGGCTTTGAGTTGGCCCACATCTACGCAATTAAGGAATTGCTGGAACACATAAAGGGACAAGTCCTCCAGAATCAAAGCTCCAAGATGTCCATGACATATGGCAACAAAAGGATATCCTAGAGGAGTCCCAGTAAAGACCCAGTATTGACAATGCAACAGAAGCCAGAGGACTTGAAACAGACCGGTGACTCACTGTATTGATCATTTGCAAGAAAATTTGTCTGGGCAGAAGGGTATTATACTACATGATGTAACAGGATACACTTCAGCTTCCATGGTAAGATTTTTTGTTTTATTGTTCGTTTTGTTTTTCAGGGAGGTTGCAAAAGTGGAAGGCAGGTATGGAGGGAAAGGGAGATGAGTAGGACTGACATTCATGATGTGAAATTCACAATGAATCAATGAAAACTAAAAACAAAAACCAAAACACAAACAAACAAAAGAAAACAAAGGGATTCCCGGCATGGTCCATGATTTCCAGCTCATCGGTTCTGCAGTGCTCCCCCTCTCCCTTGTTGTAGCTCATCCTTACACACTCCTTCCCACTATCCCCTCAGAAAGCTATTTTTCTAACCTAAACCTCGAGGACACCTTCTTCTCTATCCCCCTTGACACAGTGTCACAAAACTTTTTTGCTTCTATCTTGACTGACTCTGACACCCACATTTCTACTGAACTCACCTGGACTGTCCTACCCCACGAGTTTCCATGACAACCCATACCTATTTGGCCAGGTCCTTTAACTTGGATAGAAATCACCTTATCCTGTCCCTCATGATGCTTTCTACTAAAGAGGAGATTTTATCATCCCTAGGAACAGCTGGCTTCTTACATTCCTGGATCCTTACCTCTTTTCTCCTTGCCCACTCCTGATATAAAGCAGCCCTTAGCCCCTGACATAAATCCCCTCCCACACTCTAAGAGTCCCTTCTCAAGGCCCTGGGCCTACAACTCCCAGACAACCCAACCATTCTCCCTCTGACATAAAAAGACGGATATGCCCTTGGGGTCCTAGGCCAACAACTGGGACCTTTCCAAGTTAATGGCTTTGTGAGTTGGGGTAATAGTCCCAAGTAGGTGGTCTGAGGGGTCAACAGTTGCACTTTAGACAGTGAGACCCTGTATCCCCGGCTAGACAACAAATTTAGAACAGCAGAGGGGTCAGTTTGGCTCATTTGTAGGGACAGACTTCAAAGGAGAAGGTCATCTATGTACATACAATATACCGCTTTGAAAAAGCCCATGCCTTCATGGCCCACACTCTCTTTTCACTTCCATCCAAACTCAGAGACAGCCTCTGTATACAACTCCCAATAAACCTCTTCCTCGAGCCCTGCTGTATGATGCGACTCTGTGGTGTTGCTTAGCTCCGATCTGCCAAAGTACCCTTCCTTCCTTGGCAAAGCTGTAACACCCATGATTCATGAACTGGGATGTGGAAGCAAGAGAATCCAGAGTTCAAAGCCAGCCTTAGGCACTTGAGATCCTGTCTGAAAGAACAAAACAAAGTCTTCCTAAGGTGACACATAAAGATGCCAACTGATTAAAAGGAGCTCTTGGAGAAATGGAGAAATAGTGCCACCTAAAAAACACTTCATTTCCTTAGCAAGAATATGTGTGTGTGTGTATGTGTGTGTGTGTGTGTGTGGTGTGCGTGGTGTGTGCATGTATAATCCATAATCCATGGTCAAAAGTATTCTTTTCTTCCTATTCAGGCAGTTAAAAACTTAATATTGTGCGTATCAGTGTGATGTATGTGGGTGATAACATGTGTCAGGACAGGAACAAGAGCGCTACGTTGACAGACTGAAGGTCAGTCTCATCCTTGTGTGTGTAAGTTTTTGAAGACAGGATCTCTTGTAGCTCTAGCTGCCCTGGAACTCAGTAATTGGACCAGGTGAACCTTAACTTCCTGAGTCTCCCTCCAAAAGTACTGGTATGAGCACCCGTGCTCAGCTAGCTAAACATGTTGATTAAATCGAAGCACAATACAGACGTCATATGGCAACTTCTTGAAAAATAGCAAAAATAAAATGAAAGTGACAAATCAGTTTTAAAATATTTTAACTCTTGCCATGTGAAAGTCTAATCATGGTACACGAGTCACCACGTGGTTTCCTATTGGCCGAGGAAAGCTTCGCATTTTATTTTCAACCATACTTGGTAGCATTTGCACAGCTTACGCTCTGGAGAGATCCTGGCCTTATAATGAAGAAAACACTTTGTATTCTAGGAGAGAGGTCTCGTTCTGTGCTCCGGTCAGGCCTCACAATAGCGGTGATCGTCAGCTTTTCACCATGAATAATTGAAGGAAACTGTGTACAGAGGCGGAGTCAGTGGCAGACTATTTATTTGCATATCACATGGGAGGCCCCTGAGTTTAATACCTATCCCTAAAAACAGAAAAAAAGAAATATAAAACTTAATGTGCCCTCGTTGCTCATCCAGTATGCCCATAGGCATCTAAAATGAATGCGAGTCTCTTCAAATGAAAACTAATCAAAAGTAATGGGGACAGGACACTATACGGTCAAAATCCTCCAAGAAGACATTACAATTTCTAACGGCTATTCCCCACCCCCAAATTGTACCCATGTTTATAAAAGAAAACTGTCTACAGCTTAAATCACATATTGACCCTCACACACTGATATGTGAGACTTCAATACCCCACTCTCACCCACGGAAAGGTCATCCAGACAAAAACTAAACAGAGAAAAACTGGAGCTAACAGACATTATAAACATATGGACCTCACAGATATTTACAGAATACTTGACCCAAGCACAAAAGAATACACCTTCTTCTCAGCACTGTAACAGGGCCCAGACCTGACTGTATGATGGAACTGCCATCAACGTCTACAGTTATGGGAAAGTCTTTATACGTACAAACCTTGCATTTTAGCTTCTGTAGTTCCATTTCTGTCTAACTATTCTTGCTAACTGAAGTATGTGAACCCAAAACATAGTTTGGGAGCTTAAAAGCTCACCCTGAGAAAGGCTCGGCACTACACTGTAGAAAGATTTTCTAGTGGCTTAAACCTATGTCCTAGCAGTCTTCTCTGGATAAAAAGCCACAACATTTGTGAATGTCCAACTAATACTCGAAGACCAGACCTGGTATCTCTAGAGGGCAGACAGTACAAAGGCCAGGGGACTCCTAAGGAAGCACAACCTGAGATACTCAAGGGCCTCAGGATGAGGGATCTACCCCAAAGGGAAAATGAGAAAGTCGCCTGTTGTGTTATCTCTGAAGGTAACTGTGTTTGAGGTGCCTTCTGTTTGCACACACAGGAGACAGACAGGACAGTGGCTGACCCAGTGTCCGGGAACCGTGTGAGACGTGAGGGGATGTCTCTGCTGGTTCAGGCGTGTGAATGTGTGACGGTCATACTGGCTGTTTTTACTGTCTCTCTGTGTATGTAAGTTTCTATATCTTTCTACAGGTTCCTATCTGTTGATAAGTGGCTTTCTCTGGTCTGAAACCCTCCTCCACATGGTTTAACACCTATGTTCCCTCCTCTTTGGACTCAAATCCTACTGGCTTTGCCAGGTCACCCAAAGAAAGGAAAGGGAAAGGAAGGGGAAGGGGAAGAAGGGAAAGGGAAGAAGGGAAGAGGAAGGAAAGGGGAAGGGAAGGAAAAGGGAAGGGGAAAGGGAAGGGAAGGGGAGGGGACGGGGAAGTGGAAAAAAGGGGGATGGGGAAGGGAAGAGGAAGGGTAGGGAAGGGAAGAAAAGGGGAAAGAAAAGGAAAGGAAGGGAAGGGGAAGGGAAGGGTATGTTACACTGGACAGCCTAGCATGGGATGTCTCAGCCAGATGTCAGGTTTGTACTCAAATGAATCAAAAACAAAGAACCCTTTCCCAGAAAAGGGTCCAAAATGAGAGAACAAGATCCCAAAGAACTCTGGGAAAACATCACCACGATCTGGCCTGACTGGGGAGGACAAAAGTAGCTGCTATTTTTATACATACCTTTTCCAGGTGGGTAAACTGTTCCCACCGCACTAAAACTACTCACATAGTACCTTAAAGACTCCTCCAAGAACTGCTCCCCTGGCCTCCCCAGCAATGGGGGCCAGCAGTGACCTGGCCAAAACCTCTCAATTAATAGCTAAAGCTTTAGACATAGATTTAAAATTTCATTCTACATATAGACCTCAGAGTTCATTGAGTCTACCAAAGCAACGGATACGGCTCCTTCCTTTGCTTTACTGCACCCCACGTATGGGGGATGTACTCCACTGTGAGATTTTATTCCTAAAACATTCCACATTCTTTCCCAGGCTCAGAGACTGCAGTTGGCAGGACTCTCCCAACCACTGTTTCTCATATCACTACAGGCACTCCAGTCCCCCACAGACAGCTCACGGACTACCGGAGAGAAACAGCCCACCTCCGTGTCCACCACCAGTTTGCCATTGTTGCAGTCCAGTGATACTGAGTCAAGTGAGTAGCCAAAGGGACACTAGAATTAACCTGGATGGACCCTAAACGGTGACACGCTCCATTCCTTTGGCAGTGAAGGTAGCTGCTATTACACCATGGATCTACCACACTCGGACCAAAATGTGGATGCCACAAAAGCTGCCAAACGGCTGTGTCTCGAGCATGGACCCATTACAAGGCTCCATCTGCCCTCCAGTCCCTCCATTCCTTGCCCCCTACCTGTACCCAAGTCTTGTGTTTGGTATAAATACAAGAGTCATGGTCCAACCCCAACTCAGGTTCAACCCCTCAGGCCTGGACCTGGGAACCAAGAAAGACAGATACAGGGAAGTTATTACCTAATGTACCTACAGACCGGCAACCAATATTCATTTTGATCTTTGCTCGCCGATGCCCACTCTAAGTGTATTACAGAAAGGAAAGATATGGAGGTTTGTCTTTTGACATAGGAACATTCTATGCATTCCCTGCAACTGAGCCCCCCAGTTGCCAAAAAGAAGGGAGTTTCCATTAAAAGGGAGGGGGTATGTTCTAAAACTGAGGCTCACAGAACACTTCCTGAGAAGAGATTCTGGCCCTGGGCAGACAGGGAAAACTGGAGAATGAGATTCTATGCCCCAGGAAGGAACCTGGGGGTGGAATTAAACATTCCCAGGAGCATTCAACCAAGACTGTTGGTTATGCTCACACACCTGACCCCTGTCACACGTGGATAGCAACTAACCAGACTAACAGCTCATTGACTGACAAAACTCATGGGACTAGGGCCAGCCCATATTAACGTTCTGTTTATAGATTAATTCATCTGGATAACAGTATTACCGAGGCCCTCAGAGTACTTTTTGGGCATATACTAATGTTTTGACTATGTGCCTCTTCTGATGCTTCCCAAACTAAGTAGAAGGGTTGATCAGGATCGAATGGTATTAAAAGTTTGCTTCTCCAACAATCCCAACCAACCAGAGCCCCCAGGGTCGAAACCACCAGCCTGGGAGCGCTTAGGGAGGGACCCATGGCTCCAGCTATATATGCAAGGGAGGATGGTCCTGTCAGGTATAGGTGGGAGCGGAGATCCTTGGTCCCATGAAGGCTGGACGCCGTGTGTGGGGAATGTGAGGGTGGGGAGGTGAGGTGTGTGTTGGGGGTATGGGGGTATGAGGAGCACATCCTCATAGAAGCAGGAGGAGGGGGGATGGGATAGGGGGTTCCTGGGAGGGAGGGGGAAAATGGGTAAGGGGAGAACATCTGAAATGTAAATAAAATATCCAATAAAAAAAAACCCGTTTGCTTCTCAAAAACAAGTTAGATTCCCTTATAAAAATGACCCTATAAACTTCTCACGATATAAAAGAAAATATGTCTAGCTTTGGGGAGAAAGCCACTTGTTTCTTTGCTAATTAATCAGGAATAATTTAAAATACTTTCCCAAGTTTAGGGAAATAACTGATACTAGTCTCTGACTCTTGGACTCCTAGCTAACTAATCTGCTTTCAGCACTGACTGAGCCTTTAATTTTCATTCTGATTAGATTAACAGTGGGACCCTGCATCTTAAACTTAAATAGAACGAGTCCATTATTTGACTCTTCTACTAAGACCAGTAGGGAATGTAACACATGGCCCCAGACCTTAGCACAACTGACTCCATGATGGCAGAACCATTCAGGTTGTAAACTCAGCATAGACAGCAGCACCTGACAAAAATAAAAACAAAGGCCTAATCCATCGATGTCCGTAGTTATGGGGTAATGTCCTTATTAACTAACCTGGCCCTTTGGCTTCTATAGTTCCACTTCTGGCTTACTGTTCTTATTAACTGAAGTTTGTCAATCCAGAACATGTTTTTTGTGCTTAAAAGCTCCTTTTGAAAAAGGCTTAGGGAAAAACTGGGATGGGCTAGCCTTAGCTGGGAGCCGAGCTAACAGTGAGTAAAAGCTATCACGTGGTTTGCTACCGTCTTGGCTATTATGTCACTATCATGTTACAACAATACAGAATTTGAGCTATAAATTCAGCAAAAGTCCAGTTAAAAGCCTAACAATTTATGCTCCAACAACAGAAAACTGATGAGAAAAAGTAATCAAGAATGAAAAATGATCAAGGCAAGATTGAATATTAAACACTGTAATATCCTCTGACTTCAATTCTCGAATACAACTGCAATAAACAACCCACAACAATAACAAAAACACAAAACAAAACAAAACCCAACCAAACAAGCAAAAGATCTGTCTGGGGAAAAAACTACACAATTAATATAGGGTCAAATGTTGACACATGAGACTAGGAAACCCAGTGGGTCTGTCCTTACTGACACACGTGACTGGCCCACGGTGGCATCTACATGCGGATGTGTGACTGACACAGACTTTATTACACCGGCGCAGAGTTAACTGCAGACGGATCCTGCCCCTGAGCGTCAAGGGCCAAGTGCAGAACTTGTAGAAGATGCTAAAGAAACTAGGGCTCTACTTGTCAGCAAATCTGCCTTCCGTCGTAGCAACACTAAAAGCAGCGGAGGCGCAGGCTGCATGGTGACGTCAACAACAAGGATGTTTTCACACAAAAGCGCCAGGCCCCATTCTCTGCGCAGGCGCAGCCAGTGGATCTAAGTCATTCGAGGGTCCTGCTGTGGCTTGGGAGGTGCAGGGACCTCACGGAACTCACGGGACCTCACGGGGCACGGAGTCGCTGCCGGTTCGCGCACCCCGGAACGAACGCCACGCGGGCTCCTGCGACTCCTCCCCGTATGGGGATGGCGGCCCCGCTCACCATGGCGCAGATTCCGAGCTCGCCCCACTCTCCTTTCAGCTCCCGCCAGCGGGTAGCAGTGTAGCACTCAAGACCAGGATCCCCTTCCTCAGCACTGTATCCTAAGCTCCAGCCTGCGGACCGGAAATGTCCTCCCCATTTTAAGTGACGGTCCTTCTGGAGGCTCTGATTGGATGGTGAGAGCTGAGTGACAGGAGCAGCTACGTTAGAGACAGAGCTCTTTAAGTGTAACAGCCCAGTGGTTCGCAGCTCCAGCTTCCGTCTTAGGCACAGAATTGTCACAGACCTGCAGAGACTTCCACTGCAGTAGAACTTGTCCCTTGCCCTGTTCCTGCACTCAGTAGGCACTTCTCCATGTAGGCATAGGAGCTCTAGTATGTGAGACAAGGATTATTAAACAGTGTGCAGTGGTCCACATGTCTCACAAGTAAGGACGCCTAGCCCACCTACGTCAAATTTAATATTGGATATAAAATCTGATATTCATCAGACATCGGCAACTTCAGTAAGGCACACCTAGGATTGAT
Organism: Mastomys natalensis; assembly: GCA_021653895.1. Lineage (NCBI taxonomy): Eukaryota > Metazoa > Chordata > Mammalia > Rodentia > Muridae > Mastomys > Mastomys natalensis. The sequence goes on from JAJTUV010001769.1 coordinate 120,413, forward strand.
CACACCTCTCTCCCTGCATATTGGTAGCCAAGACATGAACATTTTCCCAGCTTTCTGTCATGACAGGGGCCTGTCATGCCAGCATTTGGGAGGTGAAAACGGGACATCAAAAGTTTAAACCCAGTCTACAGAGAGTCTCAGGACAGTCAGGGAAACACACACACACAGAGCAATTTGGTCTATGATAACAAATACCAACAATTAGGCTCCCCCACCTCCACAAAGTGGAGGTGACGAGGCTAAGAACCTGGGATGAGAAGACAGGAGTAGAAGGGTTGAGATCAGTATGTCTTGCAAAGCCTGATGGCTCGTGCTAAGCACATTTATTAACATATATGGCTCTGATAAACTATTTACGCATAGAGAACCAGACAGCAGAAAAATTAATTCAGCAGTGTTGACCTTCCAAGATGACGAGGCCTGTCTGTTGTCACACTCCAGCACACTAAGCGTCTCACAATTAAAAAGCACAAGCTTGTGTGTATTTACACCATCTTACTTGTGAACATGATGATAGCAATGACGACCACTACCAAAAATTCTATACTGACCCTTGCCTTTTTTGAGAATCCAGTGAGTGGGATGCTCAAAGTTTTCAGCACGGTCTTTAACACTAGGTAGGCAGTAAGGTGTGCTCTTGGCGATTGGGACTGAGAACAGCTGTCAGGTCAGCACTAAGGAGGGCTGGCAGGGCTCTGGTCACATCTGGACTGACACTGGCTGCTGCCTATGGCAGTCAGCAATTAGATAAATCATTCAGCCGACTTTCTCTGAGGGAACAAATGTTGATTCACTGGAGCTGGTACACCCCGTGGCCAGCAAATTACTCTGAACTCTTTTAATTCTTAGAGGCCAGTAAGAAAGAAAAGAGAGAGAAAGTCACACATGTGCGCGCGTGCACACACACACACAGACCCACACACAGAGTGGATAAAGCAAAAGGCAGACTCCAATAACTTTTCATACATACAAATACATGCAGACAGACAGACAGACATATTCACCCAATGAATGGATGAAGCAAAGCTCCAGCAAGCAGGCTTCGAGCATTTCACACATACACATTTATATATGTGTGTGTGTGTGTGTGTGTGTGTGTGTGTGTGTGTGTGCATGTGTGTGTGTGTGTGTGTGTGTGTGTGTATATATATATATAATATATATATATATATATATATATATATATATATATGTATACATATACAGAAATACCTGGTGGGTGGATGGAACAAAATTCCAACAAGCAGGCTCCAAGCATTTCACATATATATATATATATATATATATATATATATATATATATATACACATATACACACAGTTGGTGGATGGAGCAAGTTCCAACACACAAGTTTTACACATATACATACTGTTGCGGTCCAGGAATTGCCTCACAAACCACACAGACACCAATTGCAGTCAGACAGGGATAGTTTATTGAGAATGTGCTTCACCACTGATCGCCATGGTCCAGACTTGGCAACTGAACAGTGATCCTAAGTTAAGATCCTACAGGGTGTTCAAGCCCAAAATCCACAAACATTTATGCCAAGTTATTTCACCAATCAGAATTTAGGGATAAGATCCTTAACAACTTGTATTTGTAGTGTATCTATACTCCTCCCATTGGTTGGGGTATTTAACCATGGGAGGGGAATTGACTTGTCTAATATTCATGTCTTGACTTGTCTACGAAGATGGGACTTGACTAACACTTACGTCTTAACTTGCAAACCAGAGGCACTTTATAAAGGCGAATACAATACAAGCTTATACACAATTGCAAGAAGTGCTGCTGCTGGTTGTTTGGGTTCCAACCTTATTGTGGGTAACTATACAAAACAGTTCTTTGACTTTTAATATGATTGGTTTCCAAGGGCATAAAACATAACAAAATATGTAATCAATCTTGGCAGCAAAAAGTTTCCTAGAAAGAGCAGAAACATATGAGAAATTTTCCATCTAACAGTAGGCTGTGCAGATAGCAGTAGCCAAGACCTCGGCGTTTTACCCAGGCCTTAATACATACATATGTATGTGATGGGTGGACAAAGTTCCAACAAGTTTATTGTTTCTCTCATTGGTTATAATATCCCAGCAAAAGTTTTTCGAGCAGTAAAAAATGACAGTGTGATTACATTCTACTTTTTTCTATAAAAAAGTGAGTGGCTATAAAAAAAACAGTATGTTCCCTAAATATATGTAAAAGATATGACATCATGTAATACAGGTAAAGAAGACAAATTATTCCCAAGAACACACACACACATTCTTAACTAAGCAACATTAATAAACATTATAATAATTATAATAACATTAATAAAGTATGAACAAGCAAGGTAGTTTTCTCAGCAAGTTTCTCTTACTGGCAGGCAGCAATTTATGGTTACAAAGAAAGGATTCTTTTATTATTTATCTATAAAAGCAATCGTATAAGAATCTTAAAAGAATCACAAATCTAAACTTTTATATAAAAAAAAGCAGTCATAGCTTCTTTAAATCGTCAGCATACACATCTACTCATCAGCAATTTTTATTAAACCATATCAGGAAGCTGAGGGCAAAAATGGCCATAGGAAATCAATTGTCACCAACTCAGCCTCTGTGAGAGTCAAGTCAGTCAGTGCTGCCAATGTTCTTGTTCCCTGGCCTTAAAAAGTCCCTTCCTTAACCGAGTGTGTGCCTTTCTGAACCTCAAATTGTTCCCTAAGATTTTCTTCATAATAAAGTTTTGCCAGTAGCAAAAACATCTTAACCCAGCTTCATTAGCAATTATATTTTTCAAAATGTTTTCTGGGGTAGTGCTCATTGTTGACAATCTACATTTCTAAGTTCTTTCCTAGGGTGGCGATTGACTCATTAATCTGCTCCAGCAGCACTGCCTGAAAGAGATCAAGCATTATTACTGTGGGTGCCGGTGATACGCCCAATGAGGGGCTGGAAGCCCCCTTCGAATTTTTGTACAATTCTTAGATTAAGGGGGATATGAAGGCAGCGAGCAGAGCAGATCTGCCTAACGTAGAGAAGTCCTCAGGAGAGTCAGTCCTCAGGTCCATGCCTCTCTAAGCAAATCCACTCTAGCTGTGCTAACCTGTGGGCTACATCCCATGAGTTCTAAACCATTTGTTGTTCTTTCTTTATGGTCCTCAGGAATTTTAGAATATGTTGTAGAGAACTAAGAAGATACTTTTAGCTTGATAATACAAATTCCGGTAGAAATTTCTTTAGGTACAAAAACTTTAAGCTCAGCCAGGTAGGATAGAAAATAAAATAGTTTCTCCTGAGTTGTCAAATACAAACAGACCGGAATTTTTTAAATATAACTTCTACCTAATTTACATAACTATTATTATTTCATAATTGTTCCTATTGTGTGTTGTTTATAATCATAAGAGGAAGAGTCTCTTTGTTATTCAGAAAAGAGGAGACTGTTGAGGCTTGTTCTTTTATTCTTTTCTAGTTAGGTTACAGTCCTGTCATGGTTTATATTAATTCAATAGCCTGATAGCCTAACATTGCTACTTTTTAATGCTTGGTCCTGAATTAGTAGACATAACTGTACAATTAAGATGTATGCTCTTGTGGGCATGGGTAAAAAAGCAGTGCATTTCTCTCCAGCTGGGTTATTTCCTAGCACTCAGACTCATTGCCACTGTATGTTGGCAGTGTCTTGTTTGTCTCTATGAGTGACACATCCTCACTCACAATTCTAAAAGTAAATCAAAGCTTTCAGACAGAAAGCTTGATCCAGGGAGGGTCAGTATGCTAGGCTCCACTAAGAGTTCATCGTATGAAAATGAAAGAGAGCAGGAAAACTGAAGAATAAGAATGGAGAGTAAATCCAGGTACGGTAGCTCAAAGTTTCAATTCCAGCCCTTTGGGGGTAAAAAGAAATCCAGATTTCAAGGTCAACCCTCTGTTGTAGGATGTGATAACTACATAGCACTGGGTATATAACTGAATTGGTCAAGTGCTGGTTCATCATGGAAGTGATCCTGGGCTACATGGAAGTGATCCTGGGCTACATGGAAGTGATCCTGGGCTACCGCGCCTTCTCCTCAGCGCCAACTGCTTCCCCACCATCTTCTCCCCAACGGCTCCCCTCTCCAGCTGATCCTCCCCCCTCCTACTCCCTTGCTCGCTCCTTTGCTCACCTGTTCCCTCCCCACCTGCTTCTGCCCCACCTCCTCCTTCTAGCCTACCCAAGGCTCTCCCTTCTTACTCCTCCTCATCTGCTCATTCCCAATTTTATCTTCCACCCATCTGCCCCTCTGCTTCCACCTCCTCTCCCAACCTAGTCTTCCTCGAGTGGTTTCTATTTATGTCAGTGAAGCAGGACTGGCTTCTTTTCTCTATCAACACTCCTTAGACATTAGGGATTTCTCCTTTACTTCACTCTGTTATTGGAGGTCCAGTGGGCCCCTCCATACTGTGCTCTCCTACAATGACACCTGGAGTGCCCTGCCTCTGTTGTCTGACTGATCGCAGTTCCCTCCTCAGATTCACCACTGTCATGAGACATGTAATGGTGGAGAAAGTGTTTGGATTCATTCCGGTTCCACTGATACACAGGAGGACAATGAGAACACTGACTAAGGACGGATCTCATGAAGGAAGGACATTAAGACCTTAAGAGGTAGAGACAGAAAAAGACATCTTCCCAAAAGGCTGAGTGGCACCTAGCAGAAGCAGGGCAGGATTGGCATTCTGCAAAAACTCCTGAGATTTCCCAGGAACTGGTAGATTTGTGCAGTTTCCGTGGTGTGATGGAGTTTTCTGTGTTGAGTAGCTCTTTTCAAGTCTCTGGAGTAAATAAATTGTTTTGAGCCAAACCTCTCCCGATCCACGCAAAAAGTACCAGTAGTTGGGGAGACTGAGGCAGGGGATCTTCCCAACGTCCCTGATATTTCACACACTTCCTCGGGGCACATGAGTGGCAGTCAGGAACTTTTTTCTGAAGTTGTTTTCTTCTTCACCTTTTTGTGCACACTCAGCCTGACACTCACTTGTGCCCTCTGAGTTGTACTAGTATGCAAGCATCTTTACGTACAGAGCTAAATCCTTGGCCCACTATTATCTTTTTTTTTTTAAAGCCCCTTTCCTTATCCTTCAGAAATCAAGCTCGAAGTACTTTTGCAGTCCTAGCAAGTCTGGGAACTATTTTACCCAGTCTGCTTTGCCCTCCAAGAACTGGGATGGCAGATCAATTCTGAGACAGAATTTTACAAATGCACAACTTTCTCTTTTGCATCCACTCCCTTTTCTTCTCTTCATTTTTTAACGCTTCTCTGAGAGTCTGAGATTCAGTGTGGAGCACTCACTCCAGAAGTGGTCCAGGAACTCACTCTGCACCATGCTGGCCTCGAACAGCGAACAGCGATGCATCTGACTCTGCCTCCTGAGTGCTGGGATGAAAGGCAAGCACAACCACCTGCTCAACCCACTTTTTCTTTTCAAACTTTGTTGGTATATGTCTTAAGCTAATCTAGTAATCAAAATCCTGTTGCCTCAGCCTAAGTTCTGATGGTTTTACAGGGATGAATCACTATGGCTGGCATTAAATTAAGCAGTAGAAAAATAATGGTTGCCAAGACTCAACAGTGGCAGCTGAACCTATGTGTTTGGGTGATATGATGGATAACAGAACTAATTTTGAAAAACATCTGTCTCTCTCTTGTTCTCTATTTCCCTCTGCCTCTCCCCCTCCCACTCTCTCTGCAGTCTCTGTTGGTACATGAGTGTAATGACTTTCAGGGCAACCTAGCACTTGTTAGGTATTCCAGGATGACACTGTACTGCCAATAGTCCTACTTCCATCTGTCAGTTGCTAATACTGTGCCTATGTACTATCATGCCCTTTTTATGTAGTGCTAGAATTTGAACCAAGTGTTTCCTGCGTGCTATATAAGCACTCTACCAAACGAGCTATGTATCCAGCCCCTGAAAAACTCTTTACCTTGTAGGGTGTAATTATTAAAAAAAAAAAAATCCACACTATTGTCAGCTAGACACGGATTGGTCTCAGCCTGTTTCCAGTCCGGTACATAGCCTGAAACCGTGTATTTCTCCTCCTAGCCAATACCTCTCCCACAAACACAGGCTCTGCCTCTCCAGAGCTCCGAGATTGCTCTCTTGGTCTCTGTGGCTAGCTGCTGCTAAACCACTCCCTGTTCCCAGTTTCCCAGGCTAGGGGGTGTTGCACTCACCAGCCCATGCTCTGATGTGGTAACCTCTCACCAGGAGCCCCCCTGAGTCGCCTCGAATGTAGAATCAACAGATGACACAACCGCTGGGCTCGGAATCTATCATCCTAAACCGTCAACTATTCTATGTTAGAAATCTTCCAGTGGTGGAATCCACCACCAGATCTAATAGTTCCCAGTCTACATGTTGCCTCCTTTCGCTCCCACCTCGCCATCTAAAAGGACTGTTCTTTCCTCCTGCATTCCCTCTTCCTCTTTTGGACCCAAAGGCTGGCCTCCTCTTCGCCCAGCAATTGGCTTCTTGATGTCTTTATTATCCAATCAATTAATTAGGGGAAGATCCTGCTACATTACCTACTTACACTTCAGACAGGAAATACGCTTTTCCTCACACCATCAGTGCTCTTGACACAGGCCTATAATTTAATCCACTACGCACACTCTCTGGAAGAAGTTATATCCTACAAAGTGGATAGTACAGACCCAGAAGAGCCCTCACATGGGATGTCCATACAACTAACAAACTGTAAATCAACTGTGGGTTTTCACGACCTTCTTCTCATGTATAACTTTTACGGGAAGTCACAGTGGTTATGTAGCAGTGGTCTGGACTGCCTTAGCTAGGGAGTCATTTTACTTATACTAACAGGTAATTTGTAGCTGTATTTTATTCATAGACGTGTCTGTTATATTTTTAACATAAAATTCCACACTTTACAAAAAAAAAATCTGTGAACCAAACCACAATCCCCGCTGTGAAGCAGGCTCTTTATTCCACACATGGGATTAAAACAAAAAACGTTCACATCAAAACTGGGTTTTTAAAGAAATCAAATTCTCACTACACAAGGCAAAGGATGGCAAATTATAGGCCAGCATAGATGATACTTAGAAAACTTGTTTCCAAGTAAAGCAAAATGCAACATGGCACACAACCAACCAACCAACAAAAAATCATTCAAAAGTTCATGTCTCTCCTAGGTCACATAGAGAGCTAGAGGCCAGCTTTTGATGCATGACGCAGGGTCTCATAAATGAATGAATGGATCACCAAATAAATAAATAAATAAATAAATAGGTTGAAATAATAGCTGGTACCAATGATACTGAAATACTGGGTTCACTTTCCTTTTGTGTTCTCACAGGTTATGGTGTGGCTTAAAAACTAATAATGAATTGTTTTATTATACAATAATCTGCCCTGCTCCATTGGTTTGACTTATCAAAATATACTAAATATATCTGAAGAGTGAGTGTTTCACACAAAAATGTGTCAATGTTTTGAGTTGAGTGGGACAAGAGGGTCACTCAGTACCAATTAATGCCTTGCTGGCCCAGGCAGACCCAGCCTCTTTGGACTGAATGTTAAATACCACAAAAAAATGAAGTTTACAGGCAAAAAAGTTGTGAGTTTTAGGGAAAACAAGTTCCATATACCTAAGCCAATAATCTACTATATTTGTTTCATGAAGGAAGACCTTATACCCTTGCAACTTTACCCTATTGTTCACTATTTGAAGTATTTAATAATGAAAGACTAACTGGTTCCTTTTATAACACTCTCTGCCAATTCATCTATTTTCATTTTGGGGTAGAGAATACTGGGCACTCATTCTTAAGCCGCCACCTCCGTGCTTAGCAGCATCTGTCCACTGAGGTTTAAAGAATAATTTATTTTGAAGCAGATTCTGGCTAAGATGATGGAACCTAAAGTCCTAGTCTCATGAAACCTACTAAAAGATAATTGAGAAACAGAAATTGGTAGTTAGCCACCTTAAAAATGATCACATCTGTGCTGGAGAGATGGCTCAGCAGTTAAGAGCACTGTCTGCTCTCCCAGAGGTCCTGAATTCAATTCCCAGCAACCACATGGTGACTCACAACCATCTGTAATGGGATCTGATGGTATGGCTCTTCTGGTGTGTCTGAAGACAGTAACAGTGTACTCATATACATAAAATAAGTAAATCTTTTAAAAATGATCATATCTTTTAGCATGTTCAGAAATATAGTTGAAGTCATGCTAAGAAACGATACAACTAATTTCAAGATTAAGCTTTATTCAACCGCCTATTTTATGTTTGCAAGGTAAAGTATAGAGCAGAAAACTGAACACAGACAATGGTTGTCAAACTCGGATATGCCTGGTAGGGAGTAGCCCTCAGTCCTGTCAGAGACCTGCTGAATATGGCATTTAAGATCTTTAAACTTATCAGGACAGTCAGAGACTCCCAAACTCTAGCACCGACCACACCCTATAGTCCCCAAGAAGACAATTGTCACAACAGTGGACTCCATCTGGATTGTGGTATGCTAACCACTGGGAAAGTCTGTCCCGATGCTTCACCTGCTCCGAGGACCTGACCTGAACTATGGCCAAACAGGACACCCAGAGATTTAGTTGTCCTATGTTTCCTAAGACAAAGTGAGGTCAATGTCCCACATGTTCCTCTTCCACTGAAAAAGCCTCCCATCTTCTGAACCTGTGAGTGCCCGGATAATGGAGACTGGGAAGCTGTATTGGACATATGTTCCTGATCCACCTTTGGGACAAGCTTTCTTGTCTCAAGTTTTTAGACCTTGTGGGACAGAGAATCAAAAAAAGAAGTTATAATGACTCTTGTACTTTTTTAAAATGTGACCAGTTATTCAGACTCAATCATGAGCTGGTCTAGAAATCAATCCAATATTGGAAATAACAGTCTTCATTTGGAAGGCTGGATTTGGATATTTTCAGAGACATATTTGGAAGTTAGCTGCAGTTCTCTATGATGTTGTTAGTAAGAGATAAAGCTGGGACAGGGACTGGATTTCAAACAAGTGTTAGTGTATGTGTTAAGGCTCTTTTAATTGTCAAGTTAAAATTCCTTTTGTTTCTTCTACAGTATTTAATGTAAGTTTCATTGATTGACACTTTCTAAGTGTGTTAGTGTGTTGAAACCTGGCATGTCTGTTCTGTTATGGGGGTCTATCAACCAGCTTTTGTCTTACTGCCCTGAATATTAGAAAACCTTGAGTCTCTGAAAAAAAGCATGAAAGTGCTGGAAGAAGTGAGTCAGGCTTTAAGCAGAAGCAAGAGCGTAGCAGACTTGATTATTGCTAGTGTAACAACTTTAGTTACATTAATTGCTAGCACCACTGCTTCTGCAATTGTTTTGACACAAGAAGTTAAAACAGCTACTTTTGTTAATCAGCAAAAAAAATGTTACTAATGTATTGAGTATACAAAAAGATTTAGATAGGCGTTTGGAACAATGGATTGATGCTCTTTATCCTATTTAAATTATCGGAAGAAGGTTCAGGGTTTAAGAGTTAGGAGCCATCTTGAGTGTCATGCCAAATACCAATGGAATTATGATACTTCTAAAGTTTATCATGATAGTCATTAAAATTAGGAAAAAGTTTAAAGACACTTGCTGAGTATCTGGCATAAGTCTAGCACCTCTCTGGATGTTTTAACTTTGCATAGTGAGATTATGAATTTAAAGAATTCTGCTCTGCTGAGCTTTGATGCTGCATATACTGCTGATAAAATTATCCATGGCTTGACAAGGTCAGTATTTCCATTTTGGTCAAACCTCACGAATGGCATAAATAGCCATTTTAGTCTTGGGAATACTTTTATTCCTGCCCATCATGTTAAATCTTGTCTCTAACTACATCAACAGGCTGGCAGCCAAAGTACATGATTTGAAACTGAAAATGAACCTCCAGACAGAGTTATTAATTTAACAGGCTGGCAAGCAAAGGACAGGTAAGATTCTGCACAGAGCCTTACCAACCTAAGACAGAAGTGCATTGCTTTTGATAATGCATATTCCATGATGGATAAGGAAGGTATTTTTGTCAGAACAACCTAAGACAGGCTCAGTCTTGTTTGTGAAATATAAAAGGGGGAGAGGTGGAGAGCTTTTGGGGCTGCCTGGCAGGAATCTGACATTGGCCAAGGACAAGGGAATTCAGGTATTAGGCTAGGACAAAGAAGTAATTTCAGGCAGGAATCTAAATTTAGACTGGAACAAAGAAGTAGGTTTCAGGCATGAAAATGACTTTGGGCTAGGACAGAGAAGTAGGCTCAGATATTTTGGTCATCCTGATAAGCCCTTAGAAACAGTGATCCCAGGAATGATCACATGACTTGTTTATTGCCTTGCTTGTTCTTTGACTATTTGTGTTTATTGTCCTGCTTGGTCCTACTATGTGCATCTATCACATTGCTAGTTCCTCAACTTAGAACTGACTTTAATACTTGCATGTAATTAAAATGGTAAAAATGTGATAGAGATGGTGAACTGTAGCTATTCATAGTTGATGGCTTCTGATAGAGGGGATGTGAGAGGAATCACTTATCTTTAAAGTTCTGGCAACTTGGAGCTTGACAATGCTCCAGTGAGTATATGGGGAAGCTGGGGCATTTATTGGGGACTTGTAAATACAGAAGGACCAGTGTAAGGATCAGAGTCCATTGTCTATTTGCAAGGCAGTGTAGTCAAGGTAGAAAAAATGGAGGTGGCAGGGAGGAGGTTGATAGTTCTAATTCTGCCTGAAGTTGGGATTCTCAGAAGTTACTCAGATAATCAATTGTTAGGAGGAATGGCATTGTTGGATTAGGTATAGCCTTGATTGAGGAAGTGTTTTGCTGCAGGGGGGTGCATGTTGAGGTCTCCTATCCTCAATCTACACCTAGTATGGCCACAGTCTCCTGCTGCCTTCAGATTAAGATGTACAACTATCAGATCCATTTCCAGCACCATATCTTCCTGTATGCTGCCATGTTTTCTATCATGATGGTAATGGATTAAACCTCTAGAAGTGTAAGCCAGCCCCAACTAAACATTCTCTTTATAAGTGTTGCCTCACTCCTGGCATCACTTGACAATAATAAAACCTTATCTAAGATACTAATGTATCTATTTTTTCTATGGTATCACCAGTGTCTGAGTTCTCTCTTCCATCTACTGTATTCTTTTGATGATGCTTGTGTCTCTAGTTCCTGCTCACTTACCTAGATTTTCCATTTTCAGAATTCCTTCAGTTTGTGGGGTTTATTTATATTGCTTGTAAGGGAGTTGCTGGGGAATGGGATACAGCAATGAAAAGAGGTGGTGGAATTTGGGATAGGGTGGGGGCATTAAGATAGTAGGGGTGTTTCCATAGTTAAGGGGCCTACATGGATTTTGGCAGCCAGCATGGCTTCTGGTTGAGCACAGGGTTTCTGCCCAAGTTGAGGCCTAGACATGGCAACAAGGAAGGGGATGGAAACAGGTGATGGGGGGCAGACACTTTGAGAGTGGGGGAGGTCAGGAGTCAGGCAGCCTACCTGGAGTTTTTGTAGTCATGGTCTTTTCTTTTTAATATGTTTTTAATGATAATTTTGCTGTGTATGAGTGTTTTGCCTACAAATATGCCTGTGTACAATGTGCATGACTGGTGTCTATGGAAACCAGCAGAGAGTGTCAGATTTACTAGGATACAGGTGGTGGTGAGCGCAATGTGGTGCCCAGCCCGCAGGGGATTCAATGAGACCCTAGGGAAGGGGGCGAAAGATTGAAGGGACAAGAGACACAAAAGAGGAGAACAAGTCTGGGGTTCTGATCAAGCTCTCCAACTTTAATTTCAGGCGGCAGGTTATAAAGACACAGCAAAATGGGAAGCTTAGGTGAGGGTCATTGCCTGGCTCCCAGGAAATACTAGATATTCTTTAAGTTCCTGGGACCTGAGACCTGTGAACGTCCTTTCTTAACCTTGTACTGACTAGGCTTTCCAGAACAGCAGGTAATTACATGAGGTTCTCTTGGAACAGCAGGTAGTTTCATGGGTTTGGCTCCTGGCAATGTGGGTTGTGGGAATTAAACTCAGGTGAAGTGGAAACTCCTGATTTCTTTGGAAAGTCGGTTATGTTAAATGATAGTTTGCTGGGGCCCACAGGTGAATGGATGTTTTGCTAAAGCAAACACGTGAAAAGGTGCATGATGTTTAGAAGCAAAATAAATGTAACCCAGCAGACAGTCAGCAAAGTTGGGTGGTATAGGTACGCCTTACCACTCTTTACTGGTCATCACTGATGGGACTTCAGAGAGGGAAATGCACCAAAAAACTTTGGTGGCTTCTTGTTGCTTCTGCAGACTCAGACCAATTGGTAGAATGAAATGGAGGTTTCTAGATATGTCAGCTGACCAAGACTCACATGGTGTTTTGTTGACCCATGGGAAGACACATGATGTTTGGAGGGAGTATAAATTGACAGTTATGGGCACTTACATAGCTAGCTTTGCAACACTTCATTGGTCTCCTGTCTTCATCTTTGCTGATCTTCCCTTCATTGAGAGAGGCACAGCGGAGACTTCTCCTGGTGTCCCCGCTGGTCCTGTTCACTCCTGATAGCTTGTGCTGGTTCAGCAGAGGTCTGGCTGTTTCTGTTGGATCATGCCACCACTGCTGATTCATTATCCTGACACTACTGAACTAAATGCTAGTATCCTGACAAATGGAGACTGCAATCTCCCCAAGGAACTACTTCTAAACAGCATACAGCAGAGCCTCCTGGTTTCTTTTGGATAGAACTGAAATTGATAATTTCTAAATTATGTTTATGAATGGATTGAGCTACTGCTGCTGATTCATGTGAGTTGAACTGCTGATTTCCTGACAACAAAAATTGATTTGCTCCGAGGAACTATTTCTAAACTGGTCCATACTCTCCTTCCCTCTGTTAACCTTTCCTTTCTAATAACTCTGGTGGATGGTGGGCTAGAAGGGAGGTTAAAGCATTTAAAAACCCTGATTAAAAGTATATTTTGAAACAATCTAATCCAATACCCAGGACCTTTGAAGGAACATCAATGCTAGTAATCACAGAACCATCTCCTTTGTCGCAGTGATCTACCCCTGAGTACTCCCAAGCTCCCTGCTTCTACAAAACTCATGTCTTAACCCAGCAGTCAGAGACCTTTCCTTTTTTGTAAATTATTATTTTATGGTATATGTATGGGCGTGTTGCCTGAACATATGTCCACGTACCGTGTGCATGTATTCAGCTGAAGAAGGCCAGAAGAGGACATTCTATCTCCCGAACCTGGAGTTACTGATGGTTGAGTCACCATGGGGTTGTAAGGAATTGATTCTGGATCCTCTAGGAAAGCAGGAAGTGCTCTTTAACCACTGAGCCATCTAACTAATTAGCTAATACTGCATTTAATAAGAACCTCTTTACATTTCAATAATCGAACATAGGGAGTGTTTACATCTGGTCACAGCTATCTACTCAAACACCTGTCTCTCTGGTAGCAATTTCCCAGATGTTTTCTTCCAACTTTTGGAAATATAAAGTACATTGTCATTTTCTATAATCTCCCTACTTTGCCATACTATGACCAGGGCAGCTCAGTCAGTCAACAGGGTCTCAAGAGAGAGAGTGAGGATTGAAAACAAAAAGACAATTAGATGACACTATAACATGATTCCAGACAGCTAAATTAACATTCTGAGCTGAAGCTGAAACCGGTTTATTTTTTCCAGTCTGCTTTTATGCGATTCTAGGTACATGCAAAGAATATGGTCAGTCCTAAGGCATAATCAGAGTAGTTAAGGAACAAACAGAGCATAAACAAAAGTTCCATGATTACTGTGTTCGGAGACTTAACAAGACCCATGAAGATACAAAGAACACATTCCTCAGCTGTATTCATCCTGAGCCTACCTTCTTATTGTAGCTCAATGTCAAACTCCTGCCATAATTCTCAGAGGAGGCCCCAAAAGCTCTCCACACTACTGGCTACTTATTGTTTGAATTAATGTTAATGTAGCAGGCATTCATTATTTCTTCCTTTCCCTTTATTGGTCCTCTTTCAGGAACCAATTTTAGGGCCCGAGGTGGCTCCGTGTGTAAAAATACTTGCCATGACAGCCCAACCATCCCCCCCACCCCCGCCAATGCAATCCCTAAACATATGCTGAAAGAGGAGAGGATACTCCTGAAAGCTATCCCCTGACTGCACACACTTGATAACAGTCGGTCTCTTTATTTCTGCCTCTGTCGCTCTGTTTCTCTCCTCATACACACTCCTAAATTCTATTTTTAAAAACATTTGAATAAAATCCCCACAAAACTGTCTAGCATAAACCGGTTGCTACCCTAGATACTTGCAACGCTGAAGGTGGGAATAAATAATACAAGGTTAACCTGGGAAACTTAACAACTCTGTATCAAAATCAAACAGGGCTGGTGGTATTAGCTCAGTATAGAGAACTGTCATCGCATGTGCAAAGCCTTGAACCCATTCACAGTACTGGAAATTTAAAACAGAGAGAAAAAGAGACAGAGAGGGAGGAGAGAGAGAGACAGACAGAGAGACAGACAAGTTAACGTTGATGATTTGAGTACTGAAAAAATACTCAGTAACATTTTTAACCTTTTCAGAGCTCTGCTAGTGTTGACCCCATTTCTTATTCATATATATGGTGTTTCTGAGATTATAGGAAAACTAGTGTATCTTTAAATACAAAATTCAAAGGCTGAGCATTTGTGAATCAGGTTAGCTCATCAGAAATTCAAGGCTAGCCTCTTCTATGTATCAAGTTTCAGGCCAGACTACACTACAAAAGACCCTCTCTGATATAATTAATAAAAACATCATTAAAACTCATATAACTTTTTGATATAAGTTGTACTGGTGATACAAGCTTGTAATGCTAACTACTTGAGAGGGTTTGTGCTACAGAGGTAATTCAAGGATAGCCTGGTTGACATAACAAGACTGTCTTAAAGATGAAAAGGTTTAATTAAGTATATAGCTCGGTGGAACAGCACTTGGTAGGCACAGGGTTTAATGGCACAGTTACCTTTTTCAGATGTAAGACCTAGAAGTTTACAAATGCATCTGTTGCCTCATGTGATGACCTATTCCAGCAATCCCTGAATACAAGAAGGTGAGATGGAATGATGGCTGACAGGTGGTATCCAGCCTTGTCATCATATCAAGTTCCAGGGTAGTCAGAGCTACATTCGCACAACTTGTCTCAAAAACTAAAACACAAAAAAAGAATGTTGGGTGTGAGAACTCCCTCCTATAGTCCTTTGAATAAGAAAATATAGTCCAGAGGAAGATGAAGTCAAAATCTTCCTCAGCTATGTAACAAACTTGGGTCAACAGGAACTTGGGACCAGAGAATATTAACAAATAGGTGGGCTTCACTTGCCTTGAACCTGTAACAATGTTGTTTGTTTCAGCCTTGCAAGTGCTAAGATTAGATCATGCCCCACGGTGTGGGGTTCTTGTTTTAAGGATGATAGAGATGAAACCCTCACCCTTGCTTGGTCAAACAGGAGTTATGTCAAGAATGGAGTAGAGCGCTAGGACTCTGGGGATAACTCACCGTGGCTGGCCTGGTATTTGATTTAGCAGTAGAAAGATTTTGGTTGCCAAACTCAACAACTGTAGCAGAATATATGTGCTGTGATGATATGATGGGAACAGAATGGCTATGGGAAAAATTAGTCTCCTCCCCTCTCTTTCCTCTGCCTCTGTCTCTTTCTGGAATATATGCTGGTACTTGTGTCTAATGTCTTCCAGGTTGACCTAGAAGTTGTTATATATTCCAGGATGAGATTATATTTCCAAACCTCCTGCTTCCACCTGTCAATTAATGAGATTATAGCCATGCACCATCATACCTATTTTATGTAGTGATAGGAATTGATCCCAGTGTTTCCAGCATGCTAGGCAAGCACTCTACCAAATGAGCTACATTCCCAACCCCTGAAACACAGTTTGTCTGCATATGCTTGAAACAGTAAATATGACTTCTCTCACACCATCTGTACTCTTGACACAGGCTGTCTGTCTATAATTTAATGAATCTCTGGAAATACTAACTGGAACAAGTTATATCCCACAAAGAGAAGAGTTCAGACCCAGAAGAGCCCTCATCTGGGATGTCTATTGTATATCCAGACCTCCTTAGCTGACCAACCACCTACAAGTCAACTGTGGCTTTTGGTGACCCTTTAGGGCAGGTCACAGTATTTATGTTAGCAGTGATGTGGACTTCCTTACCTAGGAAATAATTTTCCTTACACTTTCAGGTCTTGGTGGCTTCATTTTATCATACACAGATATTTTGTTCTCTTAACATAAAAAAAAAAAAAATCTATATTTTGTGAAAAAGAATGAAAGCTGGGTTTGAAGCTCATTAGGTCCAGAGCTTGTTTAGCATTGTACTAAGCTCTTACAGTAGCACACACTGAGTAAACAACTGTAATCCTAGCACTTGAGAAGCTCAGCCCAGAGGATGGCAAATTAGCTGCTAGCAAAAGAACTTGTCCTCATGAGAAACAAAATGCAACACAACACAACACACTACCAAACAACTAACTAAAACCATTGATATGTTTGTGGACATCTTTGACTACATAGAGAGTTTGAAGTCAGCTTGAAATGGATGCATGACACCTTGTTTCATAAAAAATAAATAAGCAAATAAATAAATAAGTATGTTGAAATACTAGCTTTCACCAGTAATACTGAAATACTGGGCTCATTGTCCTTCTGTGTTCTCAAATATTATTATTCAGCTTCAAAACTAATATTGAAATGCTTTGTCATATAATATTTTGTAATATTCTGTTGATTTGAACTACCAAAATTCTAAGTATATCTAAACAGTACTTCACTAGCTAAAGATATATATTTATACTATCTACAGTAATGTAAACAGATACAAGTTAGATAGTAATCTTTAGTAAGAGTGTTCTAATCTTCAATAGTACAGAAGGAGCTACAATTTAGAGATAAACTGAACTTCTTTGGATTGTATTTGTATTTCAGAAACTAAGTGCCTTGAACTGAAATAAATGGTCAACAGGCTGAATTGCCAGGCAAGGATTTAGGAGAATGTGGAGAACACCTTTGATTCCAGCACTGGGGAGGAAACTAAGAAGGATCCTTGCCAACTTTGAAGGGATGAGTAGCTTTCCTTACATGAATCTAGTTATATTTTAATTTTTAAATTATATTTATTTGTTTACTAGCTTGTATGGGGAGGGGCATGTCCATGTCGTGCTCCCCATGTGGAACCCAGACAACAACTTGAGGGAGTTGGTTATCTCTCTCCACGATGTGTATCTTTGAATTCAAAGTCAGAATTCCCAGCCATCAGGAATGTGACGAGTAAGATCCAGTCTGAGGACACCGAACCCATCATCCTTTAACTACCTTTTCATACAGTTCAGTTTTCTGATTCTATTGGGTTCCTACATGCCCTCAGTACCCTTAATTATCCTAGTCATTCACCCTTACAAATTCATGCTAAATTCAGTTCTAGTGGATTTTTCCATGTCAACAATATACTAAGATCTGTCTTAATCATTTTACCCAGAATCCGACCTCACTTTTGATACTCTCCAATCAATTCTATAGGGCTGTAGTTTTTCCAAACACAAATCTAATCCTAGCATCATACTGACTTTAAGTTTAAATAGCTTCTCGTGATAGGGTCCTTGCCTGCAAGCCTGACATCTGTCAAGATAGTGAGGACAGCCATCTTGGCACCAGCATCACAATTCAGGTTTTACTTGTGGCCACTTTTGGTTAAGGATACCAGAGTGTCCAGTTCATGATGTAAATTATTTACTTTTCTTATAATCTCACATTTTATTTATGTTTATAGGTACTTTTCCTACATGTATGTGGTGGACCACACGCATGCAATGCCCTGAAGAAGCTACAAGAGAGTCTCAGGTCTTTTGAGATGGCAATTACAGATTGCAATGAGCTGCAATGTAGTTTCAAGCCATTGATATTTGGTCCCCTGCAAGAACAGCCAGTGCTCTAAACCCAATGAGTTCTCTCCTGCCCTTTATTTAGATACCTAATATTGTATTTCTATTTCCAGGAGCCACTTTGGAGTCAATGTTAGGAGAAAAAGTTTCATTGTAGACTGGTTTGAAATCTTACTTCTACCTGGGATGGACAGATGGCTCAGCAGTTAAAAGCACCGGTTGCTTTTTCCCAAAGAATTGGGATTCAATTCCCAGCACACACGTGGTGGCTATCAAATGCTTGTAATTTCAAGGGATCCAACAAGCCTCTCCTAATCTCTAAGGACACTTCACAGATGTTGAGGACAAGCATAAATGTAGGAAAGCAGCCATACATGTACAATTAATGTCTTACAAAACCACTTCCTTCTACCACTTACAACTTTTTGTTCCCAGATGTCAAAGGAACAGATCTTGATGTACAGCAGTGATGGAGAAAGGAGCAATATATACTTCACCTGCTCGGCAAGAGATGTCCCTGGGTGGCTTACCTGAATAACCCTCAGGAAGTGGCGGCCTGTGCTGAATTTTAAAAGTCCAGAATATGGAGGTTGTAAGACATACAGCATGATACTGATGCTTGGTGGTGAAATTCACCACCAAGAGTAAGGTCTGTCAGATGGAAGGCATGCAGGCAAGTGCCCTGGGGCCTGTGTTACACACACACACACACACACACACACACACACACGCCCCACCAGAGTAGGAAGTTGTTCATGTGTGGTTGTCATCTACCCAGCACCTATGTTGTCATCCCAGTGGCATAAGCAAGTGTCATAGATACAGGACAGCAGTGTGGTGGACACACACATGACATCCAGCACCTTAGTCCCGTGGGAGTCACTGCCCAGATGGGCGGTGAACAGCCTTCTCTTGAGCTCCCAGATCCTTATAGGTAAGAAGGACACACAGTAAATAATTCTAGTCTTCAGTCTGGATTCTGTGTAAGCACGGCCTGAGCAGGCTTGAGACAAAGTCTGAAAGACAGACCTCGATGCATTCTGCAAAGGGAGTTATTGGACAAATTCATGATTCTTACTCCTTTTATCACAGATTTCTTTGCTTTCTGTCTTTCTTCTTTGATTTTCGTTTCTTGCCAACTCAGAATAGAGTTAGTTGTTTAATGCAAAAAAAAAAAAAAAAAAAAAAAGCCTTGAAGATAATGTACAAATAATATTCCAAAAGCAGTATATCTTAATAAACTTGGTTAACATGAGCCATCGGCTTATGCAAGACATACTAATTCCAAACTGTCTATATCTGTCTATCATTCCAGGTCCTGACCCTGGTCACCCCCTGTTTGGGAAACCTAATTGTGTTTGGTGTCATAGACCAAGTTTCTTACATTTTATTTGTTTGCTTGTTTTTGTTTTTCCTGACTGTCCTGAAACTCACTCTGTAGACCAGACTTAAAATTTTTATATCCTGCTTTCATCTCCCAAATGCTGACATGATAGGTCAGTGTCACTACCAAAGGCTGGGAAAGTGTTAATCTTTTGGCTATTAATGTGCAGTGGAGATTGATATGAGCAACCTTACTGAAATTAAGTTTGACGTGGATGGGCTGGGCGCCCGTACAGCTGTGAGGCAGTGGGTACATTGCAAGCTAGAGACCCTGTGCCTACTCGAAGGAGGAGAGTCTACTGAGTGCAGGAGAAGCGCAGTTCAGGCCCAAGATCTGTGCCTGAGGTGGAAGCTGGAAACAGCAGTGCAATCGGTCCCTATGGGAGCTGTTCCTGTCACTCTAGCCTCACTAGCCAATCAGGAACTCCAGAGTTAGAATGGGGGCGGCACTTCCGGTCCGCCATACTGCAGTCTTGGCTGAGGCTCTGTGGAAGTCTGTAGTGGTTCCATGTGCTTTGCCGTGACCTGTTGCCGGGAGCTGTGCGGAGAGCTGTGAGAGCTCGCAGCCGGTGCCATGGTGAGCTGTCCAAATGCGGGGCGGATCCGCGGGAGCCCGTGTGGCGCTCGTCCAGGGGCTGCGGGAATCAGCGGCAGGTGTCCCTCCGCTTGGTCTCTCGTTCCCCGCACCTCCCTTGAGTGACCTCCCTGTTCCCCTGACCGCTCGGCTCCGAGCGTGGCGAGCGGGAGCCCTGGTGTAAAATCAGCCTTGTTGCTGACGTCACCACGCTGTGACCACGCTGTGAGCGCCTCCGCCGCTTTTACCATCTGCAGGGAAGGCGGATTTGCTGAGTGCGGAGCTCTGGTTCCCCGCGTCTTCTACAAGTTCTGCACTTGGCCCTTGACGCTCAGGGGCAGGATCCGTCTGCAGTTAACTCTGCGCCGGTGTAATAAAGTCTGTGTCGGTCACACATCCGCATGTAGATGCCACCGTGGGCCAGTCACGTGTGTCAGGAAGACAGACCCGCTGTGTCTCCTGCCTCCGGTGTCGGAATTGACCCAATTTTAATTGTGTGGGTTTTTTTTTTCCTTCTCATATGTTGTCGATCTCTTTATTCTTTCCCAGAGAGTTTGTTTTTTCTTTGGTTATTTGCTTGGTTTTTGGGTTGGTTGTGTATGGGGGTTTTGTTTGTTTGTTTTTGTTTTTGTTTTGTTTTGAAGCACGGTTTTTCTGTGTAGACTAGGCTGGCCTGGAACTCACAGAAGTCCAGTTGCCTCTCCTTCCCCAGGGCTGGGATGAAAGGCGTGGGCCACCACTGCTTAGCTACAGTACAGTTCTTATTGCAGTTGTATTTGACAGTTGAAGTCAGAGGATGTCACTGTGTGTACTGCAGTTATTCGGAGTTTTGTTGATCAATTTTCACTCATGAATACTGTATCTCATCAGCTTTCTGTTGCTGGTAGCATAAATTGTTAGACTTTTCATTGGACCGATGCTATCTATAGCTCAAAATCTATATTTTAATATGAGATTGATATAATAGCCAAGATGGCAGGAAACCACATAGCTTTTTACTCAAGGTTAGCTCAGCTCCCAGCTAAGGCAAGTCCATCCCAGTGTACCCCTGAGCCTTTTTCATGAGGAGCTTTTAAACACAAAAACCATGTTGGTAACCTGAGTAAGGTAGTCTATGTAGAGACTATCCCATAACTATGGACTTCCTTTGTTTTTATTGTTGGCAAGTGGTGCTGTGTATGCACCAAAGTTACAGTGCAAATGGCAGTGTCATCGTAGAGTCAGGGCCCTTGCCACATTCTCCATTGGTCTCAGTGAATGTGTCAAGTCATGGCTTCATCCTATTGTAGTTTAAGATGTAAGAACCCACTGTTAATCCAATCAGAATGAAAATTAAAGGCCCAGTCAGTGCCAAAAGCAGAGTAGTTAGCCAGGGGACCAAGAAAATGGAGACTAGTATCAATGTTATCCCTAACCATGGCAAGAATTTTTAAATTAGTTCTGGTTAACTAGCATAGAAACAACAGGTTTTTTTCCCCCCAAAGCCAAGTAAAAAAGAATAAACAGGACATTTAAAAGAATAAAACAAACAAAGAAGAAGTAAGTTGAAGCCTTTTCAGTTTTGCAGGTTTCTGTCAGGGACTCTAGCTGTTGTTTTAATACAAAACTTTTAATAGCATTAGATCTTGATCAACCTGTGTATTTAGTTTGTAAAGCATCAAAAGAGACATATTTAGTCAAGCCATTAGTATATGCCCACAAAGTAGTCTAGAAGGCTCAGCAATACTGTTGGATATCCAGATGAATTAATTTATAAAGCAGAACATTAATATGGGTTGTTACTGGGAGTTTTGTCAGTCAGTGGGCTGAAAGTCTAGTATGTTCCTATACGTATGTAGTACAAAGGGGCCATGTGTCTAAGGAAAAGCAGCAATCTTGGCTGAATTCTGCCTGGGAATGTTTAACTCCATCTCCAGAGTCCCTTCCTGTGGAGTAGAGGCCGATTCCCTGGGTTTTTCCTGTTTCCCCAAGGCCAGAATCCTTTAAGTGATTTTTTTTGGAATCCTCCGTTTTAGAAACCCTATTTTTGTAATGGAAGTTTTCTTCTTTCTGGCAGCTCAGGGACACAGCTACAGGGCATGTGTAGACCTGTGAAGTCTGTATTTCTATCTGAATAGGTAAACCCTTTATCTTTTCTTTCTGTAATACAACCTGACATTTAAAGTGGGTATCAGTGAGCAAAGGTCAAAATGAATATGGGTTCCTGGCTTGTAGTTACATTAGCTAATATCTTCCTGGTGTATATCTTTTTACTTTCCAGATCCAGGCCTGAGGGCAGTAGGGGTTGTACCATGTCCCTTTATTCATACCACATAAGACTCAGGTGGAGGTGGAGAGGCAGGGAGTGGGAGCATCTGGAGAACCAATGAAACTTTAATGTGAATTGGTCCATTTGGCAGCATTTATGGCATCTACTTTTTGATCTGGCTAAAGTGGATCCATGGTGAAATGCCAGCTACCTTCCTTTCACAGAGTTCGTCCAGGTTAGGTGAACTGTCCCTTTGGCTACTCACTTGACCCAGACAGTATCATTAGACTGGAACAAGGGCATACCGGTGGTGACTCGGGGGTTGGTCGGTTCTCTCAGCCCAGTAAATAGTCTTTGTGGAGGAGTGGACTGCACTTAGTCATTTGAAAAAGGAGTGGTTGGAGAATTCTGCCACATGTAGTTTCTGAGGCTGTGAAAGAACATATTGCAGGATACCTTCCCCCATGTAGGGTGAAGCTGGCCAAAGGAAAGCAAAGGAGGGAAGCATATACATTCTTTGACTGATTCTAATGAGAATTTGTTAAAGGTTTTTTGTTTGTTGTTTGTTTTATTTTATTTTTTTTAATATCCTGTTTATTCTTTTTACTTGGCCAGAAACCTTCAGGTCTATAGGCACAATGACGTTTTCTGTGTATGTCTTAAGTTGTAGCTATTAGTTGAGATCTTTTGGCTATGAAAGCCAGGTCACTGTCAGACCCCATTACTAGGGAGAGGGCAAATCAGGGGTCCAGTTCCTGAATAAGTTTTTTAAGCTATTGAGCAGTTTTAGTCCAGGTGGGAACACTTTTACCCACCTGGAAAAATATATGTATATAAACTAGCAAATGCTTTTTAATCCATCCTCATCAAGCCAGATCTTGATGAAGTCAGTTCTCTCAGAGTCTTGGGGATCTTGGTCTCTTATTTGGATCCTTTCCTAGCTGAGGGAAAGGATTCACTTTTTTACACAAACCTGGCATCTGGCTGGGAAATCCCATGCCAGTGTAGGTATAATATACCTTGGTCTGAGCAACTCAGAGTTTTGTGGACCCTAGATGGATAGCTTGGTGAAGGATAATTACCAACTGTCCTGTCAGTTGTTTTGGGGAAAATGATATTTTTCATTGGTGTCCTCCATCAATTTGTGTGTTTGAGCTGTGCATTTCTTCTTTACCATGGAGCGTCAGTCTCGTATGTCGTCAGAATGTCATTAGGTCCCATTGTTTTTAGGGCCCTTTGTCTGGCAGCCAGGTCAGAAGTCTAGCAATGGAGGATAGCAATTTGTAGGGGAAGTCAAATGGCCTCTAAGAGGGCCAAAAAATTTTAATGTCCTTTTTCTCAGTGGTGAGAAGCCCTCTTTCTCTGTGGATTATACTGTGGACATGCTTGTTAGTAAAAGCATAGTGACTGTGCATTTGAGGGAAGACTTTCCTTTTTCCACGTGAGAGCCTGGGTCAGACTGATTAGTCTTGATTGCTGAGCTGAAGTACCTGGCTGGTGCCCAAGTTGTTTCAGGTAATGTGACTGCTGTGGTTCCCACTTACCTGGTTTCATCTTTTATTTCCTGACAGTCATGGACTAGCATCTGTGTCAGAAGATAACAGAGTAGCTGAATTGTTGGCCATGAGTTTCTCAAACCAGACTGGAGGGTGAGCCTGAATAGGCCCTGGTACTGGAACACACAGGCATTAGACCACCAGTATTTGGTGCTTCTTGCAGGATGGTTTCAGCCATTTCATGTGGTGCTGTGAGTATAAGATCTTGACCCAGAGTTACCTTGTTTGTTATATTTCATTAAACTTGCAAAAGCTGTTATGAAACATAATGCAAAAAGGGGATACCTGGCAGGCCTGTGCCAAGGGATGCCCCTGAGTAATTATGCCGTGCAACAAATCTGCATAATGGAAGTTAATCTGGGGAAAGGAGGAAGGTGAGGGCCTGGAGAAGGGATAGAAACAGACAAGACATGTAGACAGGCAGACAGATGAGAGCAAAACCATGAGGGCAGAGAAGGACAAAGAGGGAGAGATTGGCCAGGAACACATGGAAACAGAGAGAGAGAGCTGGAGTGGTCGGCAGTCCTTTTATATGCAGCCCGTATCTGAAGCATCTGGAGACAGCAACAGGAAATGGTGGCAGATGAAATAAGCTGTTGGTAGGTCCCTGGGAGGAGCCTAGTGTAATCTCCTATAAGCTGACATTTCTCCTTTGTTTAATTAAAAATGATGAACTAGGAAGGGGTGATGGTGTGGCAGCAGTGAGGATATTATGTTCTTTAGACTTCTTCCTGCTTACTCACTGAGGGCGACATCTTTGGTTCAAATATGCCTAGCCCAGGGAATGGCACTAATACTAGGTGTGGCCCTGTTGGAGGAAGTGTGTCACTGTGGGAAGGGGCTTTGAGACCCTCCTCCTAGTCTTCTCCTAGTGGCCTTCAGATGAAGATGTAGAACTCCCAGCTCCTCCTGCACCATGCCTGCCTGTACTCTGCCATGCTCCCACCTTGATGACAATGGACTGAACCTCTGAACCTGTAAGCCAGCTCCAATTAAGTGTTGTCTTTTTATAAGAGTTGACTTGGTCATAGTCTCTTCACAGCAATGGAAACTAACTACAACAGTGGACAAGTCATGAGAGAGAGCTCGTTGTTTCACTACTATCCGTGATCTGTGAGAATGTCTGTGGCTAGGAAAGTGCAAGCCCAGTTGTTAGCCTGTGAGGATAGAGTGGAGCACTGTGAGCTGCCACTCCGGGGCTCTCCTGGATGTAAATTTTAAGTAAACACAGGATGCTGAAAAATACATATCTCTCTGTATATATATTTATGGCAGAAGATAAAGTTCAGTAGGTTAGGGGGAATTATTTTTTCTTAGGAATATATTTGTAAGTTTTAGGCCTATGGTCTTGGTAGTTGGGGTGAGGGGAATCCCATACTCAGGGAATGGGGGTGGAATCCCACCTTCAGGAATAGGTGGGGAACTTAGGCTGTTGAGCGACAGGGGTTCTTATCTGGAGTCCATTTGACCCATGAGAGGTGGATCCAAATCAGTGTCCTGAAACTTATAAGAATATTGATTTTTCAGGATGACTACAGACCATGAAAAAGGGACTTCTTCCCTCTATCCAGAAGACTGGGTATATATAGATTTAGCACAATGCGAAACACTTTTAAGTCTATACTTAACAACCAAAGGAAACGTAAAATCTTGAGCTTGGAACTATGATAGTGGATCATATAGTAGAATGTTTTACCAGAGTTAGACTAATAGTTTATCAGAACTCCGTTAATCAGTGTCAGAACTATGAACTTTTGAAGTCCCGATACAACAGGAGCTCAGCGAGGCCTTTATTTTTTTATATGCCTTTAATCACTTTTTTTTTTAATCACCATTTAGGCTTTCATTTGCATTTACCAACCTTAAAACACCTTTTTAGTCCCTAAACTATTTCCTTAGGTCGTCATAACTTAAACTTTTGCTACACTATCAGTCCTGGGTCCTCATGGGGACTCCTCTAGTATATCCCTTTGTTGTTCTGTGTCATGGAGCTCTTGCAGCTTTGAGTGAGCCCCTTCACTCATTCCAGCAGTTCATATATGGCATAGATGTTGGCGTAGGCTAACTCAAAGCCCTGGGTCTGCCTGGTAGCTAAGTTAGCCTGCCTGAAAGCTCTCCCATACTTTGCCATCAGGCCAGCTCTTGCACCCATGTTACCTGAGCCAGCTCTCCAGCACTGCACAAATTAAGGTGGGGTTAGCTCATCTGAATGCCATAGCCAACAAGGTGTGGGGCTAGCTTTCCTAACTGCAGCAGGGGTCCAACTGGAGGAGGCCATCTCTTCTGCAACTCCACACTACCGCATGGCGGCCCAAACACCTGGTCAGCTGTGAGCTTCTCCATGATCATGCCATCAGGGCTGGCTCACCCACAACCAGAGCTAGCTGTATTGTACTTCCTGGGGAGGTATGACCTGCTCTACCAAGCACTGCAGCAGGTGAGGGGTGGGACCAGCTCTGCCATAGCCCTCAGACATGAATATGGCCCCAGTTGGCAGTGCAGACCAGGTAATTATGCATGGCCTTTGGTGGTAACACACCACAGCTGCTGCTGGGTCACACACTTAGACATGGTTTTCAGTGGCAACACAGGCCAGGACGTCACCATGGCCTCAGGTGGCATCACCACCTATTCATATCAGGCTGTTCCTTGGGAGCCCTGCTAGGATTGATCTCAGGGCCTCAAGCATGCAAAGCAAGCACTCTGCAAACAACTATGTCCCTATCCCCTGTTTGTGTTGTGTTGTGTTGTGTTTTGTTTTGCTTTGCTTTTTCAAGACAGGGTTTCATTATGTAGCTCTGATGTCTTGGAACTCACTATGTAGACCAGGCTAGCCTTGAATTCACAGAGATCCACCTATTTCTCCCTCTCTAGTGCTAGGATTAAAGTCATGAAACACTAAGCTCAGTTTGGACCTGTTGACACAGTTTTATATTATAGCCAAGGATGGCCAGGGGCTCCTCGTGTATCCTGACAGCCCAGACTTGCCTTGAACTGGAAGCAGTGCTGTTTGTTTCAGCCTTCTGAAGTGCTAAGTTTATATCATGCACCACTGGGTGGGGCTTTTGTTTTTATGGATGATAGAGATGAAATCCTGAGCCTTGCTTGGTCAAATAGGAGTTATATCAAGGATGGAGTTACAACTCAGCCACCAGCCAAGCTCTTGGAATCATGTAAATAAGGACAATCTTGCTAGAACCTTTGATTCTTCTCTCCTTCTCTTTCTGAAAAAGCTACATACTCAATACCTTGAGTTCAGGCCCACTGTTTGCCTGAGGTAAACATGCCACATTACGATGCATAACATAAATGTAAATAAAAATTTAATAAGTAGAACTAATAAAACTAAAAAATATTTTCAGTGTTTACTTATTTTCTTTTTTATTTCTCTCCCTTTAGAAAGAGTCTCATAGATTCCTGATTGCTTGCCTGGAAGTTGCTATGTAGACCAGATTAGTCGCTGCCTCCTCAATACTGACACAAAAATGTTTGTCACCTATGCCCAGCCTCAGTTTTTGCTATTAAAATGTCACAACCTGGAGGATGTTATCTTGGTAGGAAAAGAAATTCAAAGTTAACCTTGGCTACTTACTTAACTTGAGACCAACCTGGATTACTTGGGACCCTGTCCCCTCACCCCAACCCCCCAAATTAAAATTCTTATGCGGTAGTTCACAAGTGTAGTGCCAGGACTCAGGAAGCAGAGGCAGAAGGAGTGAAGCCAGTTCACCATATTGTTTGCATAGAGTTTCAGACCAATGAAGACCTCGTCTGTGCCACCAAAATGACAAAAGATGTTGTAAACTATTAAACAACAATCATACCTACAAGGTGGTGAGGTGTTTCTGAGGCTCATGACTTCAGTTTAATTCCTAGGACCCACATATTAAAACAACAACTACTTTTACACATAGTTCTCTTCCTTGAGCATGTGTGCAGCATTTAAGTCACCAAACTTGGAAACTAGGGAGCAGCACACTTAGCCTGGCATATCCAAACCCCGGGATCCCTCTGCTGCACCCACAGAATATCGTGTATGAGATAGAATCCCACTGTATTGCCAATGATTCCCTGTATCTTCTTGAGTAACCCAGGCTAGTCTGCTTGCTTGGATAACAGGCCAGTGCCAGCTAGTCAGCTTGATATATTGTTTAAAATCTCAAGAGTCAGCGCAAAGACTGTCTAGTCAAGCATGAGTACCAACAGCAGATGCATGAACACTCTTCTTGCCCCAGGAGTTAAATCCAGGAGGACATAAGCTCCGGTGGCTCCTTTCCATTCTACTCCACTGCAGAGGTCATTCATCAGGGTTTCTATTTTATCCAAACTAAGAGGAGTCATCAGTGTCCAGTCATTTTTATGTGAGCTTATACAAGCTAGAGTCATCTGAAAGGAGGAAGCCTCAATTCCAAAAATGACTTCATGAAATCAGGTTGCAGGCAAGCCTGTAGGGTATTTTCTTAATTAGTGATTGGTGGGGAGGGTCCAGCCATCATGGTGGAGCTATTCTTGGATTGGTGGTCCTGCATTGTGTAAGAAAGTAGGCTGAGCAAGCCAGTCAGCCACACCCTCCATCACCTGTACATCAGCTCCTGCCTCCAGATGCCTGCCCTGCCTGAGCTGCTCTCCTGACTTCCTTTAATGATGGGCTGTGTTGTGGAAGTGTAAGCCCAAGAAGCAGTTACTCAGGTTGCTTTTGTGTATGTGTTTGTTATAGCCATAGAAACCCTAAGGTAGGCACATCATCACTACCCTCTTTCCGGTTCCCATCTGTTTCTTTACTAACTATCCAAACAGTAGCAGCATATTCTGTCTCATAAACTCATAAGCAATCTATTCAAAGACTGATTTCTGGTAGATACTAGTTTAACATTTCTTGTCCTGGCATTGTCACGCAGGCCTGAGATCTCAGTACTTGGCAGGCTGGGCAAGGGGAGCAAGAGCTTGAACAGAGCTTGGCTCTATGGCCAAGGATAGACTCAAGAATACATGAATGAAATCATATATGTTGCATTTGACTTTTGGTGAATTAGGATTTTGGCATTCTATGGGTGGTGTGACCTTGGACAAGCTACTGTCCTGTACTGGCCTTAGTGTGCTCTTTGTAGATGACCACTCAGTTACACTCCGGGAGATGAACTATGGAAGAGAATATGCAGGTACTGTGGATATTAGGACATATCAGGACTGCACTTACCTGCATCCTCAGCAGTCCCTCTTTCCAGCTTTGAACAGAAACCATGCCTCAGTGTAACATCCTGGAAGAAAGCTCCAGCTTTAGAACCATATGGACATTCTTTGAACTGCCTGCTTCCAAATAATGACAGAGACCTTTTATCATTTACCATTTAGCTTACTCTTGTTTCCAACTAGGTCTTATAAATTAAATTAACCCATTTGTATTAATCTATGTTCTGCTACATGGCTCATTTTCTTGCCTCAGTTTCATATGTGTGACTTCCTCCAAGTCTCACTGGTGAATCTCTCCAAGCTTGAGTCTTTCCCTGAGTTCCTCTCTCTGCTGAAGTCCTGCCTATCCTCCTGTTCAGTTGTTACCCATTCAGCTCTTCACTAAATCAATCAGGAGGTGTTGGGTGGAGGGTGTACAAAACACTATGCAGCCATACACAGTGCGCAAAAAGATCACCCAACATCTCCTTTTAGTCCAATAAAAGGCTCTTTTTTTCCTTTTTGCCCAGCTTTGTAAAGACAAGGTAAGCACTCCTTCATAATTCCTACATCACAAAAATGTCTGTCAGATATACTGATCCTGAAGGCTAAAGATGGATGCTCCAACATTGTGGAGGAATTTTGAGGGACTGTCCAGTCAACCACCTAACTTTGTTATTTTTATAATTTTGGAAGCTGCTTGCCTACACTTCCTGCATACTTAGGTAATATGTATTCCTTCTCAGGTCTCTGATGGTGTTGAAGACTAGATAGTTATAGTCTCACATATAAACTGAAGTTTTTTAGGATTTAAGAAAATATATTAAGGTCTTGGAAGATGTTTTTAGATCGGTAATGCACGTTATGGTAGAAAATGATCTAGGTGCAGAACTTTGAACTCACCAAAATAAGATAGATGGTAACACACTTTCTCTAAGGCTGCCAAATACAGATGGACTGGACATTGTGAATGTAAATCTTACCTGATAGTTTTCATAATTGTTTTTATTGTATATAGTTTATTGATATTAGAAAAAGAGCCTTTTATTGGACTAAAAGAGAGAAATGTAAAAGAATCTCTTGTGTACTGTATGGATACATCACCTGTCAGTAAAAATCTGATGGCCTATTAGCTGAGGGAAAAAATAGAAGGTGGGACAACTGGCAGAGAGGGATTGGAATTGTGGGAGATAATCAGAGAAAGAGATTCCCCTGGACTCTGAGGAAGTTGGATGCATGAAATTTAGGAAAGGTAACTGGACATGTGGCACATATAGAACAGAATAAATGTGATATTAGCTTATGAGCTAGTTGGAGAATTCTGCCTAGGTGTATGAAATAATAATGTCTCAGAGTTGTTATATTGGGTGCAGGGATGAGGGTGGAAAAACACATGGTTATAAGAATCCAATTAGTTCTTTTTTAACTGAAGTCTCTTGTTAACCTCTCCCCAACAAGATTATTGCAGGCTCCTTGCCAGTGTTCGTTTTCTGACTGTAGTGAGTCCATTTCAGCATTAGTAAAGAAAAGTATCACAATTTCTGCTGGGTCTATTCCTGCAAATCAGTGACGTCTCATTTTTCCTATCAGAATCAATTCAGAAGCCATTTCTACATAGGTCTTTAATTTTTCACTCTGCTGGTGTGGCAAAAATATCCATTCTAAAATATTATCTTCTCTCTGCATAAGAATTCCTATAGAAGAATAGGTAGAAGGCAAAAGAACTAAAATAAAACTCAGCTTTGAACTTAAAGGGCACACATGGTTGTCCTGTGATTTCTTTTCTACCACAGCCAACTAGTTTTCAGTTTCACCTGATAGTTTTCTTGGACTATTCAAGTCATAATCACCTTGTAAGGTTTGAAATAAATTACTTAGCTCTTGAATTGTTAATCCAACTCTCAGTCTTAGCCATTTACTATTTCTCAACAATTTTTGAAAACCATGAAGTGTTCTCTCCTGATTTGTACCTTCTGTGGTCAAATTTTCTGTAGACCTACCTTATATCCTAGACAAATAACAGAATTTTCACTTTATATTTCTTCAGGAGCAATTTGTAATCCTCAACAAGGCAAAATTCTCTTAAATACTGTTTTTCTAAGGTATTTACATCAGAATCAGCAGGCAGAGTATCATTCATATAATGGTAAATTATAGACTGAGGAAATTATTTACAAATTATCTCTAATGGCTGCTGTACAAAACATTGTCACAAGGCAGGACTGTTTAACGTTCCTTATAGAAAGACTTCACTCGTGCCTTTTAACAGCTTCAGTGTTATTAGGCACCGTGAAAGCAAATTTTTCACTATCTTCTTGTAAAGGTATAGTAAAGAAGCAGTTCTTTAAATCTATCAATATAATAGACTGTACCTTAGGTAACAAGGAAGGCAATGGAATTCCAGGATGTAAAGAGCCCATAGGTTGTATGACGTTATTGATTGTTCTCAGAAATGTCAACATCCTTCATTTTCCAGAACAGTTTTTAATAACCAATATAGGAGAATTCCAAGGGCTAGTGGACTCTTCTATTTGTTGAGCCTCCAGCTATTCTTGGATTAGCTGCTGTACTCTCTGTGACTTTTCTTTATTTAAGGACCATTGTTGTAACCAACCAGGCCTATCAGCCAACCACCTTAGGGGTAAGACTGTTGATGTTTATCAGCCGTGACTCCCTCATACAAAGTTGAAGAGCCAGCCTCTGCCTTGTCCTGCTTATGCACAAGCTGGACATGTTCCTGATAACATTTCAGTACTTTCATCAGGAGCATCTCCTATTTTACTGCTTATCCCTGAAGTTAAAGGAATGGTAATCCATGTTTCCTATTGTTGTAACAAACCATGACCCCATAAATTCATGGCTATATTAGCCATACATGGCTTTAATGTACCTATTTGACCTTCTGGCCCTATACACTTACGCCATCTCACACTTTGTTTTATCTGGGATAAGTTCCAACCCCTTGAAACTGAATATTACCTCCTGAAGAGGCCAAACTGGAAGCCAAGATTTTGGTGAAATTATTGTTACATCTGCTATGGTTTCTACCATACCTTCCATTTCAATATCATTTATAAATATCTTTCATTTTGTCCCCTGATTATGTATAGCAGTTTGCCAAAATACTGTTTTCTGGTCTCTCCTGAATTTACTGTTTTTTCTACTGAAGTTGCTCTGACCTTGGTATCTGAACTATTAATGTCTATATACAGAGCAGTGTTGTATAATTGCTCTGTGGATGAATTTTCCTGTTGCTGACTTGAAAGGGCCAACTTGAATTTGACATTGGGGACAGCAAAAGGCCCCTAGGCCAGTTCCCCAACATAGGGATACCCTGTTTGTCCCTTGTTTATCTACATTCATTAGTCCAGTGCCTGCCTTTGCCACACCTTCTGCATATTCCAGAAGGCTCAGGCTTTCTTTTGGAATTGACTTGGCTCTGCCTACAATCCTTTTGAAATGACCTTGCATGCCACAGCTGAGCCATTTGACAGTCTTTGGCTTATTTTGGAACCTTTAGAGACTACTTTTATTAATGTTGCATTATCAGTATGAAATCCAACATCAGCTCTATTCCTGATCCATTCATCCATTGATGTTGATCTTGCCTTTAGAGGCCTGATCTGGGTCTTGCATTCAAAATTAACATTTTCAAAAAACAAAGATTCAATCAATACCTGCCTAGTTTCAGATACCCTTCTATTTGCTGCTCAAGTTGATCTTTATAAAAAGTCAGCGAATGCTTCCTTTGGACCTTATATAATTTTAGTAAATGGCTCCGACCTTTTTACTGTTTCTTCAGTCTGTTGCAAGCACTTAAAGCTACTGTGCAATATAGCTCCAAGGTAGCACTGTTATATTCAACCTGCATTTTTACCTCAGTGTATTGACCTTCACTTAGCAACCATTCTTGGGAAATATTGATACCTCTTGTCCTATTTCTCTGATCCATCTCTTTACTTTCTTTTTCCTATCATGACCATCATTGTAACTGAGCAAAAGCTTCTCATACTGTTTTTTTTTTTATATATCTTTCCAGTCTTAGAGGATTACTCAAGTTTTGAATTGCCCAAGAAATTACAGCTTCTTTAATTTTTTTTTAAACTAGTGTTTCTACAGGATGCCATCCTATTTCTTCATAACTTTTGGGGTGGCTATCATCTGTTGGTATTTGTCACATAGCAACTGGAAAAGGTAAAGTTGGTTTTCTAACTGACCTTCTTTAATTTCATTATACAGTGGCCCAGTAGGCTCTTGTTTTAATTCCTCTGTATCTTAGTATCTTTTTCATTTTTACTTAAAAGGCTTTCTAATTTTTCATCTAAGGTTTGTCTCATCTATCCACTTTTCTTCTATCTCTAAAGTTGTCTTTGTTTGGTTGGTTTTTTGTTTTTTGTTTTGTTTTGTTTTGTCTTGTTTTTGAGAAAGCATAGAAATCCACTATGGACACTAAGAGTATCAGAATGATAGAAATTCTAATTGAAATTGACCCAATCCCAGTAAAGTCATTAATCTTTTCATTTTCTGTGTGTATTTCTAAACCATCTAAGATAGCATTATATAGGCTTCAAACATCATGTGTTACTGTGTTCTTCATTGTTACATGTCTTCCCCCTTTTTCATTTTACTTAACTCACTCTGTAAGGACTTCCCAGGTGTCTTATGAAGTCCAGTGACTATCCCCCTTTTGCTGCTGTTTCCATGTGTCTGCAGCTGGCGTCCTGCTCTGTGAGCGCCTGTGAGTGCAGGCCCCTTCTGCCTCTCAGCTAGCACATGGTGCTGGCTGGTGGCTCTGCCTCCCCTTGAGGTCCTCCAGCCCTCCATAAGAGCTGAGCTTCATGCCAGCTGGCAGCTGCACCAACCCACCCCAGCTCTGGGAAAGTGGTGCCAATGACTGCACCATGCACTGGTACACACCGTTCCTGAGAAATGCCAGTGGTTTCAGCCTGCTGTGTCTAAAGCTGCTGGTTCAAGGAACTGTTGGCTCCAGGAAGTGTTTCCCATGGGCCACATGGGCCACAGCTTGAGCCTCCCCTCTGACAAGTGTGCAGGCTTCTCAGAGCAGTGTGTGCTCTTGGAAGTCTTGGCTGTGGGGCTGTGTGCCCTGAGGTTCTGGTTTCCTGTTCCACTGGCACCTCATAAGGCACTGCTCAAGTGCCCAGTAGCTGACCGTGCTGTACCACAGGGTATAAGCGGACCACACATCTCAACTCGAAGCAGCCTGCCTACTGCCACAGAGTAGTGTACTGGTTGCTAGGTAACCATTTCCTCCCCTCTCAGCCTCCCAGTCTTCCTTGCCTGGCTTGGCCTAATGTATGCACCCACATTGCTGGCAGATTATAACCATATAGACTTTCTTTGGACCCCCAGCTCCCAAGTAATGACATTGAGAGCTTTTATCATTTATGAAAACTTTAGGCCTTAATTTGCTCATGTTCCCAGCTGGCTCCTATAACTTAAATTAACTCATTTATACTAATCTGTGTTCTGCCTTGTTACTTCTCTTTAGCTTCACAGATCTGATGTCCTCCATGTCCCACTGGCAAATCTTGCCTTGCCTTACTCTTTCCCCAAGTTCCTGTCTCTGCTGGAATCTGCATATCCTCTCCTCCTCAGTCATACAGCTCTTTATCAAACCAACCAGAACGTGTTAGAGTGTTTCTAAGACGATGTAGCCATGCACAGTGCATAAGATCACCCACCACAGGTCTACTGCACAGCACCTCCAAGTGATATAACCATTAGTCTTATCTTACTCCTGAATATGTTTTAAGTAAGCCTTGAGGTGCCAAAAGCCACAACAAACGGCATAAGATTCAAAAAGGTGGATATGCTTTTTCTATGAGTTCTTAATAGCCCAGTGTAACTTAGATATTGTTTTCTCCTTGTCTGAACTCCTGAGATTGCAGGCAGCTTTATGCAATAATAGGAATCACACGGTGGGCTTCTTCTTACATGGTACTAGGGAAGCCCTTTACCAAGTGAGCTCAGGACCTACCGATCAGAAATATAAGTGCTGCATGTCTTTAATCCCAGCACTCAGGAGGTAGGAACAGGTGGATAGGTAAATTTAAGGCCAGCTTAGTCTGCAGAGTTCCAGGACAGACAGGGCTACACAGAGAAACCCTGTCTCCAAAATGATATATAGATAGATGGATGGATGAATGGATGGATGGATGAATGGATGGATGGGTAGATAGGCCAGGCATGATGGCCTACACTTTTAATCCCAGCCCTCAAGAGGCAGAGACAAGAGATCTCTATGGATTCAAGGCTTTAAGCCATCCAGAGCTACATAATGAAACCCTCTCTCAAACACCAATAGGAAATGTCAGTGACAAGAGTAAAACCAGTCTTTGGAGCCTGCTTTTAGAGAGGGCACCAAATCCTCCCTTGAGTCCATTAGGTGTGCAAAGAAGGAAAAAGGGCTACCTTTTCTCTACATTTATTTTGCATCTATATGTCCAATTTTCTTTGGCTCATGGCATTGATTAGGCAATTGCCCTATTTCTGGAGCTACTTTGGTTCCAGGAAGAACAAAACCTTTGACAGAAACCCTCTCTGCCCCTACTCCACCATTACACACAACAGATGAGAATAGTTACCTTCCATAATGGTGAGGCTGCACTCTGGAGCTTGAGTAATCATCTTCTAAGAACCAGATAGATCCCCTAAAGATGGACAGTGATGAGGGGATTGTGACCACATTCCACAAGCAAGACTGAGATTGACCAGTCAGACTCATCTCAACTGAGAACAATTATGCATGACTGTGCTCACCCCTGGTTTTTTTTTTGTACTGGAACCTAGAACTCCCACCTATAGCCCAGGACTGTTTGTGTGATGAGCCAGCACTTGGCCAACTAAGTTACATGCCCAGACCTATGTAATTAGATTAGCACATCTCTGCAGCAGAAGGATGACCTTGTAATTTGGATTTTTTTCCTAGGAGCTGGAATTGAAACCTTGAGTTACCACACGCTGGTTCTGTCTCCA
Organism: Mastomys natalensis; assembly: GCA_021653895.1. Classification (NCBI taxonomy): domain Eukaryota; kingdom Metazoa; phylum Chordata; class Mammalia; order Rodentia; family Muridae; genus Mastomys; species Mastomys natalensis. The sequence goes on from JAJTUV010001769.1 coordinate 156,321, forward strand.
TCCCTATTCTTCAGCTTTCCTTGTCTTTTTCATTTGTATGCAGTAGACCCTTGTGGAGCCTACCCTGGTGTGTCTGCCTAGGTCAGGGTTTTTGTCTGAAAGCCTTGGTAACAACAGCTGATTATTTCTCTCTAGCTGGGTTAGTTCCTACCATTCAGACTGTTTGCCACTGTGTAATGGAGGTGTCTGCCTTGTTTGTCTCTGTGGCTGACATCTCCCCATTCACACTTTCACAACTAAAACCAGGCCTGCTAGAGTTTATATTGCTCAAGACCACCCCCCCACTCCCGAAACTGCTCCCACCACCAAATTCTTCCCCACCTGTTCCTCCCCCACCTTCTACTCCACTACCTGCTATTTTACTCATTTGCTGCCCTCCTCACCTGCTTCTCCCCCCACCTGCTCTTCCCAGTTTTCTCTTCTACCTAGCTGTTCTCTGTTAAATACTCCTCTTATCTAATCCTCCTGAAGTGGTTTTCCTTTCAATCAGTGTGGCAGGCTTGGTTTGTTTGCTCTATAAATACTCCTTAGGTATTAAACACCTCTCCTTTACCTTATTCCTTTAGTTGAAAGTCTGACATAGTATGAGCCCCTCTATACTATGTTCTCCTACAAGGACACCTGCAGTGCACTGCCTGTGTTGTCTAGCTGACCCATCTTCCCTCCTCAGAATCACTATTGCCATGGAACATATAAGTGTGGGATGTATTTGTCTTCATTCTGGTTCCATTGACACACAGGGAGGACAGTGAGATCACTGGCTCAGGACAGCCCTTATGAAGGAAGGATATTGAGATCTTAACAGATAGGGACACTGTCTTCCAAAGAGGATGAGTGGCAGCCCAGAGAAACAGGACAGCATTGACATTCTGCAAAAATCCTGAAAATTTCCAGTGAACAAATAGATTTGAACAATTGTCATGGTGTGACAGAGTTTTCTGTGTTGAGTGACTGTTTTTAAGTCCTTGGAGTAAATAAATCATATTGAGCCAAAAGTCTCCCAATACACAGATCTAGTACAAGTAGTTGGGCAGACTGAGGCAGGAGGGCCTCCCTAGGTCTATGATACTTCACATACTCCTCCAGCACTGTCAGAGGCACCAGGGCACATAAGAGGTAGATCAGGGAACTTTTTTCTGAAGTTGATTTCTTTTTCACCTTCATGTGCATAACTGGGATCAAACCCAGGTCCTCTGACTAGTACTGGTATAGCAAGCATCTTTACCTGCTAAACCCAATCACTGGCCCACTAATATCTTTTAAAAGACCCCTTCCTCATCCTTCAGAGATAGAATTTGAAATATCTTTGTAGCCCATGCTGGCCAGGACCTGTTTTCCCCAGTTACCCAGAATGACTTTGAGCTTTGTTTTCTGCCTCAGCTTCCAAGTACTAGGATTGAAGATCAAGTCTGACACAGGATTCTACAAATGCACAAATTTCTCTTGTGCATCTTCACTCTTTGCTTTCTTTCTTCCCTTTTTATAGTTCTCCGAGACAGCGTTTCACCTTGTAGCTCTGGCTGTCTTAGAATTCACTCTGTACCATGCTAGCCTTAAGCTCACAGAGATCCACCTGCCTCTGCCTCCTGAGTGCTGAGATAAAAGGCATACAACAACCATCTTGCTCAACTCCTCTTTTCTTTTCAAACTTTTTTGAGTATGTATCCTAAGCTAACCTGGTAATCAGAATCCTGTTGCATCTGCCTAAGGACTGGTAGTATTATAAGGGTGAATCAGAATGGCTGGCCTGATACTGGATTTAGCAGTAGAAATATGCTGTTGCAAAGACTCAACAGTGGCAGATGAATCTATGTGTTGTGATGATGTGATGGATAACAGGATCGATTTTGGAGAAAATTAGTTTTTCTCTCTCTCTCTCTCTCTCCTCTCTCTCTCTCTCTCTCTCTCTCAGGGGTCTGTGTTGGTAGGTGTGTGTAATGACTTTGAGGGTAACCTAGAACTTGTTAGATCTTTCAGGATGACATTGTAGTTTTAATAGTCCTGCTTATATCTGTCAATTACCGAGATTGTAGCCATGTAATATGACATCCATTTTATCTAGTGTTAGGAACTGACCAATGTTTTCTGCATGCAAAACAACAGCATTTTACCAAATGAAGGATATACTCAGCCACTGGAACTACATATACTTTAGACATCAGATATGATTTCCCCACACCATCAATTCTCTTAACACAATTCACTTGTTCCACAGCCTGTAACAAGTTGTATCCACAAAGACAAGCGTTCAGACCCAGAAGAGCCCTCACACTGTCCCTTGTATATCCATACTCCCTGCTGAGTAACCAGCTATAAATCAACAGTGGATTTTGGTGACCTCATAGTGTATATCTTTTAGCACAGGTCATGGTGGTTATGTAGCAATGATGTGGCCCACCTTAGCTAGCAATTCATTTTACTTACACTTAAAAGAGAACTCCTAAACCTGATAAAGAACTTTAGCAAAGTGGCTGGATATAAAATTAACTCAAACAAATCAGTAGCTTTCCTCTACTCAAAGGAAAAACAGCCTGAGAAAGAAATTAGGGAAACAACACCCTTCATAATAGTTAGACGTAATATAAAATACCTTGGTGTGAATCTAACTAAGCAAGTGAAAGATCTGTATGACAAGAACTTCAAGTCTCTGAAGAAAGAAATTGAAGAAGATCTCAGAAGATGGAAAGATCTCCCATGCTCATGGATTGTAAGGATTAATATAGTAAAAATGGCCATCTTGACAAAAGCAATCTACAGATTCAATGCAATCCCCATCAAAATTCCAACTCAATTCTTCACAGAGTTAGAAAGAGAAATTCATAAATTCATATAAAACCAGATACACTGAAACTAATAGAAGAGAAAGTGGAGAAGAGCCTCTAGTACTTGGGCACAGGGGAAAGATCCTGAACAGAACACCAGTGGCTTATGCTCTTAAGGTCAAGAATTGGCAAATGGGACCTCATAAAATTGCAAAGTTTCTGTAAGGCAAAGGACACTTTCAATAGGACAAAACATCAACCAACAGATTGGGAAAGATTTTTAGCAATCCTACATCTGGTAGAGGGCTAATATCCAATATATACAAAGATATATAATAAAGATATATATATATATATATAAAATATATATAACTCAAGAAGTTAAACTCCAAAGAATCAAATAGCCCTATTAAAAAATGGAGTACAGAGCTAAACAAAGAATTTTCAACTGTGGGATATTGAATGTCCAAGAAGCACCTAAAGAAATGTTGAACATCGTTAGTCATCAGGGAAGTGCAAATCAAAACAACCCTGAGATTCTACCTCACACCAGTCAGAGTGACTAAGATCAAAAACTCAGTTGACAGCAGATTCTGGTAAAGATGTGGAGAAAGAGGAACACTTCTCCACTGTTGGTGGGATTGTAAGCTGGTACAACCACTCTGGAAATCAGTCTGGCAGTTTCTCAGAAAATTGGACATAACGTTACCTGAGGACCCAGCTATACCACTCCTGGGCATATACCCAGAAGATGCTCCAGTATATAACAAGGGCACATGCTCCACTATGTTCATAGCAGCCTTATTTATAATAGCCAGAAGTTGGAAAGAACCCAGATGTCCTTCAACAGAGGAATGGATACAAAAAATGTGGTACATTTACACAATGGAGTATTACACAACTATTAAAAACAATGAATTCATGAAATTCTTAGGCAAATGGATGGAACTAAAAAATATCATCCTGAGTGAGGTAACCCAATCACAAAAGAACACACATGGTATGCACTCACTCATAATTGGATATTTGCCCAAAAGCTCAGGATACCTAACATATAAGTCACAGACCACATGTAGCTCAAGAAGAAGGAAGACCAAAGTGTAGGTGCTTTTGTCCTTCTTAGAATGGGAAACAAGATACTCATGGGAGCAAATATGGAGACAAAGTGTGGAGAAGAGACTGAAGGAAAGGCTATCATAGACTGCCCCACCTGGGGATCCATCCCATATATAGTCACCAAACCCAGCCATTATTGTGGATGCCAAGAAGTGTATGCTGACAGGAGCCTGATGTAACTTTCTCCTGAGAGGCTGTGCCAGAGCCTAACAAATACAGAGTTGGATGCTTGCAGCCAACCATTGGACTGAGAATCAGGTCCCCAATGGATTAGTCAGAGAAAGGACTGAAGGAGTTGAAGGGGTTTGCAACCCCATAGGAAGAATAACAATATCAATCCCCCAGAGCTCCCAGGGACTAAACCACCAACTAAGAAGTAAACATGGAGGGACCCATGGCTCCAGCCACATATGTAGCAGAGGATGGCTTTGTTGGGCATCAGTGCGAGGAGAGGCCCTTGGTCCTCTGAAGGCTAGATGCCCCAGTGTAGGGTAATGTGAGAGTGGGGAGGCGAGAGTGGGTCAGTGAGTGGGGAACACCCTCATAGAAGCAAGGGGAGGGAGATAGGATAGTGGGTTTTGGGGGAGTGACTGGGAAAGGGATTACATTTGAAATGTAAAGAAAATATCCAATAAAAAATATGTATTAAAAAAAAGAAAATTACAATGGGTTATACTGCTGCAATAAACTTTACCAGTCTCTATGGACCGTATTTATGATTAGAAGTTTTTCTTAGATTCTAGAAGAGCCTCAGTTCAAAAATCATGATTTTTTTTTAAGGCTCACACCTAACTGGGGTGGAATCTAAAGTCCTAGTCTTATAAAAGCTATCAAATGATTGCAAATTGTTAATAATAATTAAGAAATGGAAGTTGGTTGTTAAAAATTGTCAGATCTTTTAACATGTTCAGAAATATAGTTAAAGTCATGCTAAGAAATGATACAACTAATTTCAAGATTAAGCTTTATTCAACCGCCTATTTTATGTTTGCAAGGTAAAGTGTAGAGCAGAAAGCTGAACACAGACAATGGTTGTCAAACTCGGATATGCCTGGTAGGGAGTAGCCCTCAGTCCTGTCAGAGACCTGCTGAATATGGCATTTAAGATCTTTAAACTTATCAGGACAGTCAGAGACTCCCAAACTCTAGCACCGACCACACCCTATAGTCCCCAAGAAGACAATTGTCACAACAGTGGACTCCATCTGGATTGTGGTATGCTAACCACTGGGAAAGTCTGTCCCGATGCTTCACCTGCTCCGAGGACCTGACCTGAACTATGGCCAAACAGGACACCCAGAGATTTAGTTGTCCTATGTTTCCTAAGACAAAGTGAGGTCAATGTCCCACATGTTCCTCTTCCACTGAAAAAGCCTCCCATCTTCTGGGCCTGATAGCCAAAGACTTTCTTAATCTGTGTTGCCTTAGAGACCAAAGGTCCCTGGGACAACTGTCTAGGTAGTGGACTATGAACTAGTCTCTGTCATTTTAATTGATATATATATATATAGGTAATTTGGATTTTACTTCCTGCTATAAATTATCCTTTTCAGATCTCTCGGCATCAATGGCTAGGCTGTCAGATTGACAACAGAAAACCAGCTCCTTCCTTCAAAGCCGTAGCCACCTTATTAGTCCATCTCATATGTAAAAATCAAGCCGTGCCCTTTCTAGATCTACTGGGTCTCTTTTATGAGGTAGATTTCAGTACAGATTAATGATAATATATTTAAGACTTTTATCGTTTATAAACTAAAATTTTCATGTAAGTTTCAGGAAGTCAGGGGATTCATAAGACTTGGACCCACCTCTCACGTGTCAAATGGATTACACACAAGGATTATCAGTCAATAGCCTATTTCCTCACCTGTTTATTCCTGAGGGTAGGATCTATTCCCCTTTCAGTGGTCTTGGAGTGATGGCTGGAATTTAAGACTTTCAGATTTCAACTACTTAAAATAGTTGAATCAAACTTGAAACCTTAGTAACCTTGAGTGTCTCTTCAACAAATGTAGCTTCTGGCTGGCATCGTCCATAACAGCATGCTCAAGCACACCAAGACTGCCTTCATTGCTTCCAGCAGACCGGATCCAAGGGTTCCCAGTTCCAAAGGGAACTGGGTGGCTAGGGAAACAGAGACCCATACCGTGTACTCAGAGAAAAGATGCATGCTTAGGCCCGACTTTAGAGGCCTCCAATTGTTTGATCTCCCCTTAGACTGGATAGGGAAGGTTGTTTTAAGGAAGCCTATCCACCCAGAGAAGTTGCCTCCCAGAGAATTAGTAAATATTTTTCTTTTGTCTGTCTCTTTCTGTGTTTCTCTTGTGTTCTCTCTGTCCTTCTTTCTCTCTGCTCTCATTAGTATCTTTCTTTTGGAGTGCTTGTCTACTTGGGTTATATTCCTGTCATGGTTTTGTATGTTTGAATCTTTGGTCCCCAATTAGTAGAACTAACTGTGAAGTTAAGAGGTATAACCTTAGGAGACTAGGTTTGTCTCATTTGTTTGGGTACCTCACTGTAGATGAGATTTGATGTTTTGGAAGACTAGTGCAACTCAAGTATTTCTTTCTGCTTGCCTGACTCTGTATTAGGATGTAACACTCAGCCCTGTGCCTGTTTACCAACATGTTTTCTTTCAAGATGATACTGGAGTAACCCTATGTCACTATAATCAATCCCAAAAGTATTCCATTTTAAGAGATGCCTTGGTCATGGTGCCTCTTCACAGCAGTAGAACAACCACTAAGGTATGATATTTGTATAATATTTTGACATTATCTCTCTATTCTTTACTTGTCCTGTGAAATCAAGAAAGGCTAAATGAAAGAATAATGGAAAAATTTCTAGACAGATTAGCCTATGGCACAGTTATTACTCATGACTCATCCAGGTCCATAGAGGAAAGGAGCAACAATGGGGACAGAAATTGATGAAACCTGTGTGATTTGGGAAGAAAAATGTACTGCACCTTCCATCAAAGCATTTAAATATGGAAGGAACAGGCAAAGTGACTTCTAGTTCCAGAATGCAGCTTCATACAGAATCCGCTGATTTTTTTTTTTCCAGTGAGGCAGGGTCCATGCAAAGCTAGAACTCGTCATGGTGGTATCATCTATGTACTTCTTTTCCTTGAAAGAAGAAAGACACTAATTTTAAGGTTCATGTCTTCTTCATCTGTGTGTTCGGCACTGTTGAAGCCATATGTCTGGTAGAGCTGGTAGACTGACCCCAGTGAGGAGGTTGGGAGAGCTCAATGTATGAATCCTTAGTAAAGAATCCTGGGTTGCATTTTCAGACCACAAGATGTTGAGATACCCAAGCTTTGAGACGCCTTCCATGCATGGAAGGAGTGGAAATAGGCAAAGAGAGGTATATGAGATATTTCACAGAGAAAGAGCCATCTAAGCCCTTTGGAAACGAATCCCCGTGTGTCATACACAGAGCCACAAGATTTGTTTGTTGCCGTGCCTACCCACCCACCCACCCCCGCCTTTTTCCTTGTAGTAAAGGGAATGTGTATTTTGTGCCGTTATGGGTTGGAAAAACACAATATGTATTTAATTTTATAAGATGTCAAAGTCAAGAGATTGCCTTGAGTATTAGAAATATCTGAATATTTCAAAGTATTGTGACTGTGACATAATATGGAGATCTTTGTTATTAGGATAAATGCATTTTGCATTATGAGCTGAGTGTGAGCCTATCATGAACTATGTGAAAATGTGGTGGTTTGGAGAAAAATCTCCCAGGTATGATGATAGAGTTAAGTACTTGTCTCTGGTTTGTGGTCTTCATTGTGGTGTTTAGGGTACCTTTAGCATGAGAATCCTTTAGACAAGAGGTTAGTCTCTGGGAATAGGCTTTGAGTAGTTATACCCTTGTCACACTTTTCTTCTTTTTGTGGCTGAAATTGAGCAACACCGCTCTCATCCAGCCACACAGTTAACACCATTGCAGACTCCATCCCTAAATGATATATGGTAAAATAGAATCAATTGCTGTTCTTTGAAAAGCCGTGTTTCTTATCTGATAATTTTACATTCATATTTTTGCCTTATGAAATTATGTTTCTCTACATGTCTAGTATTCATTATTATGCTGAGCTTTATGCCCATCTTGACGTTTGAATTTTGCAGAGTATGTAAGTTTTGATACCAGAATGGCATGCATGCGTGGCATTAATGCTGATCTCCCGAATGGTGGGATTGATGGTGTATAACATTCTCTCTATCCTTCTATATGTTTTTAAATACATTTTAAAACATATGCATGAGTCTTTTGCCTGTATCTGTGGAATGTAAACCATGTAAAAGCCTAGTGTACACTGAAGTCAGAAGAGAACATTAGATTCTATTTTCCTGGTGTCAGGAATAGTTGGGAGCCTCAAAGTGAGGGCTGGAGATTGATCCAGTTTTTCTGTAAAAGAATCAAATGGTCTTCATGGTGATGTCACCTTTATATAGCCTATTTTTTTTTTTTTTTTTTTTTTTTTTGCTAGTGGTGTTGATATATTATTTTCTAAGAATTGTCATTTACTTTACTATTCTTTTTGAGAACTCTTTGATCTGTCAGCAACTTATTAAAAATACATTTTTCCATAGGAATATTAGCCTTACAGTTTATACAGGATCACTCCAGTTTTCTGATAGACAAGTACATTTCTGAAGTGAACGTTTAACTCTCTTTGGAGGAAATTTGAGTTATCCCCTGGGTGCGTCTGTCTTTTTTGTTTGTTTGTTTTTTTATGTTTCTTTGAGACCGGGTCTCAAAAGCACTACATAGATCAGGTTGACCTTGAAATCATAGAGGTCACCAGCTTCTACCTCCTGAGGTCTGGGATTAAGGATGGACACTACCACATCCACCTTTTCAATCCATCATGCCTCTCTGCTTGCATGTCTCTTTGAATGTGTCAGGAGTCATTTCTCCTACAGTGCTGTATACTATTCAGTGTGGACAGAAAGTGAGAGGCATGATTGTCCTTTTCTGTTTCCTACTGAAATGATTGCATTTGAGAATCTGTGATATGAAATTAATATGTTCATCACACAAAATTCTGTAACTGTATTTTCAGTGTAGTGTATGTTTACAATTCAATCAGTGTCACCATTTCTTTTTTTAATTAATTATTTTATTTACATTTCAAATGTCCCCTCTCCTGGTCCCCACTCCTAGGTATCTTCACCCTGTCCCCCATCCCTTTCACCTCTGAGAGAGTGTTTGCCCACGGTGGTCATCCCTCTTCCCTGGAGCATCAAGTATCTACAGAATTAGGCACATCCTCTCCCACTGAGGACAGACAAGGTAGTCCTCTGCTACATATGTGCCCTCCGGGGGGCCAAGGACCAGCCTGTGTATACTCTTTGGTGACTTAGTCTCTGTGAGCTCCCAGGGGTTTGGGTTAGTTGACACTGTTGGTCTTCCTATGGGGTTGCCATCTCCTTAAATCCAGCCCCTAACTTTTCCATAGGAGTCCCTGACCTCAGTCTAATGCTTAGCTGTAAGTATCTGCATCTGTCTCAGTCAACTCCTGGGTAGAGCCTCTCAGAGGGCAGCCATGCTAGGCTCCTGTCTTCAGGAACAACATGGCAGGGCTGGAGAGATGGCTTAGCCGTTAAGAGCAACTGACTGTTCTTTCAGAGGTCCTGAGTTCAATTCCCAGCAACCACATGGTGGCTCACAACCATCTGTAATGGAATCTGATGCCCTCTTCTGGTGTGTCTGAAGACAACTGTAGTGTACTCATATGCATAAAATACATACATACATACATACATACATACGGAGGAGGAGGAGGAGGAGGAGGAGGAGGAGGAGGAGGAGGAGGAGGAGGAGGAAGAGGAGGAGGAATCATCAGTAATAGTGTCAGGATTTGGTGCCCACACATGGGATGGATCCCAAGTTGGGCTGGTCACTAGACAGCCTTTCCTTCAGTCTCTGTTCCATTTTTGTCCTTGCATTTCCTTTAGACAGGAACAATTCTGGGTCAAAAATGTAAAGATGGACTGATTACCCCATCCCTCCACTGGGGGCCCCTCTATCTACTAAAGGTGATCTCTTCAGTTTCATCTCCCCAATTTTGGCTATTTCGGCTAAAATCACCCACATTGAGTCCTGGTCACCTCTCATATTCCCAGGTCTCTAGGACTTTCTAGAGGTTCCCCCATGCCCAACCCCCTGCAGTCACATATTTCTATTCATTCCATTGGCCCTCTGGGCTTCTGTCCTGCCTCCCCCTATACCTCATCCTGCCCCTCTTTTCTCCTCCCCTTTCCCACCAGGCCCTTCCCTCACTGCCTCCCGGGATTATTTTGTTCTGCCTTCTAAGCGAGATTGAAGCATCTTCACTTGGGCCTTCCTTCTTGTTAAACTTATTACATTCTGTGGGTTCTATCCTGGATATTCTGTACATTTCTGACTAATATCCACTTATCAGTGAGTACATGCCATGCATATCTATTTGGGTCCTCACTCAGGATCATATTTTCTAGTTCCATCTATTTACCTCCAAAATTCATGATGTCTTCCTTTTTAATAGCTGAATACTATTCCATTGTGTAAATTAACCACATTTTCTGTATTGATGCTTCGGATGAGCAACATCTGAGTTACTTCCTGTTTCTGGCTATTATGAATAAGGCTGTTATGAACACAATGGAACATGTGTCCTTGTGGTGTGGTGGAGCATCTTTTGGGTATATGACCAGGGGCTAGGACTTCAGGTAGAATTATTTCCAATTTTCTGAGGAACCGCCAGATTGATTTCCAGAATGGTTGTACCAGTTAGCAATCCCACCAGCAATAGAGGAGTGTTCCCCTTTCTCCACATCCTCAACAGCATGTGCTGTCACTTGAGTTTTTGATCTTAGCTATTCTGATTGGTGTATGGTGGAATCTTCAATGTTGTTTTGATTTGCAGTTCCCTCATGACTAAAGATGTTGAGTATTTCTTTAGGTGCTTCTCAGCCATTTGAGATTCCTGTGTTGAGAATTCTGTTTCGCTCTGTACCCCATTTTTTGGTTGGGTTATTTGGTTTTTTGGAGACTAACTTCTTGAGTTCTTTATATATTTTGGATATTATCTCTCTGTGTGAGGTAGGGTTAGTGAAGACCTTTTCCAAATCTGTAGGTTGCTATTCTGTCCTATTGACAGTGTCCTTTGCCTTACAGAATCTTTTCAGTTTCATGAGGTTGCATTTATCAATTGTTTGTCTTAGAGCCTGAGCCATTGGTGTTCTGATCAGGAAAATTTCCCCTGTGCCATTGTGTTTGAGGCTATTTCTCTTCTGTTAGATTCAGCGTTATCTGGTTTTATGTTGAGGATCGTGATCCATGTGGACTTAAGCTTTGTCCAAGGTGATAAATATGGATCAATTTGCATTATTCTACATGCAGACTGCCAGAAAGACCTGATAGAACCATGTGTTGAAGATGCTTCCACTGTCTGGTTTTGTCTTCTTTGTCAAAGATTCGAACAGCCATAGGTATGTGGATCATCAATTTTATCCATGGACTGACCCGTGTGTCTCTGTACCAATACAGTGCTTTTTGGTTTGGTTTTTTTTTTTTTTTTTTTAATCGCTATTGTTCTCTAGTACAGCTTACACTCAGGGATGGTGATTTCCCCCAGAAGTTCTTTTATTGCTGAGAAGTTTTTTCATGATCCTTTTTTTTTTTTTTTTCTTTTTCCTAATGAAGTTGAGAATTGTTCTTTCCATGACTGTGAGGAGTTCTGTTGGAATTTTGATGGGGATTGCATGGAATCTGTAGATTGTTTTTGGTAAGATAGACATTTTCACTATATTAATCCTATTAATCCTACCTATGCATGAGAATGGGGAATCTTTCCATCTAGAACCTCGATTTCTTTCTTCAAGGACTTGAAGTTCTTGTCATACAAGTCTTTTCCTTGCTTGGTTAGGTTATGCCAAAATATTTTATATTATTTGTGGCTATTGTGAAGGGTGTTGTTTCCCTAATTTCTTTCTCAGCCCGTTTATATAAAGGAAGGCTACTGATTTGTTTATGTTAATTGTATATCCAGCCACTTTACTGAAGTTACCAGTTGTAGGTTTTCTCTGGTAGAATTGTGGCAATTTTTTATGTATAGTATCATATCATCCACAAATAGTAATACCTTGACTTCTTCCTTTCCAATTTGTATCCCCTCGATCTCTTGCTGTTATCTAATTGCTCTAGTTAAAACTTCAAGTTCTATATTGAATCGATAGAGAGAGTGGGCAGTCTTGTCTCTGATTTTAGTGGGATTGCTTCAAGTTTCTATCCATTGAATTTGATGTTGGTTGTTGGTTTACTGTATATTGCTTTTATCATATTTAGGTATGTGCCATGAATTCTTGATCTCTCTAAGACTTTTGTTGTATTTTATCAAAGTTTTTTTTTTTAAGCATCTAATGAGATGATCTTGTGATTTTTCCCCCCTTTGAGTTTGTTTATATAGTGGATTACATTGATGGATTTTCATATATTGAACCATCTCTGCGTCCATCGATGAAGCCTACTTGATCCTGGTGAATGATGTTTTTGATGGGTTCTTGGATTAGGGTTTCAAGAATTTTATTGAGTATTTTTATATTGATATTCAAAAGTGAAATTGGTCTGAAGTTCTCTTTCTTTGTTGGGTCTTTGTATGGTTTAAGTATCAGAGTAACTGTGGCTTCATAGAGTGAACTAGGTAGTGTTCCTTCTGTTTCTATTTTTGTGGAATAGTTTGATTGCTGGTATTAGCTCTTCTTTGAAGGTCTGGTAGAATTCTGCACTAAATTTACATCAGGCCCTGGCTTTTTTTTTTTTTTTTTTTAATTGGGAGGTTTTTAATGACTGTTTCTGTTTCTGTTTCCTTAGGTGTTATGGAAGTGTGTATAGTTTACCTGATCTTGATTTAATTTTGGTAAATGGAACCTGTCTTAGAAAAATCATCCATTTTGGCTAGATTTTCCAGTTTTGTCAAATATAGGCTTTTGTAATAAGATCTGATGATTTATTCAATTTCCTCAGTTTCTGTTGTTATATCTCCTTTTTCGTTTCTGATTTTGTTAATTTGGATACTGTTGCGTGTATTTTTAATAAACCACACTACTGCCTTTGCCTGGGAGCTGTGAACTAGGAACTGCTCTGGCCCCTCCCAGTTCCTTTTGTCCCCTGGCTTAGCTTTGCCAAGCCACCAACACCGACCCAGCTTCTCTCTCTATCCACCTTCGCTCTGTGGATGAAATACTCTCAGACAGCTTTATTACTTTAGAATTTGCCTGCTAGCACAATTGCTGGGCTCAGATACCTCCTGCCTGGAAATATGTGCCTTAATAATTTATTATCTCTATCTGTCCTTCTGCCCTAAATTTAATGGATCATATCAGCTATCCCCCTCCAACCTCCTTGGCCATCCACTGGTGACAGAGGCCGCTGGTTCTAGCTCCCGTGGATTTACATGATCACTGTATGCTGCTCATCCAAAGCTGGCGGAAAAGCGCCCTCTCTTTCTCCTTTTCCTCCTGGGACATGAAAGTCCCACCTGTCCCTTCCGCTCAGCAATTGGCTCCTGGCCTTTATGAACAAGTTAGGGAACCAGACCTTAGTATAAGCACTTTGCCTTACAGGATACTGTCTCTGTGCCTTTTCATTAGTTTGGCTAAGGTTTTATCTATCTTGTTGATTTTCTCAAAGAACCAGCTCTTCATTTTGCGGATACTTTGTACAGCTCATTTTATTTCTAATTGGTTGATTTCCACCTTGAGTTTGACTGTTTCCTGCCATCTTCTTACTTCTTTCTGTTCTAGAGCTTTCAGATGTGCTGTTAAATTGTTAGCATAGGATCTCTCCAGTTTCTTTATGAAGCCACTTAGTGCTATGAATTTTCCTCTTGACACTGGTTTCATTGTATTCCATCAGTTTGGGTATGCTGTGCCTTCATTTTCATTGAATCCTACTAAGTCTTTAATTTCTTTATATTTTTCACTGACCAAGTTATCATTGACTAGGGAGCTGTTCAGTTTCCATGAGTATGTGGGCTTTCTGTTGTTTTTGTTGTTATTAAAATCAAATCTACCCTTAGTCTGTGGTGATCTGATAGAGAACTTTTAGTCTTCCTGTATCTGTTGAGGCTTGTTTTGGAGAAGGTTCCATGAGGTATTGAGAAGAAGGTATATTCTTTTGTTTTGGGGTGAAATGCTCTGTTGAAGATATTTTCTGGCCTTTGAACTGAAATCTTCACCCTTTTTTCTTTATGTTATTCTTAGGTTTGGTGTTTTCATTGTGTCCAAAGTTTCGTGGATGTTTGGATTAGGAACTTTTTACACTTTGCATTTTCTTTGACAGATGTATCAATATCTTCTATAGTATCTTCTATGCCAGAAATTCTCTCTTCAGTCTATTGTATTCAGTTGGTGATGTTTGCATCTGTAGTTCTTTTTCCTAGGTTTTCTATCTCCAGGGTTGCTTTCATTTGTGTTTTCTTTATTTTTTCTATTTCCATTTTTAGGTCTCAGACCATTTTGTTCAATTCCTTCACCTGTTTGATTGTATTTTTCCTGTACTTCTTTAAGGGATTCATTTCCTCTTTAAGGGCTTGTACCTGTTTGCCTGTGTTTTCCTGCATTTCTTTAACATAGTTATTTATATCCTCCTTAAAGGCCTCTATCATTTTCATGAAATGGGATTTTAGGTCAGAATCTTGCTCTTCAGATGTGTTAGGATATTCATGGCCGGCTGTGGTGAGGGAACTGGGATGTTGATGGTTCCATATTTTACTGGCTTCTGTTGCTTATGTTGTTGTGCTTGCTTTTTTGCCATCCATTTATCTCTGGTTTTAACAGGCCTGGGTTTCTCAGACTGTGGCAGGCCTCCTTGGAGGCAGGTAGAGCTGTATGACCTGGGTTATAGCCGGCCTCCTGGGAACCATGCAATAGTGTCTCAGATTAGGTCAGGGCTCCTATGTCCCTGGTTAGAGCAGGCCTCCTGTGTCCCTGTGTCCTTGTGTCCCTAGTTAGGACAGACCGCCTAGGAGACAGGCTGGTTTTGGGTCTGTGAGCAGGCATGTCAGTTTGTGTTCCTGGTTATGACAGACGTCCTGGGAGACAGGTGGGCTGTTTTCCTAGTTATTTATATCCTCCTTAAAGGCCTCTATCATCTTCATGAGATGAGATTTTAGGTCAGAATCTTGCTCTTCAGGTATGTTAGGGTTTCCAGGACTTGCTGTGGTAGGAGAACTAAGTTCTAATGGTGCCACATTACATTGTCTTCTGTTGCTTTTGTTCTTGTGGTTGTCTTTCACTATCTGGTTATCTCTGGTATTAACTGGCCTGGGTGTCTCAGATTGGAGCAGGCCTCCTTAGAGGCAGGTAGAGCTATGTGACCTGGGTTAGAGCAGGCAGTGCTGTCTCTAGTTAGGTCAGGACTCCTGTGTCCCTGGTTAGAATGGGCCTCCTGTGTCCCTGGTTAGAACCATCCTCCTGTGTCCTTTGTTAGGGCAGACTAAGACAGGCAGGCTGTCAGGTGAGGGGAGTGTCAGTCTACCATGGGTGCAGGTGCAGACCAGAAAGGCAATGGGACTAAGGCAGAGCAGGATAGATCCCATGCACCTGAGCTTTGTGGGTTTCACCTTTGTTCCTGGTTAGGGCAGACCTCCTGGGAGACAGACAGACTGTGGGGTCCAGTGGTGCAGGCATACCTTTCCCAGAATTACCATTTCTGTTATGTGTTTGTGTGTATGTTTATAAATATATTTCATATATGTACATTTATATGCTATGTACATATGTATGTGATATGCTTTAGGATCCAGTGACTTTTATGGATGTGCATGTGAACTTCTCTCAGGAAGAGTGGGCTTTGCTGGATCCTTCTCAGAAGAGTCTCTACAAAGATGTGATGCTGGAAACCTACTGGAATCTTACTTGTATAGGTAACAATATGAAATTTCCTTCATTTCATAATTTAGGGAAACAAGCCTTTCTTAGAGATGAGTGCTCTTCTGTAATTTTGATTATGAAAAAATGAAGAATTTGGTGAATAAATTAGGCATTGTTCCAAGATTCAGTGAAGACAATAATTTAAATTGTGCATAATTTCCAACAAAATCTCATATATTTTCTGGTACTGTATTTTAGGCTATGAATGGGAAGACCACAATAGTGAAGAATGTTGTCAAAGTTCTAGAAGACATGGAAGGTAATTTTCATGTGGAAGCTGATACATAATGTATCTCTGAAGAAATTTATAATGTACTCTGAAGTTTTAATGAAGAAAAAAATAATGTAACTAGCACAGCTTTGTAAGAATTTTTAAATTCTTACACACAATACAGTTCAATCTCAGGTAGCTAATCAGTAGCCCTTTAAGAAACAAGAGAAGAAACCAAAACCTTAGAAGATGTCACAATTTTAATCATAGCCTCATAAGAACCCTTTTGTATAACTGTCTGTCTACTTAAATTTACTCCATTGAAATATCATAAAGGATATACATATTGATTAGGGTATTAGTGTATGTCCAAGACCTGTTACAAATGAATGACAGTAAAAGTAGTGTTACTCATATACTTGTAGTGACTTACTGTAGTTTAGTTAGACCAGCAGTTTATAAGAGTTAAGGAGATTGTTGTGGTGGAGAAACTTAAATCCCTATACCATGTGTCTATGAGGAACAGAACATTAATTAAACTGTATGAATGCAACATGAACATCTTTTATTTGTTATTCTTCTTTTAATAGGTATTTCAACTGTTCTCGATATAGTACATGTATAACAGAGGGCTATGGAAAGAAGCAGTGCACCTCTCTCTTTCCCAAAACAATTAGAAGATATGTAGTCATCCCCACTGTGAGAAGACATGGTGAATGTGATATAAGTTTACAAATAAATGATTTTCCAGCTTCAATAGGAATACATCAAAATACTCCCATTAGAGAAAAGCCTTATGAGTACAAGGAATGTGGAAAATCTTCTGTCTGTCCTGGTTTACTTTGCATATGTAGTGTGACTCACACTATAGGAAAATGTTATGAATACAATCAATGTGGTAAAGATCTCAGTTCTTCGATTTCTCTTCAAAACTGTAAAATAGCTCATCTAGGAAAAGGAAGTGATGAATGTGAGCCAAGTAATAAAAGCTTTAACCATCACAGGTATCTTAAAATACAGAATACAACCTACAATGAAGAGTGTCGCAATGATTATATTCAATGTGATAAAGCCTCTTTACAATTACACCAAAGAACTAATTCCAAAATAACATCCTATGAATATAATGAAGGAGATAAAGACATTACATTTCACAGTCATCACCACATATGTAGAATGAATACCAGAGACACAAAATATGAATATCATCAATGTGGTAAAACTGTTGTATGTCCTAGTTACCTTCAAATACATGAAAGAATTCATACTAGAAAGAAATCCTATGAATGTAATCAGTGTGGTAAAGTTTTTGCATATAAAAGTCATTTTCACAAGCATCAAAGAACTCACACCGGAGAGAAACCCTATGAATGTAAGCAATGTGGTAAAGCCTTTTCATGTAATGGTAATCTTCAGATACATGAAAGAATTCATACTGGTGAGCAACCCTATAAATGTAATCAGTGTGGTAAAGCCTTTGCATATAGCAACAGTCTTCACAAGCATGAAAGAACTCACACTGGAGAGAAACCCTATGAATGTAATCACTGTGGTAAAGCCTTTACATGTCACAGTACCCTACAAATACATGAAAGAATTCACACTGGAGAAAAACCATATAAATGCAGTCAATGTGGTAAAACCTTTGCACGTAACAGCCATGTTAAAATGCATGAAAGAATTCACACTGGAGAGAAACCCTATAAATGTAATCAATGTGGCAAAGCCTTTGCATATCACAGTCATCTTCAAAGGCATGAAAGAACTCATACTGGAGAGAAACCTTATGAATGTAATCAATGTGGTAAAGCTTTTGCATATCGCAGTAGTCTTAGACTACATGAAACAAGTCATACTGGAGAGAAACCTTATGAGTGTAACCAATGTGGTAAAACCTTTGCCTGTTCCAGCTATCTTCAAATACATGAAAGAATTCATACTGGAGAGAAACCCTTTCAATGTAAGCATTGTTGTAAAACCTTTTCATATCGCAGTAGTCTTCACATGCATGAAAAAAATCATCCTGGAGAGAAACTCTTTGAATGTAAGAAATGTGGTATATCCTTCGCATATCTTGGTACTCTTCAAAAGCATGAAAGAATGCATACTGACAAAGAAGAAAATTCCCCTGAAGGCTAATGAATGAGGTATAGCATTTCAAACCATATTCATTTTCTCACTGAGTTCTCTTACTGGTGCTTGAATAACCGTACAACTATTGCATCATTAAAATGTGGTCTCCTTTTCAAATTGCATATATTGTCATCTATGAATAAAGAAACCCATTATCTCATGATAATTTAAATAGTAAAATCTATGTGTAAATGAAAATGTTATTCATGTTGTCATTATTTTTTGTGTTATATAAGTTTATGCTAAGGAAAATATACTTGTTCTTAACATTTTCTCAGAATCACAAATGAGTACCAGAGAATTATCTCAGGAATTGAAGGTGGTTGCTACTAAGCTTGTTGACCTGACTTCATTCTCTTGAATAGCTACAGTATTCATGCAAGTTTTTCTCTGAATAATATACTTGGGTTTTATGCATACCAACACACAAGACTGTAACATAAATATTGTTGAAACTGAAATAGAGCCAATGAGTTCTCTCATCAGTTTAGGGCACTTGCTGCCAAATTTGACTAAATTGATGTGGTCTCTATTTTGCACATAGAGAAACTAAAGAATAGACACCTGTAAGTTGTTCACTAACTAGCATATGCACACTATGGTACATGTGTGTGCACACAGTTTAGAAATTTTAAAAAGATGAAATTAACAAAGCAAAGAAATTAACCAAAATATTGAGAACATAGGACATTATTTACCGATTTAATTAATACATTGTAAACTTCCAAGAAGTACTGTTCAAAACACTGTGGATTCCTGTTTAAATCTTAGATTATCCTTTCATTATGTGCTTCAAAGATAGGTCATTTTAAAAACATATATGATCTAGGTGGAGTGGTGCATACATGCAGTGAATCATGAATAGAGTTGTCTGATGACATGGTCCGTCTTGTTTCCATGCATTGCAATACTAGGACTGTATATTTTGAACCAGAATATATGTTCAGAGATTGAGCATAACATTGTAAAGCAATGTAAATCATGTGTAAGTCTATCTGTTGCATTGAAGAACCTGAGTGGGTAAAAATCAGTGAAGCTTCTCTGGAAATCAGGGCACCCTTACCTACTTTTGTGGTATTTATAAATACTACTTGTGCAGAAAGTATCTGCTGAAGCCTGGAACATTTAGGAAATAGACTAGCATGTTTTATGCAAATCAGTAGGGTCATTGAAAGGAAAATGATTATCAACTTGAAAAGGACATGTGGAAAAAGCCAGTGCTACATCATCTGAAGCATTCATTGAAATTTACAACTTTTTATCATAAGGAAGAAAATGTTCTATTGGTTCTTGACCAAATAATTGTTTTGTCTGAGACCTGCCCAGAATTATCAATTCAGAAGCCACGGGCTAATATATAGTGAAAATCTGTTTTGGACTAATGAAGAAATGTATCCATTCTATTGGCCTGTTATTGCAGAGCAATTCCATAGCGATGCTGTGAGAAAGGATAGCTAATAATGCTGGAACAGTAGAGGAATATGAGATATGCTGGACTTGAGTATTCGTAAGTGCATTTTCATCCTGCTTTCATACTATACACTCAGGTTCAGTGCATTCTTTAGGAGATGAAGGATTGGGATTCCCCTTAAGAACATCAAATAAAGGTTGCAGCTGTGCTGTGGGGATTTTTAACATAGGTCTAACCCAATTCGAGTTCCCTAGCTGCTTTTGGAAATCATTTGAGATTTTCAGATGTCTTTTCTAAACTCTACTCATTTAGGAATGAATGCTGAAGGCATTATTAATTTTTCTTGATAGAAGATTGGAATAATACATTGATTTCTATAGGCGAGGCTATAATGAATTCATAGTAGATTAATCCAATTTTTAATTCAACAAATAACTTCTAGAATTTTTCATCCATGTACTGTATAATAAAAGCCAGAGGATATAACTCTTTAGCTCTCTTCAAAGCAGTAGCAACAAATTTTTGACACCAAATTGAGCTATTTATCATTTCTTATGGTAAAACTTTCCAAAGACATCTTTCCATTGGTTCAGATAAGTTGTTTGTTTGTTTTTTAAAGGTACACTGAAAGCAAATCTTTTACGGTATAATAGGTCATACCTTAGAAATAGTAACAGCTGTTGGAAAGCCTGGTTGTAAAGGTCCAATTAATTCCATGGTAGCCTTTACTTGATATAGATCCTGCAGCAAACACCATTTTCCTCACCTCAGTCACCAAAATAGGAGAACTGCATCAACTGTCAGATTCTTTTATCTGCTCTTTTTCCAGATGTTCCAAGAGTAATGGCTGGGAGACTGGTATCTTATTTTTTACGGGGCCACTTACACACCCAGATGGGATCCTCAGAAAGCCAGGTTATAGGATTATCATGATACTATTTAGCAGCTGCTAGCAAAAATAACCCAAATCTCATCTGTTAGATTTTAGAATGGGATTTCAAAATTCAGTTATTTCTTGCAGCTCTTTTCTCAGACAATTTCCAGCAGCTGATCCTTGTGAGAACATTCAGCAGGAGTATTAGGCACAAACAGATAACATGCCTAGGCTTTAAAGAACATCTCCTCATAAATTAACTGCCACTTCTCACCGGCCATAGGCCTGGAAGGAACCTGATTTACCCTTATCAGTTTTCTAATTAGAATTTTGGAACGTTTTGAGGCCCATGGGAAACTCCTACTCCTCAGAGCTCTGCTTGGGTGCCATGAATAGGCCAGTGGGAAAGCCAAGATTGATAGGAAAGAAGTGAAACATTGACACCAATGTCTGGCAGTCTCTCAGATTTCTTACCAACTACCTGGTGGGTCCCTCTTTAGTAATTCCATACAGTACACATCTGAGGACCCAAAAACATTCTGTGCCACATTCCTGAGCAGACTTTACCCAATTAAACATTGTTCAATAATAGTAGAACAATTCATTGTCTAAAGTTTGGATGCTAAGAGGATCAGAAGCCATAGCTTTAATCTCAGAATATAGTCCAATTCTATAGTTCCTGGAAAAGTCTACAAGCCCTTTATGGTCACACAACATTTGCCTGTTATCAACCCAGACACTCCTCATGGCAAAAGACCCAATATCCCAATGGGTGTGGCCTGGACCTCCATTTCTTGTGTTAATATTTATCTGGAGTTGAGACTGAGGTCATGTCTGGAGCTGTATAACATTTTCCTGGAAAGTTTTGGTGCATGGGAATGTTGGGCACTAAGAATGGCTGTTGAGTTGACATTCACCCCTGAAGATAAGTCTGAGGCCTTCATCCAGTTTCTATGAAAAAATAAAAATACAAGTAAATAAATAAATAAAAAAGCCATTCTTCACCACCACTCAGAGATCTAGACTCATTTCCCCAACAATTTTCTTGTTTACATTGAGAGTATAAACCTGGAAATTTTGCCATCAAGACCTGAGCTTTGTAGACATTGTCAGTTAAAAATATCCAGAATTACTATATTTAAATATCTATTACCATTATTTTTATTCATTTTTTCCTTGTTGGACGGCTGCCAATAATTGAGGCACCTTTTGGCGTTGGAGGACTGCAGCCAGAGAGAACATTTGTAAATATGAAGGCCAATATCAACACAGAAGCAGATGTAATCAATATCTATTTTTTTTCCTAAAAGGATGGATGGCAGTCTGACATGCAGCATTAGCATTTTCATATACCAGTTATTTACAATTCCAATTCCCACATCCCCATCAACCACCAGGCTGTTGACTGCCTGCAAAAAAAATGGAATGAACACAGTTGAATTGAGTCATGTGAGGAGAGTTCTGTGGGGCAGTGAATCATGCCACCGGGCAGAACTGGTAAGACAGCAGCAAAGTTCAGAACTCCGATTAAACTCCTAACTGAGAATGGCGGGAGTTGAAACTGCTCCCAACTAGATAGCTGTCCTGGAGCACAAGACCATAACACCCCACGAAGAGGACCATGACAACCAGTCATGTAGCATAGAGCCTAGAGTCCATGCTGATGAGGTATCTAGGGCCCAAGTGTTTAGCCAATGAGCATCCCTTCCTGTAAAAGGTATTTAATCTCTGGTTCACCCTGAGAAAGTCATATGTATCCTTATCTGTCATGAATAAAGCAGTCTGGACAAGCAAGGATTGTCTCCATAAAGGACCACAGTGGGGAGAGGCCTTCATCATACCCAACTGTACCTGTTTCCCACAGAAGGCCCCTCCGTACTCCTGGAACTCACTGTGAGCTCATCCAGATTCCCCCACTCCAGGCTCATTGAAGGCCATGGCCCCCATTCTCAACACCTCACGGTGACTGGGTGCCCAAGAGTTTGAGAACCACAGCCTCTGTTCCAGTCCCTGCCATTTCTCACCCAGCATGTTAGCATCCTATGAGCCTGACACCTCAGCTGTGAGGTGGAAATGCAGAACCAGAGTTCTTAGTGCTTTTGAGAGCACCGCAAGATAATGAGACAAGTATCTTCGATCTCATTTTCTTCAAAACGGAATTGTTCTTGTAATGTGCTTTTGTGCTTCTCTCAGGTATGGCAAATAAAAGTCTGGTTATATAAAATTATTCATTATTGCTTGCTAATATAATTCAGTTAAATGTTTGAAGAATCCTTTATATGCTTCATGGACAAAACATGTTTTTCAAGTCTGGTGTGTCCTATTTTTTTTTTCTCCCTAATTTAAGAATTCGTTTATTTGAAACATCTTGTGGCATTATAAAGTTAAATGTACTTAGCAATCATTTTAAGAGGCTGTTAGTATAGACAGAAAATAGCTACTTGGAAATTGATATACAATACAGAGATGTCATGTTTGGGAAGTGATGTTATTATCCTAATAAATTGAGACCATGTTGTAAGTGTATGAAATATCTTTGATAAGACATTGTGAGAATATTTTAGATTTCTCTACAGTCTTTATTATAGACTAATATGCAATGCCATAAGTAAGTTTTCATGGCACTAACTGAGCAAACTCTGTGAGCAGTATTTATGTCCAGTAATAATGGAAAATATCATTGTGGCTAAATTACTTGGGAAGAAAAGACATTTCTCCAGGACTGAATCTTATTCTCCTGAAGGGACCACATGATAATGGAAAGGGTGAGTGAGGGAGTCTAGAGGGCACTTCAAGTCTGTTCCTTAGATGCCCTGTGATTTGAGCAAATGACCTACACTGTCTTGGCAGTAGGTCCCCATCTGTAAGAGCCAGGAGCTGCTACCCAAAGCTCAGCTCTCCTAAGCCAAGAATCCTCACACACTAGTGAGAAAGCAAAGATGTCAGAGGGATTCTCAGGACTTGAGTGTTTGAAATTCTAGAGAATGCTCTCTTAGCTTCCTAGTTTAATTTTGGGTTATCAGTTTAGTTGAGTGCAAATGAGGCTTTTAATAGCTGGTGTGTCTTATGATGGCACAGAGCTTGAACTTTACTCATGAGCTTTCTCAGCCTGTAGTGCATAAGTTGTCTGGAGCCCTGTATAAGGTTGTCTGTTGCATGAGTCTTTGTTCACTTCACTGACCAGTTTAGTTTTCCCAGGCCCTACTGCATCTAGTGCAGTGATAGAAGTGTGCCATTGCTACTTGAGAATGTTTTTAAAGATAAGTCCTCATGTCCTCCCCTGGTTTTTAAAGTATAGCTGTGATGGCTACAAAAGATAGTGTCGATGATAAGTCAAATCATTTAAAATGGTGAGTTTTAGTTGTGTAAATTGTACCTCAATAAGTTTGGCTGAATTACAATGAAAATCCAAGTCCTAACCTTAAAAGTATTAGCAGTTAAAGTAAGGACTTTACCTGGAAAAGCATGGAATCCTGTTACTTGTAATGAGGATGTGTGGAAGGACCCAATTGAAGCTGAGAACTTTGAGACCTTAGATTCTTATTGGTTTTTTTTTTCACCTGAAAAACATGAAATAATACCTTCATTCCCATACCTTGATATATTGCCCTTTTCACATTTGACTAAGGAAATTAATCCTTTATTGTCTACTAAACATCATTTACTTTCTATGGAAGAAAATGTCAGGCCAAAAAGTATTGATGTTCCTAAGGGCAGACCAATATTTGCCTCTCACCTATAACCAGAGTTAAGGCAAAGCAGCGTCACGGATGGGAAGTAGAAAGTGTAGCTTATGACAATCTGCCCTACACCACTAAAGCACTTACTTCGCTAGTTTGCCCGAGAAGTAGCCCAGGGACAGTGTGTGTGAGAATGTATTTTAAGGGTGATGGATAATGGTGAAAAAAAAAACCATAAATCTAGTTCAGGCTGAATGTATTGATATATGCCCTCTGAATGGAGATTCTAGGTTTATTTTGGAAGGTTTTGTTGTTGTGGTGGTGGTGGTGGTGGTGGTTTGTATTTTGTTTTATTCCCCAAAAAGGTATCAAAAGACAGTTTGAATGATTGGCTGGTGAGTTTATCAGAGGATGGCCTACTAAAAATGTGTAGATTCTGGATGAGACCATGCAGGAAGAGCTGGTGGGCAATGAGATCCCTGGAGATGGCCCACTGTCTTGCTTCATTGCAATGAGTACACTCTGGTAGAACACAGCCCCAGGGACTTCGTCCCAGGATTGTTTCTTGCTACTGTGGTGCTTTCTCATGTTTGCCATTGCCGTAGTCTTCATTTCTTTGTCTTGGTGTGAGTCAACCCTGGAAGGTCCTCACTGCCTGTAGTCTGCTATGATTACTTCCTGGGTGATAGCCTACCCTATTGCATAAATTTCAATATAAAGATGAACTTTCATGAATTAGTGTTGTTTAGATGAATTAATGACTTTATAAAATCCCTGTCTAGAGGAAAAGTTTAAGGAGATGGTTTTTGTTGTGACCCCTCTTCATAGAATAAGTAAAGGCTACATAATAAGGAATACAATGAGCTATCATAAGTTGCACTGAGAAGAGATATAGGCTTAGGACAGAGTTGTAATCAAAGAAAAACGTTCATTCTAGGTCAGATCCAAGGATGAGGCCACAGGTGTGCAGTATGATAAAGCGAGGCCATGTGAAGCTGTTGCTTTGAACTTACAATGAGCTTACAGAATG
The DNA here is from genome assembly GCA_021653895.1 of Mastomys natalensis. NCBI lineage: Eukaryota > Metazoa > Chordata > Mammalia > Rodentia > Muridae > Mastomys > Mastomys natalensis. The sequence continues at coordinate 181,465 of JAJTUV010001769.1, forward strand.
AAACACTGCTTTGAACTTACTATCGACATCCTCTGTAAGTCCTCTTTTATGTAACATTTTATCCATGAGGTAACTTTTCTTAAATAGAGAACTTTTTGTTTAAAAAGCTATAAAAAGCAGAAAGCAATAAAAAGGGTTGGTTGCAGCCCTTTTCAGTTTCACCTAGTGTGCATGTATCTGTGTGTATCTGACTTACGTCCTTCCTTCCTTCCTTCCTTCCTTCCTTCCTTCCTTCCTTCCTTCCTGCCTGCCTGCCTGCCTTCCTTTCTGTCTGTCTGTCTGTCTGTCTCTGTCTTTCTTTTTTTTCTTTCCTTTTCTCTCTGGCTCATGAAGAGTTAAATTCTCAGCCACTTGCCTGGACAGCAAAGGGCACTTGAGCCAAAGAGAGAAGAGCCCAAGTAATGAAGCTTATTTTCTTAATCCCCTGCTGCTATCAGCAGGAATAAATTGTCAGTGAGAGGAAGAGTTAAATTGCCAAAAGCCATCAGCTTTTGGTGCCAGAATAGCAAGTTTCATTTCCAAAACTCATCAGATTTTGGCCCCAAATTGCTGATGCCATACCCTGCTACTTTCCTTGGGTACTTGTATGAGTGGGGGAGATTCCTGATGTTCTGTGGCTTCAGGTTGATAAAAGAATTTAAAGGCTTAGGGCAATCACAATGCTAGGCTAGAGCAGGTATACTGTATGAAACCTAATCCTACACAATGGGAAGGCCCAGAAAACATACCCTTCACTAATCCTGTAAGACTCAAATGTTGAGAGGGACACATACACAACTGAAGTGCTTTGTTGTCCCACATTTCCTTGTGCCCAAATGTAGGGTTGAAGATGTTCTTGTTCAGCTGAATTGTATCTTAATATATGTGTTCTATATGTGCATGGTCATGTGTGGAGGACACAAGTCAACATTGGGGCATCCCATAAATTAGATTAAAATTAAAATTGAATTTATGGGTTACTGTGCATGACCAGTCATCTCTGGTTCCTAGTGTTTCCTGAGATGTTCCAACAGAGATTCTAAGAATGAGACTGGCCTAGTTTGTTTCTTAAATGTCCATAAAACAAAGTATTTGCTGACCTGTAGATCACACAATATCTGGTTTTCGTTTGCTGTGAACAGAGAGTTTTGAGGTGTGGTCTGTTGCTATGTATTGTAATGCTAAGTGCTGGCCCCCAAAACCTGGTTGTAGACCCAAGTGATGCTATGTGACCTTGCCCCCAAGTTATTTCTGATTGATAGATAAATATGCCTCCAGTCTATAGCTGGGCAGAATTCAGATAGGTGGTGCTTGGTGTTCCCAGCCAGGGGGACGGGGGTTGGAGGAGACCATGAGGAGAAGAGAAGGTGAATGGGGCTGGAAGCCACTGTGGGCTAGGTGAGGCAGAAAATAATGGTCATATGGGTTGACTAATTGGAGTTAAGAGCAACCAAATGAAACATGGCAAATTATGTAATGACATTATTGGCTGGGAAATAGACATAATAGCATAGAAGGTAGGTATCTGGCCAGCTCTTGTGCTCATTAAGACTTACTGTAAATATAAAGATTGCGTGTGTGTCTTTTATCCAGAAACTAAATGGTTAAAGCTAGGGTAGAAACCCTGAATTGGGATTAAATATTTCTACAAGAGAGGGCCGTGTGTCAATGAATCCTCTTAAGGGTCGAAAATAATTCTTTCTTTGGATAGTTTTTCCTTCCCAAATATTTAAACCTATGAGAAACATTTTCAGCCTCTGCATTGTACAAATACCAGTTTTGAGTCAGTTGAGCCCCTGTCAGTGACCTCATACCAAGCTGCTCAATGAAGAGCTCCCTAGTCCCCATCTAGCTCAAGGTGGCTACACTTATAGCCTGCATCCTCTCCAGATTACAGAACTGTGGAAATAAGGCATACTGCTGAAAGGAGGCTCTGAAGGTGCAGCAAGCTGTCCCGGACAGCTCTGAGGATGTGGAGGTACTGAATGACCAAGCTTCAAAGGATAGAGATACTGGCTCTGTGGCATGGGGAGTGGCTAATGGAACCCACATACAGAGCAGTCAGTGTCCCAGTTCCGGGGAGCGAGGGTATGCAAGAAACCAACAGCCTGTCTAGAGTCTGATCAAGCTGTCAAATTTTAATTTTTCCACACGGGGATTATATACACATAGAAGTAGGATATGGGGAAGGGGATGATGTAGGGTCTTCTTTGTAGGGGAGCACAGGTGATCTCAGGGGGAGTACAGATGTTCTCCAGAACAGGATATTGGCTGGGTGAAGAGTTCACAGAAGAAGCAGGGTGGAACAGGTCACTGTGTACCTGTCCATAAGATCTATTATTCATTTATTCTTATCTAAGTTAATACTTTCCCACCAAAGCTACCTGTCCATAAGATCTATTGTTCATTTGTTCTTATCTAGGTTGGTACTTTCCCACCAGGACTACCTGTCTACAAGATCTATAGCTATCTGTTCTAGGGTTAGTGCTTTCCCACAGAAACCAAGACTTTGTGTCAGTAGGCATGTATGGCTGACTTAGGCCTATGGCTGACCATAGGCCAATTAATATATAAGCAAGGTCGCTCCCAACAAGTCAGGGTACAAATGGATGGATAGACAGATAGATGGATGAATGGATGGATCCACGAAGGGCAAGGTGCCTCCAGGATATGTCTCTGACTTAGATATCAGGTGCCACTGAACACAGAGTTTTGACTTAGGTGGTGTGGGAGTGTCTTGCTATAGATGGCCCTCTACTACACTCTCCTTCAGATTTTTTCTCCCCTCCCCTTTGCCGTCCTGCCCTTCCACACCCCTTACCATATTCCTTTCCACTCCCCACCTTTCTTTTGAAGGAGGCCTTCTGTAGTCCAGGCTTAACTCAGAATCACTATGTATCCAATGATGAACCCTAACCAGTGATTCCTCTGCATCTCCCTAATCTGTGCCCAGAGGAGGAAGCCTGGGAGCGTGCTGCCATGTGGCTTTACATAGCAGCTCTTTCATGTGTGCCAGTCATGGTTCCCTGCCTCCTAGCTTCACCTTAGGTTTCACTAGGGTACAGGACATCATCCATCTTGTACACCAGGGTTTGTCTCTGCCTCTGTCCCCTAGAACCTCACAAAAGGGACAGATGGATGAGAACACGCAGTGCCTTCTCAGCCAGATCCTGCAGCTGGAGCCGCTGAAGGCCCAGGGTTGCTAACATCACAGCTCAGCAGTTCAATCTCCATTTTCAACTCTTATGAGCTAAAGCCTCAGGAACCACCTTTTTCCAGCCCACAGTGTCATGTACAGGATTCATAGTGCACTAGCAGGGCGGCCTGGGACCTTACCAACTTTGGCCAACTCTCTTTACCACACTATTGCTCTGTACACTCTGGCCCTCTTGAGTCCCATCACTCTCCAAGAGAAATGTTGCACCTCTGGACATGTCACCTACATCACAACTTTGTTTTTAACAAATTGCAATTGTTTGATTTTACCACTGAAGATTCAGTAGCCAGATGCTGAGGTGCAACACTGCTAGATCAGAGAGGCAGAGAAAGCACGCAGCTAGCTGACCTTCCTTCTCAAATGAAGTCCCAGAAGGAAAAACTAGTTCTCCACAATGTCTCAAAATTTTCCAAAAAACAAAAAAAAAACCTTCCTGAGTGCTTTTCTATCTGTCCTCCTGACTTCCTCTCACTATTGTTTTCCCTATGTTCACTCCCTGTCAATTCCACTGCAGATTGTCCAGTCAGAAACTGTCCTGTCATCTGAAGCTGCCCAGCCACCCGGCCTGAAGCAAGGGCAATAGGTTAGCAACAGTTTCCCCAGCAGCAATTTCCAGCCCCCTACACCCTGGCAATGCTTCTGTGATGTCCCTAGAGATGGAGCAAGATAAAGGTCATCTACCCCGGAATCCCCTAATGTGCTTTAAATTAGGCCTCTGAGCTCACCTGGTTGTGATCAAAGTAGCACTGAAGAGATCAAAGTAGCAGAATGAACTCCATTTTGCTCTTCATACTCCAGTTTGAGTTACTTGTCCTCAGGGTGACATGGCCCCCTCTTGGACTCTGAGAATAAGACCACAAAGTGTCCTCAGCAGTTGAAAATGGACATAACAGCTGTGGCCATCTCACAATAACAGGATAAGCTGGTCACAGTAACAGGATGAGCTAAGAAAACATGAGTCATTTCCAGGTCAAGATGCCTCTTTTAGATGTGTGGTCTCTCCTTGTAGTTTGAACAGATGCTATGCACTAATCAGTCTAAAGGTCAGCATTTTATTCCCCACATATCCAATCATGTAACACCAAGGCTTGGAAGCCCCTGTTTGCAATTTTTCCCTATATAACCCCTAGTCCCCTAAGACCTGGGTGTCACTTTCCTAACCTGTTGTATCAGGAAGTTCTGTGACCCGAGTTTGAACTCGAATAAAAACTCTTGTGTGTTTACATCAGAACTGTGGTCCCTGGTGGTCTCTTGGACATAGCACTATCTTGGTAATGAGAAACCTCAGAATGCTGGACTTCTGCAGAATAAAACACTCTTTGTGTTTACATACCATTTGAGTCTGAGGTGTCATTCTTCAGCGAATGACATTCTTCACCCTCACCCAAATAATGCAATGTGTTTTTTCTCCATCAGTAAGTCTGGGCACTCAGTTGTCTTTTGTCCATATCTGTGTTTCTGTTTTGGGTTTAATTCTGTTTCAGATTTAATCTGGAGGCTGGGAGTGACAAAGTGGATGTGTATTTTGTCAGCTAGCCAGGGGCTATGGAGGATGCTCCCAACCCCCTACCAGAAGCAGGAGAACTTGCTAGTTCTCATCTATATTCTGAACTAGCTGTGGGTCTGTGGGCCTCCTACGTGCAGGGAGGAAGACCATCTGAGACAGCCTTTTGGGTTTGTTTTTGTCTTCACAGGAATATCCTTCTGTGTCTGTCTGTGTATAGTCGGTTTGTGCCTTTTCTCCTCTCATACAAATTATTCTTTGATTCCTAGGATGAGAAAGGCACGAAGCACACCACTGGGCTTGGTCCAGAACCATGTTAAGGACTTGTACTGAGTCACCTTGGGTCTGGTTGTTGTCCCCATAAACTAACTATCTTTTGCAGGAATGAGTAGCCCACCTATGGCCTGAAGAAGGACTTTCCATTTCCTCATCAATTACAGGGTAAAGGTTTAATTTATGAGGCCTGGTACCATCCAGACCAAGTGCCATATGTCACCATGTGAGAATAGCTGGTTGAGAAGCCCCCTGTTTAGAGGTGACCTTTTTTGTTACAGGCCTTCTTCCACTAAAGGACAGTCCCTGCCTTGTTCCCCCTTTTTGCTCCCAAGAAGGGTCTCGGTTCCCTTCCTTATGTTCCTGGTCCTGCTGCCTCTGCCCCTGCCCAGCCGGCACAGGCAGAGGGAGGAGCAGCCCATGACCCCCCTGACTCTCCTGACTCCACTTGAAGTCCATCTCATACTTGGGCCTGTACTTGCCAGAGGGCAGACTCTACTACTGCCTTACCACTCTGGACTGCATGTCCCCAGATGGTCAGGGACACTTCATGACATATATGCCATTTGCCAGTAATGATCTTTACCATTGGAAGTTACAGAACTCCCCATTTTTAGAAAGACCATCAGCTCTCACAGGTCTTCCAGATTCAATCATGCTGACTCACCTGCTTACCTGTGTAAGGCCCCAGAAGAAGCTCCGACCCCGCTCAAGTCCCAGGAACCAGCACTTGCCCCAAAGACCACAGAAGTCAGCACTTGATGCAATCAAGGCAAGAGGCTTTTACTTGGGAACCAGCATGCTCACCTCACACTTCCTGCAAGAGGGAAGGAGAGAGAGCTCCAAACACCAAAATACACAGGTTTATAAAAACAAAAGCCACAGACTGGGAGGGAGGCTGGGGAATAGGGGTTTCTTAGGCGGGAACGCTCTTGATTGTATTTTTTATCAGCACACAGCTGGGAAACTGAGGAGTCAGGATGTTCCAGGCAGGAGTGCTCTCTCTCTTATCGGCACACACACAGCTGCAGTTTTCAGAAATATTTTGTATGTTCCTGCCCTGGGGCCCTTCCCTGGGAGTTGAAGAGTTCATGGTCCCATGTTATTCTGAGATACTGGCCAATTAAAAATTTTTTTTCTTACAACCTGGAATGACTATCAATAACTGTTCCAGGTCCTCTTCATGACACAGGAGAGGGGGGGGGGATCATGGGAGCCACTGGATATTAGTTCCAGGAGCAAATGGCCTGCCTATTCAAGTCCAGGCTGGTATCAATGCAGCCTTTCCTTTGACTGAACCTGACTGGGATTTTAATACTGCTGAAGGTAAGGAGAGGCTCCAGGTCTACTGCCAGATTCTGATGGGGGGCCTCTGAGAGGCTGCCAGATGGCCTACAAATTATCTAAGGCGATCCAGGTGATGCAGGGAAATAGTGAGAGCCCCAGGGAATATCTAGAGAGACATTTAGAAGCCTATAGGACCTACACTCCTTTTGACCCAGAAGCCAGAGAGCATCAGTCAGCTTGGTAAACATGGCTTTTGTTAACCAAGCTGTCCCTGACATCAGTTGGAAGCTTCAGCTGTTGATGGCTTTGCTGCCTGCCTCTAGCACCCAAAAGCCAGCCTCCATTTGCCTTTGAATGACAAGACTTGGAGAGAGGATGCAAGGGACAACTGACTTTGATCTGCCTGCCTAAAGGATTCAAGAACACACCCAAGGCACTGCATGAAGACTTGGGTGAATACTGGTTAGCCCACCCCCAAATAACTGTGCTCCAGTATGTATTGCAGACCCGCATGAGACCTGCTACAGGAGCTGAGTCAACTTGGCTACTGAGTGTCTGCTAAGAAGGCTTAGCTTTGTCAACTTGAGGTCACCTATCTGGGGTACGTATTCAAGGGGAGCTAGTCAATGCATGCTGTTAGATGCTCCCGAAGCAAACCATCCTTAGCATCCCAGCTCCATCAACCTGAGGGCAAGCATGGGGATTTCTGTGATCTGCTGGGCTTTGTAGACTTTGGGTGCCAGGGTTCACTGAGATAGCCAAACTGTTATATGAGGCCACCAGGGGCTAAGAAGACAAAATAGAATGGACCCTTGAGATGGGCATGGCTTTTAAGATGCTAAGAAGAACCTTATTGAAGGTGCTGACTTTGGCCCACCAGGACATTCACAAACCTTCCACCTGTATATGGATGAAGAAAGGGTCCCAAATTTTAGGACCAAGGAAAAGATGTGTGTCTTATTTATCTAAGAAGCTGGACGTGGTGGCCCAAGGGTGGCAAGCCTGCCTCTGGATCATAGCTGCCACTGCCCTGCTAGTCAATAATGCTAAAAAAAAATAACCAAGGGGCAGGAACTTGTTATCATCACCCTCCATGCTAGTGAGGTGACCCTCAAGAATTTACCCAGCCAGTGTCTGTCCAACGCCAGACTGGTGCACTTTCAGGCTCTACTTTTGAATCCCCCTTGCACAAGATATAACCCATTATCTGCCGTAAACCCAGCCACCCTACTACCTGACCTGTCCTCAGACATGTAGCATAATTGCTTTATAGTTCTGGGGCACATCCAGAACATCATGCCAGACTTGACCCTGGCCAGATACAGAACGTATCTACTTCATGTATGGGAGCAGCTTCATCCAGAAAGGAATCAGGTATGCAGGGGTGCTGGTAATGGACTTGGACTCTGTTATTTGGGCAATTATTTTGCCACCAGAACCTTCAGTCCAAAAAGCTGAACTAAGGGCTCTCACCCAGGCTTTAAAACTGGCAAAAGGAGCCATAACATCTACACTGACAGCAGATGGGATTACTGACTGCTGAAAGAAAATCCATCTGAAATGAGGAAGGAGTACTTGCTTTATTGGAGGCATTATGGTTTCCTGTCAAATGGCCATAATTCATTGCCCAGGGCATCAAAAAGGGACATCAGAAATAGCCCACAGGAACAGCCTAGATGATAAAGCCAAAAGGGAGACCACCCAAGATTCCACTGCCAACATCCTGATAGCTTTGCTGCCACCTGTGCCCCAGCCATCCCTGGATATACTGCTGAAGACAAATGACATCAGATGAAATGCCAAGGAGTTTACAAAAGAAACAGATGGTTACTGACTTCTGAGGGCAGAACCATCCTACCTAAGGAGGTTGCTAAGCAACTCATCCAGATTCAGGGGACAATGGCCAGGGGCTAATTTAGAAATAGACTATACAGAAATAAAACCAAGAACATGTGGATATAAGTATTTGCTAGTTTTTATAGACACCTTTTCAGGATGGGTAGAAGCTTACCCTACAAAGGAGACTGCCAATGTAGTGGCAAGGAAACTTCTGGAAGACACCATACCCAGTATGATGATTTGTATATACTTGGCCCAGGGAGTGGCAGGATTAGAAGGTGTGGCCTTGTTAGAGTAGGTGTGTCACTGTGGGTGTAGGCTTTTACATCCTAGTCCTAGCTGCCTGGAAGCCAGTTCTGCTAGCAGCCTTCACATGAAGTTGTAGAACTCTCAGCTTCTCTGCATTGTGCCTGCCTGGATGTTGCCATGTTCCTACCTTGAGGATAATGGAGTGAACCTCTGAACCTGTAAGCCAGCCCCAATTAAATGTTGCCACTTATAAGGCTTTCCTTGGTCATGGTGTCTGTTCACAGCAGTAAAACTAAGACAGAGGTTGGTACCAGGAGTGGGGTATTGCTATGCTAGGCCTGATCATGTTTATGTTTGGAAGAATGTGCATTTTGGGACTTTGGATCTGGAAAGCCATGGAATGCTTTAAGTGGGGCTTAATGAGCCATCCTAGTAGGAATATGGTAGACTTTGTTGCTGTGAGTGATTTGAATTGTGTGGACCTATACCAAGAGGTTTCAGAGGAGAAGAATTTCAATATGTGGCCTAGAGATTTTTTTTTGTGGTATTTTGGTGAAGAATGTGGCCAATTTTGCCCTTGTCTGAAGATTCTGTGATATACGTCCATGTGTGGCTTAGAACAGACCACACCAGACCAAACAGTTCCAAGTGGGGCTTCTTCAGGAGAGAGGGCAAACATGGAGGTTGGGATAGAGAAGAATAGGAAGAAGATGGAAGAAGAGAACAAGGTCAGGGGGTTCTCCCTGTTTTATATGGCCAGTGATATAGCCTCTCCCAGGTAAAGGTGGGAGGTAGCCAGGTGGATTCTGTGAATATATGGCGGTTGCCTTGGCAACGATGTGGGGGTCACCTAGATGTGACAGCACTGGGTTTGGAGACTGATACCAACAATCTGACTGAGGCTAAGGTTAAGAGACTCAGATAAATTGCATTGACAAAGGAAGTCTCAAGAAAGCCCATCAGAGACATTGTTCTCTGGTTAAGTCTCTTGAAGAACATTTTGAACAAGCATAGCAAGTTTAGAAAAGAAAAATATAAAATATATGGTTTGAGTGTTACAAGGGCACCAGGAAGTGACTTATTACTCTGGAGAGGATGTCCTCAATCAGCTAGCACCTCCAAACAATCAAGTTAAAGGGGTGGTCATTTCCACTGTGATACTAGGTTCTGTCCTTGTCATAGGGCTGGCTGGAGCTGCTATTGTAGAGCCCTCAGCACCACAAGGCCCTAATGATGGCAATAGATGCGGATATACAGGAGATGGAAAAGTCCATCATAGCCATGCAGGATTCTTATCCTCCCTGGCAGAAGTAGTCTTACAGAACAGGCCTAGACTTGCTGTTCCTCCAGCAGGTAGGACTTTCTGCAGCCTTATGTGAGGAATGTTGTTTCTATGTTGACCACTCAGGAGTGGTCAAAGAATCCATGGCCTGAGTCAGAAAGAGACTCTATGAGAGAAGAATAGAAAGAGAACAGTCTCAGGGCTGGTATGAGTCCCTCTTCAACTGGTCTCCCTGGCTGACCACCCTTGTCTCTACTGACTGGTCCTCTTATCTTACTGATGTTAGCATTGACTTGAAGCCCCTGTGTAATCAATGCTTTAATAAAGTTTGTTAAAGAACATATTTCTACTCTTCAATTGATGATTCTCAAACAATAATACCAGTCCATAGAAACATCTCAAGAATTAGTCAGAAACTGCCCTGCCATCAGAAGCTGCCCAGCCACCTGGCCTGAAACAAGGGTAATGGGTCAGCAATAGTTTCCAGCCCTCATGCCCTGGTAATGGAATGTTCCTAGAGATGGAGTAAGATAAAGGTCACCTACCCTGGAGAACCCTGGTGTGCTTTAAACCAGGCCTTCTAGCTTACTTGGTTGTCTCTCTATCTTGGTAATGGGAGACCCCAGCATGCTGGACTTCTGCAGAATAAAACACTCTTTGTGTTTACATACCATTTGAATCTAGAGTGTCATTCTTTGGTGAATCACGGACCCTTACAATTTGTATATGTTTGCACATAAAAATTACCTTCCGTGGCTTCTAGACCTTTTGCAATGTTCTTCAGTATTGTGATCTTTCCATTTGTAGCCTCAAATATAACACCAGAAAGTATATAGTGCTTGATTTCAGACCCCAGGACAAGGGACTGAGGGGGTATTCTTTATATACTAAAGAAGACCTGGCCTCCAGGTTCTTCCAGCATCTCTCAGTTCATACCCGGCATACCCTGACCCCACCTTTGAACTTTCCAGAGATTGGGCTGCCCTTCCCTCAGGGGCTCTTCTCTATAAAATCCAGATATTTTATGCTCTCTCTCTCTCTCTCTCTCTCTCTCCTCTCTCTCTCTCTCTCTTCCTCTGACTCCTTTCTTCTCTCTTCTCTCTGCATGCATGGTGATTACCCTGGCCACAATTCTTGGAGCCAGTGACCTTCCTGTAGAGTGCACTCTCCCTATAAACCTGCCTCTAATCTAATCTAATCTAATCTAATCTAATCTAATCTAATCTAATCATCTAATCTAGTTTAAATTGCCTCCTTTCATTGGCAGCTGAAAAATAAACTATCAGACAGTGCCAGACCCAGGAGAAGTTGTGTTCCCAGCTGGATGGCCTTGGTCCTTCCTGGCCATGTGGGGGACCACTTCTGTCTCTCTATCCTCTGCAGGATACACAATTTCTTTGGATACCATGGGTAACCTGTCTCCAGCTACTGTCCAAGACCCCACAGGCTCTCTGCTGAGTCACTGCACCAGAGATATCCCTATTGGAACAAAGACCAGGTCTTTGTTTTGGGGGAGCCTTTGATACAGAGACATCTTATCTGAGGTTACGGCCTCCATTTATAAACCATTTAATCACGGACTGTAAATTTGGAGAAGCCAATTCAATAGTGTTGGGAATTTCTGGCAGATGCTGAGAAGGTGGTTGCGTGGAATCTAAAGCAAAAATTTATTCAAATTGATCTGAACTCCCTATGTCCATTTTGTTTTGTTTTGTTTTGTTTTATCTTTTTTGTTTTTTTGTAAGCAGCACTCTCCCACTCTCTCTTCACCACACTGAGGACATGGCTCCAGGTGCTACCTAGTCCTGCCCTACACTGCCTCATACCCCCACCTCCCTTTTGTCCTGTGTGGCTCCAGCATCGGCCATAAGGCAGATTCAGTAGCAGCAGCAGCAGCAGCAGCAGCATCACAAATAATAACATTGATTGTAAAGGTGGCAGTGAATGACTGCCCTGCTCATTTTAATTGCCTGCTGTGCCAACAGAGGAAAATATATGCATTGGGTAAATAGCACTTGACTGGTCACTATCTAGACTTTGGGAAAAACCAAAAGATACTTTTAAATTGAAATAAGACTTTTACTTCTAGTGTAAAAGTTACTATAAATGAAAAAAGCAAGTTAATAGCCAATAACCTTATAAATGATCATATCCTTTAATGTGTTCAGAATTATATTTAGAGTCATGTTGAGAAGCATTGGAATTAATTTTTATTTAGCCTCTTGCTTTATGTTTGCTAGATGTACAGTTTAGAACAAATAACTAGAAACATACATAGATTGTCTAATGCAGATATATTTAGTAGATACTGACTCTCAAACTTGTTCTAGATCTGCTAAATATAGCATTTAAAATCTTAAACTTAAGATGCTTAAAATGACAGACAGATATTCCCAAATCCTAACAGTGATACCCCAAGATCTCCAAGAAAATACAGGCACAACAAAAAAGGACTCCACCAAGATTATGGACCACTAAAAAAAGACTGCTCCATTGCCTTGCCCTCTACTGAAGCCTGGCCTAAACTGTGGACAACCAAGGACATCAGACATGCCTTGAATTGCTTAAGTCAAAGCAAGGTCCTGTAGGAGGAGCTAAGGTGAGAGGAGTTAGGAGAGGAAGAGGAAGAGAAGGAGTAAGGAAGAGAGAAGGAAAAGAAGAGGAGAAGCTAGGAGACAAGAGAGGAGAATGAGAGAGAGATGGAGGCGGATGTTCACATGTCTGTAGCAGTGAAAGGTAGTTGGTATATCTAGGTTGGGTATTGGATTACACTGCTGATTGTATGAACATCTTGTTACTGATCATTATCAAATATATAAGCCTTTGATTAATCTTTAAGCATTGGAGTCTCATCTTTCTACTGAGTCTGCGTGGATGGCATGATAGCGAGATGACCGGGGCAATGCCCAGCCTTGCAGAGACAGTGTGGGAGATTGAGCCATATCCCATGCTGACGTCTCATGGGTGGCAGGGCTGGTGTTTCTAGTTGGCCATTTCTAGCTGCAGCATGCACATGGCCTCTGGTGGAGAAACATGGCGTCTGGGTTAGGCAGAGCCGCTGCATCTTAGATAGTTGACCTGAGCCAGAGGCCGAATTAAATAATTACTTCAACAAGGTCCCAAGTTCCTCCTCCATAGGAATGCCTCTTAGATTTATTCTGCCTGGCAGCCAAAGATTGATCTGGGACTTGTCTCCCCAATGAAGCCATCAGCATCACAGAAACCTAATGGGTAATGGATTTTTCTGTTATTTCAATCAACACATAAGATATTTAGATATATCCTTCTCAGGTTTCTAAGTGGTTTGAATCCAGTGATCAACCACCTGTGGTTCATGGAAAATAACTGGATAGGAAAAGTTTATATTTGAATTTGTAGAAGTCCATGATTCACCAAAGAATGATACCTCAGATTCAAAGAGTATATAAAAGCAAAGAGTGTTTTATTTTGCAGAAGTCCAGCATGCTGGGATCTCTCATTCCAAGATGGAGATCCCCAACTGAGTTCACAGGATCAATTTAAAGCACATTAGGGGAATCCTGGGGAGGGGTAGGTGACCTCTATCATTGGATTTATCTCTAGGGACATTCCACAACCATTGCTGAGGATGTCTGGAAACTGTTGGCTGAGGAAGTCTGGACTCTTGCTGACCCATTGCCCTTGCTTCAGTCCAGGTGGCTGGGCAGCTTTTGATGGCAGAGCAGTTTCTGACTAGCTACCTGGAGCCTGGGTTTTTTTTTTGTTTGTTTGTTTGTTTTATAGTAACTGACTTGCCTTGGCTTGCCTGGACTTGCCTAGTTCTTAGGCCTAGTCTCCTGACCTGCCTGTCACAGAGTTGGAGTCAGCCTAGCCTTCTCAATGTAAAGTCTGAGAATATCAAAGCTTCCAAAAAAGTAAGGGTCTAAGAAACTGTCTGAAGATCTAGGAAGGTGTTTTGAGGTTAGTAAATGCAAGTTATGAAGGACTGATCTTTTTGTGAACTTTGAAATATTCTTGTAAGCTTCAGGGAATCCACTCAAATCCACCTCTCACAAGTCTAATGGACTTAGGTTAAGTGCTGTCAATTAACAAACAGCCTGTTTCTCTTGTAATTGCCTATTTCGGAGGGTTGGATTGGAGAGATTGGCTCAGGAACAGAGAGGTTAATAAACATTCATGGTCAGCTCAGGAAGCTAATCAACATTCCTCAGACAACAGGGGAGAAAACCAGACCTAGTGGTTGGGGCACATTCCACAAGATGATGGTTGGTCACCCTCAAGCAAGGGAAGCCCTTGCCACTTCATTCCTTGAAGACCAATCATTTTAAAAGTCACACTGTTCTGCCATATTGTGCCTAGTCACTGTTTCTCTAGTCTATCCCTTAAATAGTGTAAGGACCAACTAAATGGGCAGTTTGTGGTCACCACCCCACCTTAGGTGTAGGACAATCCCAATGCATTGGATCATTAAAATTCCTCTTGCTTTTTGCATCAATTCTCACCTCCATATGTTTCACTCGGGGTTGTAGGACTTTCAGGTCTCGGTTTGAACTTAGAATTCAGGTCTTGCTTTGAACTTAGAATTCACTGCCCAGGGGCACATTCCAGGAGGAGTACATTCCTTAGTCAGAGGACACTTGGTATATTAACATTCAGAGGAAGAAAGGAGAGGCTGATTAACATTCCTCAGACCACAGGAGAAGGAACCCATCTGCAGGTGAGGAGGGCCCAGAGCATGCAGACACATTCCAGGAGAGGGGCCCCAGGATAGGTGGTGGTCGGGAAACTGAGCCCTTAACGTGGTCAGGATCTGGGCAAACTTTTATGGCACTCATTGTCATAAAAGAAATGTGCAAATCTTAGTCACCTAGAGACTGGACCTGAGAAGGTCGGCCTTTGTAGTCCTTTGTGGTTGCCCTCGTGAACTCTGTATAAGAACTGCTCCCAGCTTTTGTTCGGGGCTCTCTTACCTGCATGTGAGTGAGTCTTAGTGCACTAGTATCATTAAACCTCATGTTATTACAGCAAGTCCAGTCTGTGTGTTTCTGTGGGAGCACATTCCCTGGTTTTGGATCTTAGAGTCCAACAGGGTCACCAGTAAACTAAGGTTCTGCTCGCTGGAGTCTTATATAAGCTCAATGCAAAATGAACATATAACCAGTGTGAAGCACTGGGTAGGTGTTAGATTTTTGCGCGTAGCTTAGACAGATAATGCCAGACCAGCTGGTTCTGTGAGGGGAGTTTATTTAGGGCAGAGGGAAGAGAGCGAGAGGAGAGAGAGAGAGCAGAGAGGTAGAAGAGTAGAGGCCAGCCATGACCACGTGGAGAGAGGGGGAAGGGAAGGAGGAGGGGGCAGAGAGGACCTGCAGGGGAGAGGTCAAGAGAACAAGAGAGAGAGGAGGGGTCAGACAGCCCCTTTTATAGTGGGCAGGCCTACCTGACCGTTGCCAGGTAACTGTGGAGGTGGAGTTTAGACAGAATACTAACAGTAAGGACAAAGATGGGGCAGAAAGGCTAAGAACACAGTCTGATATTCCTAGCCCAGTTATGGCAATAAGCATAAGTATGATGCAATATTTAAAGAAACCAAGAAATGGAGTTGTGATTCAGAGGTTAAGCCAATGCCTAGGAAACCCCAATAACTGTTTTCCACAAGGTTTCATGAACTTTAAGGGAAGGGACCCAAATGAGATGTCTAATTTGAGCTCTCTTTTCACCTAGTATTTGGCTGTATCTGTCTTTACCTTCTCCCACCAGCTTCCACCCAGCTGCTAGAGGAAGCCTGTCTGATGATAATTGGGCTAGAGACATGCCTGTTGTGGATAGCCCTGGTGTTGTTTGTATTTTGATGCTAATTCAGCTTCCCCAAGTGGGGCTGCCTGGGATGAGGAGTGAATCAGTACTCTGGACTTCATGTGACCCTTCTAATGAATAAAGAAACCAATCACTGGGCTTAAGTGGAACTTCCAGATAGGGTGGAGGGACGGCGGAAAAGAAGATAGTGGGAAAAGGAGAACAGGAGCATGGAGGCAAAAGTGTAGATAGCAGAGACCTCATTTCAGGTGCTGGATCCATTTGGATCCACTACCAGAGGAGTTAACTTAGAATGGCTTATAATTAGGATGTTAGTTGTTGTGCCCAGCAATTGAGTTACCACTGATTCTGAACTAAGTTTGTGTGATGTTTCTCTTCACAGGGCGGCTCAACTGGGATCCAGAGAGAAAAGTACTGCAGCAAAGCGTGGGTTTGCAAGAAGTGCACCCCAAAAGGCTGTGGGAATTTGGAAGCGTGGGGCTTGCATGGTAGTGACCTGCCAGTCAGATGGAGGGATTTCGGAGCTTTGGGTCAGAGAACCACAAGATGGGTGGTTGCTGCATGGTGATAGCCATCGAGGATGCAAGACTGCTGGGGCCAGAGAGTAGCATGGGTGGTGCATTTTTTAATATTTCATGCTACACATCTCCACCTAATGTTTGGCTGTAACTGTCTGCATCTGCTCCCATCAGTTGCCAGAGGAAGCCTCTCTGATGATGATTGGTCTAGGGACTCACCTATGAGTATATAAAGATAACATTAAGAATAGTTTTATTCATTTTTTTCTATCCTAGGTATCTGGACATTTCATCCTCTTGTTCCTGGTCTTCCAGGTAATGTCAGGCATGGACTTCATCTTCTGGCCTGGACATTGTTAGACCAGTTATTGCTTGACCACCCCCACAAGCTCTGAACAGCCACTGTGCCAAAACATCTTGCAGGCAGGTTATGGGTCATATGTTTTGTGGCTGAGTTGATTTCCCAGTCCCCACTGGAAATTGCCTGGTTAAAGAAGACGGCCAGTTCAGGCTCTATGTCCTCCATTGTTACGATTCCTCACTTGGGTCATTTTAGTAGAATCCTAGGAGTTTTTACTGAACTAGGTTTCCACATTACCCCCCAAATACCTTCCAATTCTAGTCATTTCTCCCTTCTTCCCCTCTGTTCAACCTGATGCCTATAGTTCCCATTCCCAACCACACCCAGTGCACACACAAAAATCTATTCTATGTCCCCTTTAGTTAGTTTGAATAAGGGTTTGTCTATCTTGTTAAATTTCTCAAAGAACTTTCTCATGTTACATTGAGTCTTTGTATTGTTGTCTTTATTATATTTAAGACATCATTCTGATTATTTCCCACCATCTACTCCTTTTGGATTTGTCTGCTTTTGGTTTGTTGGCTGGTTTGTTCTAGAGTTTCCTGATGTTAAGCTGCCAGTATGAGATCTCTCCACTTTTTTTAAAGTAGAGGCTTAGTGCTCTAATCTTTCCTCTTAGCACCAGTTTAATTGTGTCCATATGTTTAGGTATGTTTTATGTTCTTATTTATTAAGTTACAGAAATTCCTTATTTTTTATTTCTGTCATCACCCAGTTTTGCTTACATAGAGGGTTGTTCAGTTTCTATGATTTTTGTAGGTTTTCATTATTCTAGTTGTTATTGAAAGCCAACTATAATCCATGGTGGTCTAATAGCATGTATCAGGTTATTGTAATTTCCTTGTATCTGTTGAGACTTGCTTTGTGACCAAGTATGTGGTCAATTTTCAAGAACATTCTGTGAGGTAATAGTAAGAAGGTATATTCTTGTGTTTGCATGAAATGTTATATAGGTATCTGTTAGGTGTATTTGTTTTATAATATTGGAAAGCTCCAGTATTTCCCTGTTTAGTATTTATTTGGATGATCTGTCCATTGGTGAGAGTGAGGTGTTGAAGTCTCCCATTATCAATGTGTGAGGATCAATGTGTGACTTAAGATTTAGTATTATTTCTATTATAAACATGGATCCCCTTGTGTTTTAGACATGTAATGTCCAATCCACCATGTAATGTCATCTTGGTGGATTTTCCATTGATGAGTATGAGGTATTCTTACCTTCCTCATTTGATAAGTTTTGATTTGAAGTCTGTTTTGTTAACTGTCAGAATGGCTACACCAGCTTGTATTTTAGGTCCATTTGCTTGCTAATGTCTGCTTTTTATACTGAGGTGTGTTTCTTATATGCAGTAGAAGAATGGGTCCTGTTTTCACATCTATTCTGCTTTTCTGAGTCTTTTATTAGCGAATTGAATTCATTGATAATTAGAGATAGCAATGACAACTATTGTTAATTTCTGGGTTGTTGTTATTGCTTTTACTGCTGCTGCTGCTGTTGATGATGACGATGACGATGATGATGATGATGATGGTGTGTGTGTGTGTGTGTGTGTGTGTGTGTGTGTGTGTGTAACTTGTTTTGGTTTTGCTGGTATTACTTATTTCCTCTGTTTTGTTGGGTGCAGTTATTCTCATTGGGTTAGAGTTTTCCTTCTAACATTTTCTGTATGGCTGACTTTGTGGATAAATGTTGTTTAAATTTGGTTCTCTCTTAAAACATCTTGTTTTCTCCATCTGTGCTGATTGAGAGTTTTGCTGGGTGTAGTAGTGTAGGTTGGCATCTGTGGTATTTTAGAGGTTGCAGGATATCTGTCCAGGCCCTTCTAGCTTTTAGCATCTCTGTTGACAAGTCAGATGTAGTTCTGATAGGTCTGCCTTTGTGTGTTGTCTGCCCTTTTCCTTGCAAGGTTTAATATTCTTTGTTATGTAGATTTAGGGTTTTGATTATTATGCAGTGGGGGGATTTTCTTTTCTGGTCCAGTTGAACTGGTGTTCTGTAAACTTCTTGTATGTGTACAGGCATCTCTTTTTTTAGGTTGGGAATAAACCTTCTATGATTGTTGAAAATATTTTCTGGTCCTTAGAGCTGGGACTCTTTACCTTTTGTTCCTGTTATTTTTAGGTTAGAACTTTTCATGGTATATCAGATATCCTGGATGTTCTGTGTCAGGAATATTTTAGATTTAATATTTGCCTTGACTGATGTAATTTTTTTCTATCATATCTTCTACTCCTGTGATTCTTTCTTCCATCTCTTCTATTCTGTTGGTGATGTTTCTGTCTCATATTCTTGTTCTCATTCCTAGGTTTTCTATCTCTGGGATTTACAGTTTGTGTTTTCTTTATTGTTTCTATTTCCATTTCAGGTCCTGAACTGTTTTATTTATTTCCTTCACCAGTTTAATTGTATTTTCCTGTATTTCTTTGAGGGATTTATTCATTTCCTCTTTAAAGGCCGCTATCATCTTTATAAGAGATTTATTTATATTTTCTGTGCTTTGGTTGTGTTAGGATATCTAGGGCTTGTCTTAGTAGGATAGCTGTTCTCTGAAGGTATCATCATATTGCCCTGGCTTTTGTTTATTTGTGTTCTTTCTTGAGTTTTTAATGATGTGGTTGTCTCTGGGTGTTGCTGTTGTAGGAGGTATTGGGAGGGAGCCTAACCTGATGTGGAAGGCCTCTGGTGGGTATCTTTGGGCTGGACAATATAACTCAGGGTATGGCACAAGTCTATCAGCAGTTGGGTGTGCCCCTGGGCATATGGTGGGAATGGGATTTGGGGGGCATGTAGAAATGTGACCAGACAATTGAGATCACGGGGAGAGTAGGCAGCTAGGCATATCCCAGAGGACATAGAAGGCAGGGAGAGAATCTAACCTGTATGCTTCCAGATCAGTATGTCTGATAAAGGTGGGCAGAAAAGGCTCAACAGTGGAGGTCTGGGAATTAGCAGGCCACTCAGAGCAGCTGTGCATGCCCCAGAGGACTCAGCAAGCAAGAGAAATGGGCTCAGGAAAGGAATCTAGCCTGGTATGATTCCAGTTCAGCAAATCTGATGAAGGTGATTGGGGAGGTAACCAGACAATGAAGGTCCAGGGGACAGCAGGCTACTCAGGGCAGCTAGCTGTGCCCTGGAAAACTCAAGATCCCTTCCTAAGCTGCACACTCATTTGAAGTCGATGGCCTTCCCCCAAATAGAGGAAGACTGGTCTTCAGTCAAAGGTATGCACGTAACTGTGCTCTCCACTAGAACCTCCAAACAAGCTCTCAAGTGCCAAGAGTCTTTTAGTGTCCACTTTCCCAGTTGTGAGAAGCCCTCTTTCTTTGTACTGTGGATATGCCTAGTAGTAAAAGCATCTCCTTGTATTTAGTTGTGGACTTTGCCTTTCCCACCTGAGAGCCCAGATCAGATTGGTCAGTTCTGCTTTCTGGATTGAGGTACCTGACTTGAGCCCAAATTGTTTCAGTTAAGGCATCTACTGCAACTCCCATGTACCTGGTTTCATCTTTCATCCCTGACAGTCATGGACTAGCATCTATGTCATAAGTCAAAAGGGAGGCTGAATTGTTGGAAGTGGGTTTCTCAAACCAGACTGGAGGATAATTTAGGAGAAGAGCCTAGTACTGGGTCACACAGCCATTAAGCAACCAATGTTTTGGTGCTTCTTAGAGAAAGGCCTCAACCATGTTATAGTTGTGAGTATAAGATCTTGAACGTACAGTAGCTGTCATAGACAGATGGGGTTTCCTGTGGCTTCAGGGTCCATTAATTTGTACAGGTATGTCACAGGGCATTTCTATGACCCCAAAGTTTGGGTTAAAACCACTTTAATCTTATGTTTTATGGAAAAGGCTGTAAGACATCTGGAAATGCTAGGGCTGAAGCAAAAGTCAAAGCTGATTTTAAAGCTTCAAATGTCTTTTGTGTAGTCTCAATCTAGATTAAGGGCTCAGTGCCGTTAATGCACAAAGATGTACTGATGTATAGAGGCCTTGTTATTTCCACAAACTCTGGTTTCCAGAGTCAGCAGTATCCAACTGTTCTTAGAAACTCTTTAACCTGTTTCTTTGTCTTTGAATTTGGGATCTGAAGAATAACAGGACTTTACTCTGAGATAGGCTAGTTTTGCCTCCCTTTAGCTGATTGCTAAGATAGGTATCCTTTTACAAATTGGACTTTCTTAGCCAATATTTTGTAGCCCAAAGTCCTTAACTCTTTCATAGTTCCTTAGTGGCCCTTGGATATTTATATTTAATATTTATCTATATGTAATCTATATTTTCCCAGGAAACCTCTGAAGGAAGGGCAAGAACTCTGTATTTGGTGTCTTTAAATCCTAGGGCAATCTGTTCAATGTATATTGCCCATTGTTACCTTCCACTGGGTCTGTCCCTTTAAATGCAAATATGGGTTGACTCACCTTTGCTAAAAAAAAATGCATCTTTCAGTTCTAAGACATTATCCACCTCTTTGTCTTGAAGAATCAAATTCAAATGACTCAGAGTTCCCAGGTTTCTTCCTTAGGTAGGAGAGGCATATTCCAGGGTAACTGGCAGGGCACCAGGATGACTGTATCTTCAAGACAGGAAAAATGAACTACAAGTTCCCTTTTTGTTTCCAGGGTCATTGGATATTGTTTGTCTTTTGATTGAAGGCAGAACTTCCAGCTAGGAGGTATTCCTGTGACAGAGGGTAAGATGCTGGGATCCTGCCCCGACAGTTAGGTTCCTGGTGAAGGCAGTAAGGGAGATGGTGCTGGTGATTGGGGCTAAAAGCTGATGACTTCTGGCAATTTAACTCTTGCTATTCAGGGGCCAAAAGCTGATGGCTCTTGGCAAGTAACTCCTTCTGATAGCAGCAGGAGAAAAGAAACTGAGTTTCTTAGGTTATTTTCTCTCTCACTGAAGCCTCTTGCTGGTCAGGCGAGAGGCCCAAAGTTCCTTAACTCTTCATGAGTCAGAGAGAAAAGAAAGAAAAAAAGAAAGTCAGGTACACACACAGACGTACACATACTGGATGAAGCAGAAGACTACACCAGCACTTTATTGTTGTTCTTAGTTTTTGTACCTTCTCAGGAGAGTTGATTATATGGTTTTATAAATAATTTTTTATTCCATAAGTTTATAGTAAGTTTAAGGCAATAGTTCATGTCATAGATTGATAAGGCTTAAAGAGTTACAGCAGAATTGTTTACATGTCTTTCCATTAAGACTAAATAGTCATTATGTTACTAGCTCCATAAGTTCATTTTAAGTTTAACACAATAATTTTTTGTCATTTTAGCATGGTTTTGTCAAGAGACAAATCATCTGCCTTGTGTCTTATTATTTTGAACTCTTGTATAGATAAACTAGTCCATCATTTATTTTCTTTCCTTGCTCCTACAATAAATTTCCCATTCCTAGTATATGATATTACCATGTAGTAGCCTCATTCCTAACCTGGAAGGAATGTTTTCCAAGATTGTAAATTTGTTCCAAGCCCATTTTCTTTTCTTAGTCTAGTGCAATTATCCCATGACACATAAAAGTTTACAGAGCTCTATTTGGAGTTTTTATTCTACACGGGGCTTGATATTACTTGTATCAATTTAAGAGTTCTACAAAATCATTTTCTGGAAATATGAAATCAGCAACTTGTCTACATAGCATTACTACATGAAAGTACATCTTCATATTGATTATGTAAGAGATCTGCCCAATAGGGTAGACTGATAGCCAGGAATCACGAGGCTATGTAATAGTGGCAAGAAAGGCATATCAGCATTGAAAATCAATCCTGGGATCAAGTCTCTGAGGACCCTGCATCTCAAAGCACAATCAATTGCATCCATGCAAAATGGTGGGCCATCTCTAGAAAACTCACTTGCTTGCCATAGCCTCTCCCAGATGGCTTCTGACAGTAAGATACCAAAATTTTGCTGGGTATCTGTAAGTCTTACTGTGTATCCTTATCAGAGAAGGTGACCCTGGCTTTCAATTTATCCAAAGGCCTTGTCCTCATAATCAGTTTTGTGGGTTTTTTGTTTGTTTTGTTTTGTTGTATTTTTAGTTTAGTTTAGTTGTTGTTGTTTTGCTGTTAAACATTTTTCATCTACCTCCAGCAGCTGGAACCTACTTTAATCTATTTTTTAACTCTTTAATCATTTTTTTTTAATACCTGGGGTCAGTTGAGTGACAAAGGATATCTTTTTTAGCAACTGTCTTTAATCTTTATAAAATATATATAGTGAAATTGTTTAAAGTCTCTCTGGTCAGTGTTGGACAGAAGGGACAATCAGTTCTGTCCAGGCTGTGTTGCCTGGCAGAAATTTCCTTGCCCAGACCAGGGGCAGAGCTTTTACTTTTTTCAGAGAATAGTGGATTTTGTGGATCACTGGTTGAAAAAGACATAAATTATGAAAGAGAAAGGGTGGTAGAATGTTTTCATTTCCTTTCAGCTCAGCCCAGGGGAACATCCCCTTACCCACAACTGCTTTGCATAGGCACGAAGTGAAGGGAATGCTCACCTGAGGAACTGTTTCCCTGTTCATGTTTGCATTCCACTTATATTGCAAGGGTGCAGCCTGGATGAGAGGCCTGGCCTCTCCCCACCTCCATACAGGGACAAATCCTGGGTGTGGGCAGGAGCCAAGAAATAAAACAAGCAACTGCTATTGTTTCTAGAGTGGGGCGGGATAAAGGTTTATTCTTTCTGGTTGTTTGTCTGTCTGTCTGTCTGTCTGTTTGTCTGTCTGTATGGGCTCTGGCAGAGCCTGTAGGATTAAGGTCCCCAATAGAAGCATAGGTCTTGTTAATACAGAAAACAAACCTGATAGAAACACATTGTAAAGCATATAGAGACACATAAACACAGAGAAACAGATATGCAGTAAAAATGGTCAGGTTGGCTATCATATATATTCATACACCTGAATAAGCAGAGGGATTCATGACATCTCACATGGTTCCTGGACACTAGATAAACTGGCATGAATCCCATCTCCTATGTGTCCAAACAGAAGGTCCCTCAACCAGACTTACCTCCAGAGATGACAGAACAGGTGACTTTCTAAGCTTTCTTTTTGGAATGGAAGTTTAAATTCCCTCTGAAATGTTAGGCAGCAATGATAAAATGGAGCCCTATACACCTGGAATATCTCAGGTTGTGTATCCCCTAGGAGTCCCCTGATAATTGTACTCTTCCCTCCTTCAAGGGGCTCAGAGATATCCAGTGTTTCCAGGTCTGATGTCTGGTATTTCAGTGGGACCTCCAGAAATGTTGTGAGGTATGCTGGAGCCAACAGAATGTCTTTCTTAGCTCATGGTCAGGATCCCAGTGTAGCCCCAAGCCTTTTTCAGAGTGAGCTTTTCAGCTCAAAAACCATGGACATTCTGGATTGGCATACTTCAGTTAGTAAAAACAGTTATCTAGAAGTGAGACTACAGAAGCTAGAAAGCAAAGTTAGTACAGGTAGAGACTGTCCCATAACTATGGACTTTGATAGGATTTTGATTAGGCCTTTGTTTTCATTTTTGGCAGGTGTTGTTGCCTCTTGGCTGTGTTTTACATCCTGAATGGTGCTTCCATCATGGAGTCAGTTGTGCTAATGTCTGGGACCCTATTACAGTGCTGAGAAGAAGGTTTATTGTTTTATGTTTCAGTGAAATGTTCTGTAAATACATGTGAGATCCACTTGGTTTATAAATATCTGTTAGCTCCAGGAGTTTTGTCTGATAACCTGTACACGGATGAGGGTAAAGTACTGATGTCTCATATTATCAGTGTGGTGAGGTTTAATATTTGATTTAAGCTGTAAAAATTTCTCTTATAAATGTTGGTGGCATTTTGATGGGGAATAGGTGTTAGAAATTGATATGTCATGTTGGAGGACTTTTGTTTTGAATATGTAATGTCCTTGTCAATTGATTAATTTTGGTTTGAAGAAGTTCATGTGTATTTTATATGCTTATGAGCCTATTAAGTGTAGTGGTTTGAATAGGATTGGTCCCCATAGATTCATTTATTTGAATATGGTTGGTCCAGGAAATGGTACTATTAGGAGGTGTGGCCTTGTTGAAGGAAGTTTGTCACAGTAGTGGTGGACTTTGAGACCTTTCTCCTAGCTGCCTGGAAGAGAGCTTTCTCCTGGTTGACTTCGGAACAAGATGTAGAATTCTCAGCTCCTCCAGCACCATGGCTGCTTGTGTACTGCGATGTTTCTTATCATGATGATAGTAGACTAAACTTTGGAAATTGTAAGCTAGCCCCAATTAAATGTTGTCCTTTTTAAAAGTTGTTGCCGTCATAGTGTCTATTCACAGCAATGTAAACCATAACTAAGACAGGAGTTGGTACCAGGGCCTGTGGCATTGCTGTGATAGGCCTGGCCATGTTTTTGTTTGTAGGGATATGGATTTGGGGACTTTGAATTTAGAAGCCATGGAATATGGATGACATTGGTACTGAGGGTGATTTGAATTCTGGAAATTGTTCTTATGAAGTTTTGGTGAAAAAAGTTGCTGCTTTTTGTCTTGCCTGAAGAGTCTACCTAAGGCTAAAGTGAAGAACCTCAGACAAATTGCATTGACAAAGGACATCTCAGAAATGCCCAGTGTAGACCTTGTCCTCTGATTTACTCTCATGAAGAACTGGCTGCCACTGGCTCTAATCCCTTAGCTCAAGAAAATGAAAACTCCAGAGGCTTGTAATTTACCAGCCATATTTATAACAGTAAATCCTCAACCCCCAAAATGCCCACACAAAGAACTCAAAACTCAATTGATATAGATATAAGCTGGATACCTAGATTGGACAGATGTGCCCTACATTATTCAATCATCTATCTGTGAAGTCCCCAGTTACTTATGGCTCCTAGTCACGTGGTTCTGGCTCGTCATCCTCTCCCTCAGGTACCATCTTGCCTCTGCCGATTCTGGCGCTCTCCGTCTGTCTCCGCTCTCTAAAACTTCCAGCTCCACCTGCTCCTTCCACTACCCAGTCACAGGCTCTTGGCTTATCTGACTAAGATTTCATCATTCTGGTTCCATTGACACACAGGGAGGACAATAAAATCACTGGTCTAGGACAGATCTTATGAAGGAAGGACATTAAGACCTTAAGAGGTGGCCCAAGCTGGTGAAGTATTTTACCCACTTAGCCCAGAATATCTTTGAACTTATTTTCCTGCCTCAGCCTCCAAGTACTGAATTTCAAATCAATTATGAAATAGAATTCTACAAATGCATGAATTCTCTTTTGCAGCCACCCCCTTTCTTCCTTCCTTCCTTTCTTTCTTTTTTCTTTCTTCCTTCCTTTTTTCTAGTTTTCTCAGTCAACATTGTGTAGCACTGGTTGTCCTGGAACTCATTCTGTACCAGGATGGCCTGAAGATACACCTGCCTCTGCCTTCTGAATGCTGGGATCAAATGCATACAACAACAACACCCTGCTCAACTCCCTTTTCTTTTCAAACTGTTTTGATATGTATCCTAAGATAACCTAGTAATCAAAATCCTATTGCCTCAGCCTTAGGAGTGGTAGTATTACAGGGATGAATTACTATGGCTGACCCGACACTGCATTTACCAGACCTTGGTTGCCAAGACTCAACAGTAGTAGCTGAGCCTTTGTGTTGTGATGGTATGATTGATGACAGGACTGATTTTGATGAAACTCTGTCTCCCTCACTCCCCTCTCCCCTCCTCCTTTTCTCTCTGTCTCTCTGAATATCTCTCTCTCTCTCTCTCTCTCTTCTCTCTCTCTCTCTCTCTCTCTCTTATGTGTTGGTAGATGAGTCTTATGTATTCTTCCATGACTTAGAACTTGTAATGTATTTCAGGATGATATCATACTTACAATAGTCCTTCTGTCTCTCAATTCCTGAGATTATAGGCGTGCACTATCACACCAATTTTATGTAGTGCTAGGAACTGAACCAATGTTTCCTGCATGCTGGACAAGCATTATGTCAAATGAGCTACATCCCCAGCCCCTGAAACACAGTTTATCTACATATATATACTTTAGACAGAAGGTAGGATTTCACTTACACCATCAGTTCTCTTGACAGAGGCTAGCTTTTTATAATTCAATCCATTTCCTGGATACTACCTGGAAAAATTTACATCCAACAAAGTGTAGAGTCCAGACTCACAGGTGACACTCACTCAGGATGTCCTTACTGAACATCTAGCTATAAATCAACTGTGGGTTTGGGGGACCTTCTCCTAGTGTATAATTTTTAGAGCAGATTGAAGTGATTCTGTAGCAATGATGTGGCCTGCCTTAGCTAGAAAATAATGTTACTTATGCTTACAGGTAATTAGTGGCCGTACTTTCTTCATAAACACTTCTTTCTTTTTTGTAACATAAAAATCTACCCTTTACAAGACAAAGAGAGGCCAAATTATAGGCCAACATAGATTATACTAAGAGAACTTGTCTCCAAGTAAAGCAAAATGCAACACACGATACCACCAACCAACCAATGGAAAACATTCAAATCATCCTAGACTACATAGGGAGTTTGAGTCTAACTTTTGATGCATGACACCTTGTCTTATAAACGTACAAATAAATAAACACACTGAAATACTAGTCCGTACCAATAATACTGTAATACTGGTCTCATTGTCTTTTTGTGTTCTCACAGATTACTGTGCAGCTTAAAAATTAATACTGAAATGGTTTATCATACAATATCGATCATGCTCCATTGGTTTGACTTACCAAAAATTCTAAATACATCTCAAAAGTGTTTCATACAAAAAAAAAGTGTTGATATTTTGAGTTGTGTTTGATAATCAAAGAAAGATGGTGAATCAAGAATTAATTAAGCTCTAATTAGCAGCAGGGAAATCCAGCCTCTGTAGACTGAATGTCAAACAACTTTAATAAAGCATATTTATTCATTGTTACACAAAAGTTCTTTTGGGAGTAAAACAATTTATTCATACCAAAGCCCCTGATCTAATGTATATGATTACTGAAGAAAAAAATCACATTCCTGCAATCTCACCCTTATTGTGCAGTGTTTGCAGTACTCAATATTGCAAGGCTTTGTTTCCTGGAGGAAAACATCATATTCCTGCAACTTTGTCCTTATTGTATACTATTTGCAGTACTCAATAATGCAGAATTTTCCAGGTTGTTTCAGGACTTTCTTATAACCAAAGTCATGCAGAGAGTGTAAGCACCTTCAGAAACACAAGTATATATCATAGAAAATAATCCTGCCATTAACCAGTTCATCCAGGCCCTGGGCAAGCAAACAGCTACTCAGCTGCTTAAGCTTGCCCACAAGTACAGGCCAGAAACAAAGCAAGAGAAGAAGCAAAGGTTATTGGCCCGTGCTGAGAAGAAAGCTGCTGGCAAAGGAGACGTCCCAATTAAGAGACCACCTGTCCTCCCAGCAGGAGTCAACACAGTCACCACCTTGGTGGAGAACAAGAAAGCTCAGCTGGTGGTGATTGTTCATGATGTAGACCCCATTGAGCTGGTGGTTTTCCTGCCTGCCCTGTGTTGAAAGATGGGGGTGCCCTACTGCATCATCAAGGGAAAGGCCTGGTCCACAGGAAGACATGCACCACTGTTGCCTTCACACAGGTTAACTCGGAAGACAAGGGTGGTCTGGCTACGCTGGTGGAAGCTATTGGGACCAATTATAATGACAGATATGATGAGATCTGCCACCAACGGGGAGGCAACGTCCTGCATTCTAAGTCTATGGCTCGCACTGCCAAGCTAGAAAAGGCAAAGGCTAAAGAAATCACCACTAAACTAGGTTAAATGTACACTAAGTTTTCTGTATATAAATATAATTACAAAATTATCTTCCAAAAAAAAAAAAAAAAAGAACAAAAGCAAGCTGTGTTGAGATAACTTAATAACTTCGTAGAAAGTTGACTGTGAATGCTTTGTTTCCTATTGTCATCCTAGCTGTGCATAAAGGAGTTCTAACTTGGTTAATGGTTGTACTAACATGTAGCTCACTGTTTTGCTGGACTTTTTTTCTTTTTTCTTTTTCTTTCTTTTCTTTTTTTGTGCATTGTTGTTATTGTTTTCTGTTTAAAAATTCTGAATTTGTGCCATTGAGATGTGTGAGAATCAGAGGACAAGTTGGAGAAGTGGCTTCTCTTCTGGGTGTAGACCTCAGGATCTCAGATTTGGATGCAGGTACCTTCATTCACTCAGACAACTACCTGATTCCTGTTACAGTACTCCCTTCTATTCCACCTATTTCAGTATATTGGTTGTAGTACCTCTATTTTCTTTTCTTTCTTTCTTTCTTTTCTTTTTTTTTTTTTTTTTTTTTTTTTTTGGTTTTTCGGAACAGAGTTTCTCTGTGTAGTCCTGGCTGTCCTGGAACTCACTCTGTAGACCAGGCTGGCCTCGAACTCAGAAATCCGCCTGCCTCTGCCTCCCAAGTGCTGGGATTAAAGGCGTGTGCCACCAACGCCCGGCAGTACCTCTATTTTCATTTTGTGATACAACCACCCCCATTCTTGGCAACATCTGTCCACTGAGATTAAAACAAAAATATATTTTAGGTAAGTTCTCCAACTATTTTATCAACATATTTAGTCATATTAGCCCTTAAACTTGTGATATTCCTGCCTCGCCCTTCCATGTCCTGGGATTCCAGGACTGTACCACCACTCTCAACTCTAAATTCATATGAGAAACTAGCAAAATGAGTCTATCTTCTTTTAGAAAGTAATTTAGTAAAAATTCAGAATGAAAGTTTTAAAAGTAAAATTTTGGTATCATTAATATTTTCTTATTCTCCATCATGTAGATTTTATCTTGAGTCTCTACTGTCTTTCTTTCTAAGCACCATCTCCATTCATTGATTCTTTTGTTTTCATTTTCATATGTGTCTTTATTTAGGTTGGAGGTTGTCAAGAGCAACCTTGCTTATATACTGAAGGCCTAAATCAGCCACAGGCCTAAGTCAGCCATACATGCCTGCTAACACAA
This sequence comes from Mastomys natalensis, assembly GCA_021653895.1. Classification (NCBI taxonomy): domain Eukaryota; kingdom Metazoa; phylum Chordata; class Mammalia; order Rodentia; family Muridae; genus Mastomys; species Mastomys natalensis. The sequence continues at coordinate 210,728 of JAJTUV010001769.1, forward strand.
AGTCTTGGTCTCTGTGGGAAAACACTGACCCTAGAACAGATAGCTATAGACCTTGTGGACTGGTAGCCTTGGTGGAGAACTACCAGCTTGGATAAGAACAAATGAATCATAGACAGAGTCATAGTGACCTGTTCCCTGCTTCTTCACCCAGCCTAAACTCTGTTCTGGAAGATATCTGTGCTCCCTCTGAGAACACCTACGCTCCTGCATCATCCCCTTCCCCATATCCTGCCTCTATGTGTATATAACCCTTGTGTGAAAAAATTAAAATAGTAGTTTGATCAGACTATAGACAAACCATGGTCCTTTCTGTTCCCCCATTCTCTCTTTCAGGTGATCCTCCTGGACTCTGTTCGCCTCCCTGCTGGATGGGGCATTCTGGTACCCAATGTTCTGGGGCTTGTTACAGAGGAGAGAACTCCGGCTCTTCAGAGGAAGGTAGGCCTACCAGTTTTTTTCAGGAGCATTGAAGGTGACTGCCCGGAGTGCCTGTGGGCACTCTGATTACAGAGCACTTCTTAGAGTGACTCCTGGAGGCACTGAATGAGCACATTTCTCAGGGGTGCCCAAGAGAGACGGCTCCCAGAGTGCTTGAGAGCACTTTGACTCAGAAGGACACCATGGTTCACCCACCTGTGAGATGATCATGTGGAGGATCACAGCGGCAAGGCCTTGCGGTAAAAGGCATTGGGACAGGCATTTTCTAAACAATCACTATTCGTGATGGACTCAAGGAGTAAGTCACTCAGGACGTGAGGAACTAGGATTAAGAAAGAAGGATCTTTAAAATTCTTTGTTTTCATTAGTGTTGTTTTCCCAAGATGGGACTATTGATAAAAAAAAAAAATGCTATATGCCCTACAGAGAAGATAAAAAGTTAAAGCTTGAAAATGAGAGAGAGAAACAGCAAAAGTAGTTGTCCTCTCTTCTGCTGTGTTAGCAAAAGCAAAGAAAATGGCTGTTTCAGAGCCCTCCTGGGAGCAGGAGAAAACCCTACTGGAGAGATTCTCAGTTCTACTTTCTCTGTCTATTGTCTGTCCTTGGTGCACCAATCTGTCCATGTGTGTCAATTGTCTGTCTTTGTTTCATTGTTTGAAAGATTGCTGTTCTATGTTTCATGTTCAAAAGAAAAATTGGTTAAAACTGCTTGCTAGCCACCCCTCAATTTGGTTTGAAACTTGCTTGGAAGTAACAGTTTCAATTTACACAACGGAGCCTGATAAATTACCCTGCTCTGTGGCTGAAAAGAGGACACCGGAGAAAGAGCCTTGACAAGAGGTAACTGTTTTCATAAGTGGCTCTTGGAAGGGGGGCCAACAGTTTTTTTGTCTTCTACAGTAAAGGAATTGATAGTGGTTTTTCCCAGTTTGGTAAGTGAAAGGGTGCTTTTCTCTTAAAATTATAGCTGGAAAAGGTAAGAAAAATTTGTTTAGATAAAATCTATAAAAAGTACACTTATTTTATTTTGTTCTTGACTAGTTTTAAAAATATAAATACGTTCTATGTTTTGGTTATATATTATTAGCCTATAAGTTATTGGGACTGATTAAGAATTTATAATTTTGGTAACAAAAAGCTAGATTAAAACTGGTAATTCAGAGTTAGAGTCATTCAAAACCAGATGTATAAATGAAATCTCAGTAAGAGTTTTATCTGGGATCAAACAAGGCCCTGATGAACACCTTTTTGTTACACAATTGGCTTATTAGTTGATTCCCCTAAAAGAGTTTTAATACAAGCCTTTGCTCTCAGACAATGAGCTTTAAATTTTTAGAGAGTGCTTGTTGCTCCAGAAAACATTCAAAGACAATATCTTTTCAATATTTGAGATATCAACTATATTCCTAAATAAATTGTGACACAAAAAAAATCAAATAAAAAAAGATAGCTTACTTATTTTAAATTATTTTCAAAAGTTTCTAGGAGATGCTAATTGGCTAAGATTTTATTTTAAGCTCTCCACAAAAGAATTTAAGCCTCTGTTCAATATTCTCAAGAGAGATACAAATCCTAATTTCCTTCAACAATTAATTGACAAAAGAAGGATAATTTTGCAGAAAGTAGAGGAAGCCCTTATTAATTGATATATAGATTGATTAGTTGTTGGCTGTTTTATAACAGTCCTTTGATAAAAGAGATTATTAATACAGATTTATATTTCTTTATTTCCAAAAGAAGTTTTAACATCCTGTTTTGAAGCTGTTGCTGTGTTAATACAAAATTATAGGACAAGATCACCAAGGTATTTTAAGGAAGAACTTAATGAAATATTTCTTATTCCAAATAATAATAAAATTGGTTATTAAAAAATACTGATATTTGGACTAATACATGATCAATTTATTACAGTTTTCCCCTCTCCATGCTTTTGTATTTCTTATAAATTTATACATATAGCCCCTAAAAGGTATGTTTACTGTATTAACAGACAGCTCATTTAATGAGAAGACTATATATATATATATATATATATATATATATATATATATATATATTGAGTTTCCTCTGCTTCAACACAAATAATTGAACTATGTGCTGTAGCCACTATTTAAATTACAAAAATTAAACTTTTAATTGATATACTCATAGCCAGTAGACAGCTTATGGTTTCTAATTACTTAAAATTGTTCCTTTTCTAGATATTGCTAATTTTCAAATTTTACAAATACAGCTCAATTTAAGAAACATGTATTTTTCCTTAGTTTTATAAGACATTTAAGAGCTCATACTAGATTGCCTGGACCCCAGAAAAATGTCATAACAAATTTGTATATCAGATAGATTACAGACCCTACAAAAACAATTGGCCATACAATTTTATTCTTTATATTGTGGTTGCTGTATAATAAAAGTTTGTTTATCTAGATTGCTGTGCCACTGTAGCTGATCTGCTTTTTGTGATCCTTTGAGACCAGAAACTGCAGGTTTTGACACTTAGCACCTCATTCTAAAAACAGCCAAAGATTAAGTAAACAGCTTTTATTTTGTCTTGGCAAGAACTGCTGGGTTCTAACTTATGTCTGCTAGTCTGAGGCCTCTTAAAAGTTATCAAAGAGTTTATTATTAAGATTAAAAAAGTTTTCTATGAAAGTTATCTAAAGAAAAAGTAGAAAGAAAACGTCTATTTTATTTGAAAAAAGGAAAAAAGTTCTATTTTATATGTTATCCTAAATGGGAAAAGGCAAAGAATTCTGTTTTATCTTCCCATTATATCTTTTTGTTTTCAGTATTTATATTTTTTAAAATATATGATCATACATTACAAAGTTCATTATAAGTTTATACCAAAAATTAAATCATAAATTGAAATAAAAGTTTGTAATAGAAAATGTTTACATATATATTTATTAAAAGTAATTATCTGGCTAAACGTCCATTACCTGCCTGGCTTCACAAGTTCACTGAAGGTTTAACACTATAACTGAGTTATCAGTAAAGATTTGTGTAAATAAGCCCAGACAATATTTTATTTTCTGTCCTAATATCTATAGTAAATTGTTGGTTCCCTTTTAATGATCTTTGACAAATTGTTTTATAACCTCCTAGAATGTGCTTTAAAGTGGAAAAAGTCTGGTTATTATCTAAGAACAATTAAGTGATGTTATTTGAGAGACTGACAGAGTTCTTATTACAGTTTTGACTATGCCTAGTAACAGACTCATTATAAAAGAGCTTAATAATCATGGATACAATTTTTAAAATTTTTTATAAGATCATTATTAAGACTTAAAAGGTCATCTATTTGCCTATATAACGTCACCACAAGATAGTACATTTTTAAAGATCTATGTTTAATAATAATAGCTTGAGACAACAATTTGGTATTTTTAGAGAGTGTATAAGTCAAATTACAAAAATTTGTTTTTAGTGTTCTCAATTTTTCATAATTATGGTAATACTTGAAGACGTATATCTAATCAATCATGATAAGTGGATGTTATTCATTTTTTTATTTTAGAAAATGTATGTGTGTGTGTGTGTGTGTGTGTGTGCATGTGTATGTGATTTGACACCTTTTTAGGCTTTCTAGTTACAATTACTTAAACAAAAAAAATAAAAATGTAATTATTTATTGCCTATATTATCTTTTTATGCTTGGTGTTCCATATCAAATTAAGATAAACAAAACTGACTGTTACAGTCAGATATTTGAGATGTTTTGTTGACAAAGTAATATTACCCATATTATTAGAATTCCTTTTAATCCTCAAGGACAAGGTATTGTTAAAACTTTAAAATAATATCTTCATAACTCTCTGAGTATGGGAGGAGCAGCTACTGGCACTTCTGCTCTGGTTATACAAGAACTCTAAAAAATTGGCTTTTAAAACAAAAGAGGGGGAATTATACCTCCAGAAGGAGTCTCCCAGAAATACTCTCCATCATGCCTTGTTCATTCTCAATTTTCTAAATCTGGATGCTCATGGCAAACCTGCTGCTGACTGCCTCTGGCACGCTGAGACCAATAAAAAACTATGCCACAACTATATGGCATATAATATATAATAACCCTCTTACCCTTAAATGAAATGGCCCAAACCCAGTTTTCATATGAGGCCAAGGATTGATATGCCAGTTTGATACCACAGAAGGCATAGCTAAATGGGTGCCAAAAAGATTAATGAAATAAATAGATACCCCACAAAGCCAGGTCCAATTATAAATAAGATAAATAACAATTGACATCCAGGGAAGAGAAATCTCCCTGAGAATTCCCTTCTTTTTCCTTTCCAGGTAAAAATGAATCACTCCTGGTGTTTGCTGCTGGAGGTTCTAATCCTGATGCTGGCCTCTGGACTTACACTATTCAGACCTTCAACGAGCCAGTGACAAGGACATCAAACAGTTAGAGATTGACATCACTAATCTGGAGAAATCCCTCGTTTTGCTGTCTGAAGTGATCAATGTCTTTTCAGCCATATGTTTGGCTGAGTTTGATCTCCAGTGAAATATCTAAGAGAGTTCATTGTATAAATCCATGATGATGAAACCTGGGCTGCATTTTGAAACCACAATATGTTAAGATATCTAAGATTTTAGACACCTTCCCTGAATATCTGCATATAGGGAGTAGAAGGAGGCAAAGAATGAGGTATATGGGAAATTGCAGTGACAAATAGCCATCTGAGATATGTGAAATTGAATCCCTAAGTGTCTGGCCCAGAGCTGGAGGATTTCATATTTGCCCAGCAGGTCTTCAGGGTTGCCTTGGTTCAGTATTTTCTTCTTAGTAAAGGAAATGTGTATTCTGTGCTATTGTATGTTGGAAAGATATAATTTGTGTTTTGATTTTATAAAATGTCAAAGTTAAGAGATCACCTTGAGTGTTATAAGAAACTTTGAATATTTTAACAGAATTGAGACTGAGGAATAATATGGAGATTTTTGAACTTAAGATAAATGTATTTTGCATTGACCCATGTGAAAATCAGGTGGATCGAATGAAAAATCTCCCAGGGATACTGATGTATTTTAGCATTGGTCTCTGGTTTGTGGTCTTCAATGGGATGCTTATTGTACCTTTAGGAGGTAGATCCTTTCTGGAGTAAGTTAGCTGCTCTGGATGGGATTTGAGTATTTATTCTCTCCTCACACTTGTTTTTGTTATGTGTTTGCAATTGAGCAGCCAACATCCTTTTCATGAAGCCACACCATTACCCATATTACACAGACTCCATCCCTAAATAAAGTATGGTAAAATGCAAGCAGTTACTTTTATTTGAAAAACCATTTTTATAGCCTGATACTTTTATGTTTATATTTTTCTCTTATGAAATTAGTTACACACACACACATTTATACACATCTCTGGGAACACTACCCCATCAATTCCTTGCCAGTTGAGTTCAACCGATGCACACCTGGCAGAGGTGAGTTGTATGCACTCCCCTTACTCTATTTTCCAGCTCTGATCTTGCCCTGCCATTCTGAGGAACCTTGGAAGATCCCAAGAGTGTCCTGCTTCCCTGGAGAGACCTGCAGGGGGGCTCCAAGAATAACCAATTGCCAGTTGGCCACCTGAGACACAGCCAGCAGAGTTGGGTCCCCTGACCTCTACTGTCTGTCTCACAGCTCCTCCTGTCTTCCAGAGGAGTCCTGCTGGCATCAGGATCATCTAGTCAACACCAGGAAAAACCAGATTCCTAAAGGACAGTGAAAGAACACAATCAACAAGAGCCAGGGCAGTATAGCACCACCGGGGCCTAGCTATTCTGCTACAGCATGCCCTGGATATCCTAACAAAACTGAAGCACAAGAAGATGATCTTAATTCCAATCTTATAAAGATGATTGAGAGTTTTAAAGAGGAAACAAATAAATCCCTTAAATAATAATAAATAAATACAGGAAAATACATTCAAACAGGTAGAGGCTTTTAAAGAGGAAACATAAAAAGAAATAGAGGAACATTCAATCAAAGAGATAAAGAATATAAATAAAACTGTCCAAGAACTGAACATAGAAATAGAAGCCATAAAGAAAACAGAAACTTAGGCAATCTTAAAAATGGAAAACCTAGGAAAGAGAACAGGAAATACAGATGCAAGCATCACCTACAAAATACAAGAGATAGAAGAGAAAATCTCTGGCATAGAAAATACTATAGATGAAATTGATACATTGGTAAAAGAAAATGCACAAAAAAGTGCATTTTTAAAACTTTTTAAAAACTTCACAACAGAAAACATCCAGGAAAGTTAGGACACTACAGAAAGACCAAACCTAAGAATAGTAGAAATAATAGAAGATTTCCAGCTTGGAAGCCCAGAAACCATCTTCAACAAAATCATAGAAGAAAATTTCCCTAACCTAAGGAAAGAGTTGCATATAAATGTACAAGAAGCTTACAAACACCAAATAGATGGGACCAGAAAAGAAAATCCTGCCACCATATGATAATCAAAACACTAAATATACAGAACAAAGAAAGAATATTAAACGAAGCAAGGGAAAATGGCTAAATAACATATAAAAGCAGATCTATCAGATTTACACCCAACTTCTCAACAGAGACTCTTAAAACTCGATGTGCCTGGTCAGGTGTTTTGTAGAACCTAAGAGACCACAGATATCAACCCAGACTACTATATAGAGAACAACTTTCAATCACCATAGGTGAAGAAACCAAGACAGTCCGGGACAAAACCAAATTTAAACAAAATCATTCAACTAATCCAGTCCTACAGAGTATACTAGATTGCAAACTCCAACCTGATGAAGCTAACAACACTCTAGAAAACACAAGCAATAGATAGTTTAACACCTTTAAGACCAAAAGAACAGAACCACACACACTCGCACACACACAGATGTGTGTGCATACACAGATGGGAACACTACCATCACCAACATTAAAATAACAGGAATTAACATTCATTAGCCATTAATATCTCTCCACATCAATGGCTTGAATTCCCCAATAAAAACACAAAGGCTAACAGAATGGGTGCCCAAACAGTATCCATCTGCATACAAGAAACACACCTCAGCAATAATGATAAAGAGTACCTCCAAGTAAAGGGCTAGAAAAAACTTTTCCAAGCAAACAGACCCAAGAAGGAAGCTGAAGTATCCATTCTAATATCTAATCAAATAGACTTTCAACCAAAATTAATCAAAAGAGACAGGGACTCTTCATACTCATCAAAGTAAAAGTACACAAAGACGACTTCTCAATTCTGAACATCTATGCCCCAAATTCAAGGGCACCTGCATTCACATTCATAAAAGAAACATTATTAAAGGTTAAATCACACATAGAACCTCACACATTAATAATGGTAGACTTCAACACTGGACTCTCACCAATGGACAGGTCATCAAGACAAAAACTAAACATAGAAATATTAAACTAACAGAGGTTATAATTCAAATGGACCTAACAGGTATCTATAGAACTTTCATCCAAACACAAAAGAATATACCATTTCAGCACTTCATGGTTCCTTCTCCAAAATTAACCATACTGTTGGTCAAAACCTCAACAGATACCAAGAAGATTGAAATAACCCCTTGTACATTATCAGATCACCATGGATTAAGGCTGTATTTCAACAACAACAGAAACAACAGAAAGCCAACAGTCTCCTGGAAACTGAAAAATTCTGTACTCAATGACCACTGGGTCAAAATGGAAAGAATTCAAGACTTTCTAGAATTCAATGAAAATGAATATGCAACATACTCAAATTTATTGGACACAATGAAAGCAGTGGGAAGAGGAAAGTTCATAGCACTACATACCTCCATAAATAAATAGAAAGTTCTCATATCAGCAATTTAAAAGTATTCCTGAAAGCTCTAGAAAAATAGAACCAAGAAAGCACACTAAAGAGAGTAGAAGGCAGGAAATAATCAAAACCAGGGCTGAAATGAATCAAAAACAAACAAATAAACAAAACAATACAAAGAATCAAGAAACCAAGAGCTGATTCTTAGAGAATGTCAACAAAATAGACAAATTTTTAGTCAAACTAACCAAGACACAGACACAGTATCCAAATAAAATCAGTAAATGAAAAGAGAGACATAACAACTGACCTGGAGAAAATTCCAAAAATCACTATGTCATACTTCAAAAACCTGTATTCCACAAAACTGAAAAAATCTTATTGAAATGGACAATTTTCTACACAGATAGCACTTACCAAATTTAAATCAATATCAGGTAAACTAAACAGCCTCATAACCAAGAAAAATAGAAGTAGTCATTAAAAATCTCCCAACCAAAGAAGCCCAGAGACAGATGGGTTTAGTGGAGAATTCTACCAGACTTTCAAAGGATAGCTAATACCAATATTCCTCAAACTATTTCACAAAACAGAAACAGAAGGAACACTGCCAAACTCATCCTATGAAGCCACAGTCCCCTGATACCTAAACCACACAAAGACTCAGAATAGAAAGAAAATCTCAGACTGATTTCTTTTATGAACATTGATGCAAAAATACTCAATGAAATACTCACAAACAGAATCCAGGAAAAAAAATCAAACACATCATCCCTCAAGATCAAGTAGTCTTCATCCCAATGATGGTTCAGTCTATGAAACTTCATCAATGTAATACACCATATAACAAACTAAAAGAAAAAAATCACATGATTATAAAATCCAACATCCCTTCACATATAACAGAAATTAGGGATAGAGGGTGCATACCTAAACATAATCAAAGCAATAAACAACAAGCAATAGCCAACATCAAACTAAATGCAGAGAAACTTAAAGCAATTCCACTAAAATTAGGGACAAGACAAGGCTGCTCACTCTCTCCCTAGCTATTCAATATAGCACTTAAAGTTCTAGCCAGAGCAATAAGACAACTAAAGGAGGTGAAGGGCATCAAATTGGAAAAGAAGTCAAAGTATCACTATTTGCAGATGATATGTAGTATATATAAGTAACCCCAAAAATTCTTCCAGAGAACTCCTATAGCTCATAAACAGCTTCAGAATGGTGGCTATATACAAAATTATCTCAAAGAAATCAGTAGCCCTCCTTTATACAAATGAAAAACAAGCTAAAAATAAAATTAGGGAAACTAAGCCTTTACAATAGCCATGAACATCATAAAATATCTTGGTGTGACTGTAACCAAGTAAGTGATAGATCTGTATGACAAGAACTTCAAGTCTATGAAGAAAGAAGTTCAAGAAAATATCAGAAAATGGAAATAACTTCCATGCTCATGGATAAGTAGGATTAACATAATAAAAATGGCCATCTTATCAAAATCAATCTACAGATTCAATGCAATCCCCATCAAAATCCCAACACAATTCTTTATAGATATTGCAAGAGTAAGTCTCAACTTCATATGGAAAAACAAAAAACAACCAGGATAGCCAAAACAATCCTGAACAATAAAAGAAGTTCTGGAGGAATCACCATCCATGACCTCAAGCTGTAGTACAGAGCAATAGTGATAAAAACTCCATGGCATTGGTACAGAAAAAGTCAGGTTGATCATTGGAATCAACTCAAAGACCCAGAAATAAACCCACACACCTATGGACACTTGATGTTTGATAAAGAAGCCAAAACTATACAATAGAAAACTGAAAGCATCTTCACCAAATGGTGCTAGACTAACTGGATGTCTACATATAGAAGATAGAAAATAGATCTATACGTATCACCCTGCACAAAACTCAAGTCCAAGTGGATCAAGGACCTCAGCATAAAACTGGATGCACTAAATCTCATAGAAGATAAAGTGGGAAATACCCTTTAACACATTGGTACAGGAGGCAATTTCGTGAACAGAACACTAAGGCCTCGGGATCTAAGATCAACAATTGATAAACGAGACTTCAGGAATCTGCAAAGCTTCTGTAATCAAAGAGCACTGTCAATAGGACAAATCAGCAGCCCACAGATTTGGAAAGGTTCTTCACCAACCCTACATTCAACAGAGGGATAATATCCAAAATTTACAAAGAACTGAAAAGTTAGACACTAACAACCCAAATAGCCCAATTTTAAAAATGGGGTACAGAACTAAACAGAGAATTCACAACAGAGAATCAAATAGCCAAGAAACACTTAAAGAAAGTTTCAATATCCTTAGGAGGGCAATGTGATTCAAAACCACTCTGAGATTCTATCTTACACCCATCATAATGGCTAAGATCAAAAACTCAAGAGATAGTACATACTGGCAAATATGTGGCACAAGAGGAAACAATCTTCCACTGCTGGTAGGAGTGTAAACTTGTGCAACCATTTGGAAATCAATTTTATATTTTCTTAGGAAAATTGACAATAGTTATACCTCAAGCCCCAGCTATACCACTCATATCATCCAAAAGATGCTCCACTATCTCACATAGACACTTGCTCAACTGTGCTCATAACAACTTTATTCATAATAGCCAAAAACTGGAAACAACCTAGATGTCCCTCAACTGAAGAATGGATAGAGGAAATGTGGTAATCTACACCATGGAATACCATTCAGCTATAAAAAAAAAAAAAAAAAAAAAAAAAAACCCAAAAAAAACCAGGCATCATGAATTTTGCAGGCAAATGGATGGAACATAAGAATATCATTCTGAGTGAGGTAACACAGTCCCAAAAGGACATGCATTGTATGTACTCACTTATAGTAGATATTAGTCATAAAATACAGGTACTATGGTATATTCCACAGACCTAAAGAAATTAAACAAGAAGGAAGAAGGTCCAAGCAAGCAAACTTGATTCTCACTTAAAAGGAGGAATAAAATAGTCATAAGAGGCTGATGGTAGGAAGGAACTGGGAAGGAAAGGAAATGGGAAGGGAAATGGGGGATTCAGGATCAGGTGTATGAAAGGACAGGAGAGATGGCTAGATGGCCATAAAAATGAATGGAAATCTGCAACTGATGGAGGGGCGGTAAAAGAGGTGGGGGGCATCTCCTGAATAAGACTGAGATCTGGGATAAGGGAGATACCCAAGAATCAATGGGGGTGACCTTAGCTGTGACCCACTACATTAGGGATATGGAACCTGAAGAGGCCACCTTCTATAGCCAGACAGGAACCCTAGTGGAGTGATAGAGTCACCAACCCACCCATAAAACTTTCAACCCAAAATTTATCCTGTCTACAAATAATACAGGCATATGGGAGGGAGTAGAGACTGGGGGAATGGTCAACCACACACTGGCCTAACTTGAGACCCATTCCATGAGCAAACACCAGTCTCTAACAATATTAATGATACTCTGTTACACTTGTAGACAGGAGCATAGAAGCTTCATCCAGCACCTGACTCAGACAGACACACAGCCAAACAGTGGATGGAGCTTGGGGACTCTTATGAAAGAATAGGAGAAAGGATTGCAGCCCATACGGGGATAGGAACTCCACAGGAAGACCAACAGAGTCAACTAACCTGGACCCTTGGGGTTCTCAGAAACTGAACTACCAACCAAAGAACATACAAAGGTAAACCTATGCCTAGCCACTCATATGTAGTCAATGTACAGCTTGACTTTCATGTGGGTCTAAACAACTGAAGTTGGGGTTATCCCAAAAGCTGTTGCCTATGTGTGTGTGATATCCACTTCTAACTGGACTGCCTTGTCTGGCCTCAGTGGGAGAGGAAGACCCTAGCCTTGCAGAGACTTAAAGTGCTGGGGTGGGAGGGATACCCAGGAGGGCTCTACATGCTCAGTAGAGGATTGTGGGAGGGGGTGACCAGGAGGAGGACAGTGAGTGGAATGTAAAGTGAAATAAATAAATAAATAAATAAATAAATAAATAAATAAATAATAATTTAAAAAGAATGGCATTTAGAGATGTATCTTGTATTACATTTGTCAAGATCAGAGATCAATAAATTCAAGGAATGACAAAAATGTGTGTTAAGTACAAGTTTATTTAGAAAGACCAGGCTATTGAAATATTATTAGTTAAATGTGCTAGACTGGTGGGAACGTGATCTTCTAGATGTTTAGTAACCACACTTGGAGAACATTCTAAAGTGGTCAGAGGGATTAACAGAGACTATTTTCTCCTGTGTCTCTCAGGCTAGTGAGGTTCCATCAATCTATGGGTCATTGATCAATGTTTTGTAACTGTGGCAAGTCACATGTTCTCTTGACTATGCAGCCATAGAGACCCCACTCAATTAATTCAAAACATTGTCCAATCTACAAAGAATAGACTCAATGGAGGCTCTCAGTCACAATTGGTCAAGCAAGGCCTTTGACTCATCCTCATATTGGTGGACAAGTGGTAAAAGTAGTCTAGAGGAACTTGAGGGGTTTTGTGACATTTTAAGATCAGTTGCAAAACTGGCCATGACCATACAGAGGAAAAATTAGTTTGAGGTGTCTGCTTAGTCTTCAGCACTCAGTAGGAAAGTTTAGCCAAAGACTCAAAGAATTTGTACTAACCCAAGGGATCCCACTCCACAGACAGTAAGTCTACAGGACAGGTTACTTAAACAAATAGGCCTCACTAATTGTTTTCTCTTTATAAAAAGATGTTGCCAAGATGTAAGACATCAGAATTTGACTCACTGAAGTGCTTGCTTACAACCAAGGGAGACTAGCCAGTATTGTTTTAACATAAAAATGAAATGATGGTAAATAAATCTTTTGAGCCAGTTTAGAAGCCACATGGGAAGAATGTGATACTGACTTTTAGCTCATACAAGAGCTTTCGAATAGCATGAAAGCTGATTATGGGTCCATTGCTCTCAAGAGTAAGGTTTTTTTTTAATATATATAATATTTTTATTGGATATTTTATTTACATTTCAGATATTATCCCCTTACCACATTCCCCACCCTCTGGCCCAGGAACCCCCTATCCCATCCCCCCTCCTTCTGCTTCCCTGAGGATGTGCTCCCAACTAACCCCCCACTCCCACCTCCCCACCCTCGAATTCTCCCACACTCGGCATACAGCCTTCATGGGACCAAGGATCTATTCTCCCACCTATGCTGACAAGGCCATCCTCCCTTGCATATACAGCTGGAGCATGGATCCCTCCCTGTGTGCTCCCAGGTTGGTGGTTTAGACCCTGAGAGCTCTGGTTGGTTGGTATTGTTGCTCTCCTCATGGGGCCACAAACCCTTTCAGCTCCTTCATTCTAACTCCTCCATTGGGAACCCCATGATCACTTCAATGGTTCACTGTAAGCATCCGCCGTTGAATATGTCAGATTCTGGCAGACTTCTAAGGAGACAGCTATGTCAGGCTCTTGTTAGCATGCACTTCCTGTCATCCACATCAGCATCTACCTTTGGTGACTGCACATGGGATGGATACCCAGGTGGAATGGTCTCCAGATGGCCCCTCCTTCAGTTTCTGTCCCAAACTTTGTCTCTGTATTTGCTCCCTTGAGTATCTTGTTACTACTTCTAAGAAGGACAGAAGCACCCACACTTGGTCTTCCTTCTTCATGAGCTACATGTGGTCTGTGAGTTGAATCTTGGGTATTGCGAGCTTCGGGGCTAATATCCAATTATCAGTGAGTGCATACCATGTGTGTTCTCTTGTGATTGGGTTACCTCACTCAGGATGATATTTTTTAGTTTCATTCATTTACCTAAGAATTTCTCAAATTGCTTGTTTTTAATAGCTGAGTAATTATGTAAATATACCACGTTTTTCGTATCCATTCCTCTGTTGAAGGACATCTGGGTTCTTTCCAGCTTCTGGCTATTATAAATAAGGCTGCTATGACATAGTGGAGCATATGTCCTTTTTATGTGTTAGAGCATCTTCTGGGTATATGCCCAGGAGTGGTATAGCTGGGTCCTCAGGTAATGTTATGTCCAATTTTCTGAGGAACCACCAGACTGATTTCCAGAGTGGTTGTACCAGCTTACAATCCCACCAACAATGGAGGAGTGTTCCTCCTACTCCACATCCTTGCCAGCATCTGCTATCAGCTGAGTTTTTGATCTTAGCCATTTTGACTGGTGTGAGGTAGAATCTTAGGGTTGTTTTGATTTGCATTTTCTTGATGACTAAGGATGCTGAACATTTCTTTAGGTGTTTCTCAGCTGTTCAAGTTTCCCCAGTTGAGAATTCTTTGTTTAGCTCTGTACTCCGTTTTTAATAGGGTCATTTAATTGTCTGGAGTCTAATTTCTTAAGTTCTTGGTATATATTGGATAATAGCCCTCTATCGGATGTGGGATTGGTAAAGATCTTTTTCCAATCTGTTGGTTGCCATTTTGTCCTATTGAGAGTGTCCTTTGCCTTACAGAAGCTTTCCAATTTTATGAGGTCCCATTTGTCAATTTTTTTTTTTTTTTTCGGTTTTTCGAGACAGGGTTTCTCTGTATATCCCTGGCTGTCCTGGAACTCACTCTGTAGACCAGGCTGGCCTCGAACTCAGAAATCCGCCTGCCTCTGCCTCCCAAGTGCTGGGATTAAAGGTGTTCGCCACCACCGTCCGGCCCATTTGTCAATTCTTGATCTTAGAGCATAAGCCATTGGTGTTCTGTTCAGGAACTTTTCCCCTATGCCCAAGTATTCAAGGTTCTTCCCCACCCTCTCTTATATTAGTTTCAGTGTATCTGGTTTTATGTGAAGGTCCTTTATCCACTTGGACTTGAACTTTGTACAAGGAGATAAGAATGGATCGATTTGCATTCCTCTACATGCTAACCTCCAGTTGAACCAGCACCATTTGTTGAAAATGCTATCCTTTTTCCACCAGACAGTTTTAGCTCCTTTGTCAAAGATCAAGTGACCATAGGTGTGTGGGTTCATTTCTGGGTCTTCAATTCTATTCCATTGATCTTCCTGCCTATCTCTGTACCAATACCATGCAGTTTTTATCACTATTGATCTGTAGTACAGCTTGACGTCAGGGATGGCGATTCCTTCAGAAGTTCTTTTATTCTTGAGAATAGTTTTTGCTATCCTGGGTTTTTTGTTATTCCAAATGAATTTGAAAATTTCTCTTTCTAACTCTGTGAAGAATTAAGTTGGGCCAAGCAGTAGTGCTGCATGCCTTTAGTCCCAGCACTTGGGAGGCAGAGATAGGTGTGTTTCTGAGTTCGAGGCCAGCCTGGTCTACAGAGTGAATTCCAGGACAGCCAGGGCTACACAGAGAAACCCTATCTTGGAAAAAAAAAAAAAAGAATTGAGTTGGGATTTTAATGGGGATTGCATTGAATCTGTAGATTGCTTTCGGCAAGATTGCCATTGTCACTATATTAATCCTGCCAATCCATGAGCATGGGAGAACTTTCCATCATCTGAGATCTTCTTTGATTTCTTTCTTCAGAGACTTGAAGTTCTTGTCATACAGATCTTTCACTTGCTTGGTTAGATTCACACCAAGGTATTTTATATTATTTGTGACTATTGTGAAGGGTGACATTTCCCTAATTTCTTTTTCAGTCTGTTTATCTTTCATGTAGAGGAAGGCTACTGATTTGTTTGAGTTGATTTTATAACCAGCCACTTTGCTGAAGTTCTTTATCAGGTTTAAGAGTTCTCTGGTGGAAGTTTTGGGGTCACTTAATTATACGATCATATCATCTATAAATAGTGATATTTTGACTTCTTCCTTTTTGTATCCGTTTGACTTCTTTTTGTTGTCTAATTACTCTAGCTAGGACTTCCAATACTATATTGAATAGGTAGGGAGAGAGTGGGCAGCCTTTTCTAGTCCCTAATTTTAGTGGGATTGCTTCAAGTTTGTTTCCATGTAGTTTGATGTTGGCTACTGGTTTGCTGTATATTGCTTTTACTATGTTCAGGTATGGGCCTTGAATTCCTGATCTTTCCAAGACTTTTACCATGAAGGGATGTTGAATTTTGTCAAATGCTTTCTCAGCATCTAATGAGATGATCATGTGGGTTTTTTTTCTTTGAGTTTGTTTATATAGTGGATTACATTGATGGATTTCCGAATATTGAATCATCCCTGCAGTCTTGGGATAAAGCCTACTTGATCATGATGGATGATTGTTTTGATGTGTTCTTGGATTCGGTTTGTGAGAATTTTATTGAGTATTTTTGCACTGATGTTCATAAGGGAGATTAGTCTGAAGGTCTCTTTCTTTGTTGAGTCTTTGTGAGGCTTAGGTATGAGCATGATTGTGGCTTCATAGAATGAATTGGGTAGTGTTCCTCCTGTTTCTATTTTGTGGAATAGTTTGAAAAGAATTGGTATTAGGTCTTGCTTGAAGGTCTGATAGAACTCTGCACTAAAACTGTCTGGTCCCGAACTTTTTTTGGTGGGGAGACTTTTAATGATGACTGCTATTTCTTTAGGGGTTATGCGACTGTTAAGATGGTTTATTTGCTCCTGATTTAACTTTGGTACCTGGTATCTGTCTAGAAAATTGTACATTTCATCCAGATTTTCCAGTTCTGTTGAGTATAAGCTTTTATAGTAGGATCTGATGACTTTTTTAATTCCCTCAGTTCCTGTTGTTATGTCTCCCTTTTCAGTTCTATTTTTATTAATTTGGATACTGTCTCTGTACCCTCTGGTTAATCTGGCTA
The DNA here is from genome assembly GCA_021653895.1 of Mastomys natalensis. Lineage (NCBI taxonomy): Eukaryota > Metazoa > Chordata > Mammalia > Rodentia > Muridae > Mastomys > Mastomys natalensis. Next base: position 227,696 of record JAJTUV010001769.1, read on the forward strand.
AGGGTTTATCTATCTTATTGATTTTCTCAAAGAACCAGCTCCTGGTTTTGTTGTTATTTTGTATAGTTCTTTTTATTTCTACTTGGTTGATTTCGGCCCTGAGTTTGATTATTTCCTGCTGTCTACTCCTTTTGGGTGTATTTGCTTCTTTTTGTTCTAGAGCTTTCAGGTGTGTTGTCAAGTTGCTAGTGTATGCTTTCTCCAGTTTCTTTTTGTAGACAAACAGAGCTATGAATTTTCCCCTTAGCACTGCTTTCATTGTGTCCCATAAGTTTTGGTATGACAAGCCTTCATTTTCATTAAATTCTAAAAAGTCTTTTAATTTCTTTATTTCTTCCTTGACCAAGTCATCCTTGAGTAGAGCATTGTTCAGTTTCCCCGTGTATGTGGGCTTTCCGTTGTTTTTGTTATTATTGAAGACCAGCCTTAGTCCATGGTGATCTGATAGGATGCAAGGGATTATTTCAATATTTTTGTATCTGTTGAGGCCTGCTTTGTGACCAATTATATGGTTTATTTTGGAGAATGTATCATAAAATGCTGAGAAAAAGGTATATTATTTTGTTTTAGGATGAAATGTTCTATAGGTATCTGTTAAATCCATTTGGTTCATAACTTCCATTAATTCCACTGTGTCTCTGTTTAGTTTCTTTTTCCATGATCTGTCCATTGCTGAGAGTGGGGTGTTGAAATCTCCCACTATTACTGTGTGAGATGCAGTTTGTGCTTTGAGTTTTAGTAGAGTTTCTTTTATGAATATGGGTGCCCTTGCATTTGGAGCATAGGTGTTCAGAATTGAGACTTCATCTTGGTAGATTTTTCCTTTAATGAGTATGAAGTGTCCTTCCTTATCTTTTTTGATAATTTTTGGTTGAAAGTCGATTTTATTTGATATTAGAATGGCTACTCCAACTTGTTTCTTGGGACCATTTGCTTGGAAAGATTGTTTTCCAGCCCTTTACTCTGAAGTAGTGTCTGTCTTTGTCATTGAGGTGTGTTTCCTGTATGCAGCAAAATTCTGAGTTCTCTTTACGTATCCAGTCTGTTCAATCTACATCTTTTTATTAGGGAATTGAGTCCATTGATGTTAAGAGATATTAAGGAAAAGTGATTGCTTCTTCCTGTTATTTTAGTTATTAGAGGTGTAATTATGTTTGTGTAGCTATCTTCTTTTGGATTTATTGGAAGATTATTTTCTTGCTTTTTCTATGTTGTAGTTTCTCTCCTTGTGTTGGAGTTTTCCATCTATTATCCTTTGTAGGGCTGGATATGTGGGAAGATATTGTGTAAATTTGGTTTTGTCATGGAATATCTTGGTTTCTCCACCTATAGTGATTGAGAGTTTTGCTGGGTATAGTAGTCTGAGCTAGCATTCATGTTCTCTTAGGGTCTGTATGATATCACTCCAGAATCTTCTGGCTTTTATAGTCTCTGGTGAGAAGTCTGGTGTAATTCTTACAGGTCTGCCTTTATATATTAGTTGACCTTTTTCTCTTACTGCTTTTATTATTTTTTTTCTTTGTTTTGTGCATTTGATGTTTTGATTATTATGTGTTGGGAGGAATTTCTTTCCTTGTCCAGTCTATTTGGACTGTAGGCTTCTTATATGTTCATGGGCATATCTTTCTTTAGGTTAGGGAAGTTTTCCTCTATAATTTTGTTGAAGATATTTACTGGCCCTTTAATTTGGAAATCTTCACTCTCATCTATACCTATTATCCTTAGGTTTGGTCTCCTCATTGTGTCCTGGATTTCCTGGATGTTTTGGGTTAGGAGCTTTTTGCATTTTGCATTTTCTTTGACAATTGTGTCAATGTTTTCCCTGGTATCTTCTGCACATGAGATTCTCTCTTCTATCTCTTGTATTCTGTTGGTAATGCTTGCATCTATGACTCCTGACCTCTTTCCTAGGTTTTCTATATCCAGGGTACTCTGTTTGAGATTTCTTTATTGTTTCTACTTCCATTTTTAGATCCTGGATGGTTTTATTTAATTCTATCACCTGTTTGGTTGTGTTTTCTTGTAATTCTTTAAGGGATTTTTGTGTTTCCTCTTTAAGGGCTTCTACCTGTTTACCTGTGTTCTTCTGTATTTATTTAAGGATGTTGTTTATGTCCTTCTTAAAGTCCTCTATCATCCTCATAAGAAGTGATTTTAAGTCTGAATCCTGCTTTTCCAGTATGATGGGGTGTCCAGGACTTACTATGGTAAGAGAACTGGGTTCTGATGATGCCAGGTAACTTCGGTTTCTAATGCTTATATTCTTGCACTTTCCTTTTGCTGTCTGGTTAACTCTAGTGTTACCTGCACTCACTGTCTCTGACTGGAAATTGTCTTTCCAGTTATATTGCTGTGTCAGAACTCCTCAGAGTCCAGAAGTCTCTGTGATCCTGAGCTCCTGAGTGGAAGAGCTCCTGGGACTCAGGCTTCTTCTGTGATCCTGAAATCCTGCTGCTCTGAGTGCAATGGCTCCTCTGCTGCTCTGAGTGCAGTGGTTCCTCTGCTGCCCTGAGTGTAGTGGTTCCTCTGCTGCCCTGAGTGCAGTGGTTCCTCAGCTGCTCTGAGTGCAGTGGTTCCTCTGCTGCTCCAATTACAGTGGTTCCACCACTGCTCAGCTGCTCTAGGAAGGTTGAGGATAAGGTGTCTTTATGGAGCAGATCAGCCAGGTGTCTGCCCCAGCCAAACGACCAAGCAAGGGGTCTCTCAAGAGTAACTTAAGAGGTCAAAGGAAAACCATAAGTCTAATGGAAGGGGTTCTGGTGAGTCTATGAAGAGAGGCTAATGGAGTTTGGACATTTTAATCCTTTCAAGATACCAGTCAATGTCTTTCTTGACTGGTCTACAACTGACAATAGAGATTTTTGACAGAGGATCTCTGGTGGGTGCCCCTGTACTGACACTTGATACCCCAAATAGAGCTGGTAGAAGATAGATCAGTTGTTGCCTCAGTAGGGTTACCTCTTTAGAGAAGGTTAGATAAGAACAAGAAGCAGAAATTGGCTAGACGGTTTAGGGTAAGAAAAAAAAATCAAAGAAAAGCAACCTGTTGCTTTCTTGACTAAAAGCCAGAACTATCACTGGACCTATTAGCAGTTTCATCCTCACCAGAGGTCAATGATACTAAAAAGTATTTTGGGAGCTTGGATCTCTGAGCTAAGTTGCTCTAGGGATTTTAGAAAGGAGGAAAGTTGAAGTAATGAAATTTTGTTAAGAGATAGAACCCCATGAACCAGAGAACAGAATCTCTGACCTGGGTGCAGGTCTAACCTTCCTATTAAGACAGGTCAATATTTTGGCCAAGGAACAATCCATACGAAGCAAGAGACTTGGCTTAAAACATGCTAATGAAATAGATGCAATAATTATTGTTTCTGTACTCCCAGCTTGACTCAAGGTCACTGCATCAACTAATACTAAACAGGCACTCTGGAAGAGAGAAATCTCTCCAGCCCCTTCATATGTTAAACTTGATGCCTCTCCCAGCAAATCCCTTTGATCCAATCTAGAAGTCTGTTTCTTTTTAGAGACAAAAAATAGGCATCTTGATTCATGCCTGCAATCTCACTACTTAGAACACTGAGGCATTTTACATTTATTTATTTATCTAGCCATTTATTTATTTACTTATTTTATTGTACTTATTCTGTGTGGGTATATGTGTGTTTACAAATAATTCATTGTAGGAAGTGACATGGCACCATTCCTGGACCATGTTCCGTCATCTATCCCTTTTTTATTTTTAAACACAGAATATTCAGAGTAGTTTTGATTTGAGATATTATAGATAAATCTAATTGTCACTTAATATGTGAGTACCCTATAAGCAAATAATGAATGTAATAAGATTAAACAGTGAAAGCATTGTATGTAATAGTTTGCTACCAGGAACAGGTATCCAAACTATGTCCAGTAATATTGGTTTTATTATTATATTTATCAGAAAAATCTAGAGAATATCTTAAAGTGAAAGTGGCATGTTTAGTAGTTCTGGTATCTTGTAGAACATAAGCCTATATTTGCTTTTAATGAATGTTAAGATGTCTTATGCAAATAGAAGTGAATCAAATCCTAAGGAAAAATTAAACAGTCCCTCCTTCAGATTGATAAATGAGTCCATTATCCTTCCAAGATCCAGTCATAACCATATCATTATTAGTAAAGAAAAGGAGCTGGATCCATCCAGTCTCCAAGCTGTAGCAACGGATGATGAGGAAAAACAATACATGAATTCAGAGACTCACTGGAGATGCACAGGTCACAGTAGATAGCATCACCAGAAAAAAACTGTCAGATAACACACGTTCTGAGTGCTAATTACACATTCTTCAGTCTTGGTACACATTACCTTAACTAGGCCCGAGGTGGACAGGCTTCATTTTTGATGATATGGTCACTGTCTTCTTTTACCCTTTAACTGCAGATCTGCTATCTTTCTGGTGACTTCCACTATCTCCTTACCTTCTACCATTTTCCTTGGCAGCTGAGATCCAGAGTAGCTAAAGAGGAATCCATAATGATTCAGTGGCTCAATCAGCAATGATAGACACATAGCCTTCATAATTTGTTTCAGCCAACTGGGATGCAAAGTCTCAAACTCTTCAAACCACATAGGCCTATTTAAAGGCAGTTCAGAATGCTCTGCAGACAGATGGGGTTTTTGTTTTTTTGTTTTTGGGGGTTTGTTTGTTTATTTTTGTTTGTTTTTCCTCTCAAACACAAATCACCTGGAGGCAAATTTTAAAAATTGAGAGTAAATAAGTGCAAGAATACCCCTGGCATTTCCACTTTTTATGTTTTAATAATTGTTTTAATGTTCTATGTGCTCTTTCAATTATATCCTGGCCTTGAGAATTATAAGGAATGACTATAATATGATTAATATTCCATTCTCTAAAGAATTTTTAAACTTTTTACAATTATAGGCTGTTCATCATCTATTTGTATACAAACAGGCACTCCCATAGCAGCAAAAGTCTGTATAAGGAAAGAGCACCCCACAGAAGGATTCTCTCAGGGTTGAAGTACAGCCCCAAAATTTTGGAACATGTATCAATGCAGGCATGCAGGTATGGCATCAAAGGCACAAGAACAAAGTGAGAGACATCCATTTGCCATAATTAGTATTTGTAACTCTGGGAATAAACTTAACTATACAACCATGAGTGAATGACAGCGCAAATAGGACATTCCTGCTCAACTGTCATGTTCATCTAAGCAGGATGTGGTTCATAAAAGATGTTCACACTAGTGTGTAGGTGTTGATGTTCCTGTTCTGGGGAAGGAAAAGGAGGGCAGGTTAATGTATCATCTTGCTTATTTTCTTCTGCAATAAAAACATGGAAGTCAGACTGTGCATGAGTATGAGGAATAAACAAAGGACATGTGATGCTATAGTTCCTATAGAATGAGAGCACAACAGGATGTGAAGATGAAACTGAAGCAATTTCTATTGCTGGAAACAATCCAACTACATAAACAACATCTAAAATGTCATTTAAGGGTTCATGAATTAATCGTAATAGGTGAATCAAAATTACTGTTCCACCTGTTGAGCTGAGGAAGAAGTATTAGTTGATTGATGACTATCTGGACCCCAATCCCTCCTACACCATTAAATGAGCCATCAATAAGATAAGTATCTGCCTGTGGAATGGGAAAAGGTTGGAAATTTTTGAAATCATAAACTCAGTTTCTATGAAAAAATCCCATTGGTGGATAATGATTTCCTATCCTTCTCAGGTAATCTACAAATGAATCCATAGAGATGTGTGACATCCTTAAACACTGATTATTTGGTATAATAAATAAATAAAGGAAGAAAAGCAGGGAAGGCAGTTACCATTTCATGGCCCTTATGGTGTAAATAAACCTATTCCAAAGGTTTATTCTCTTGTGCTATAATACCTGTAGAAGATAATGTAGTGGGGGGAAAAAGAATAAGTTTAAAGGCAGCAAAGAATCCAAATGCTACACCAACGACTCTTTTAGTCTAGATTCAAATGGTATCATTGTTTTCTTGCCCATGAGATAATAACTGAGGACTGTGCAATGACATCTATGTTACTGCATAATCGGGTATTCCTAAAGTACGATGTATCAACTTAATATCCCTTACGAATTTCTGAAAATTAAGTATTTTTAAATTGTCTTATCTAATGGGCATTTTTTTGTAATTTAACAGTTGTTCTAGTAATCAGTAGTCTCAAATATTGCACTGTCTAATCTAAATTGTACCTTTTCAGATGCAATAAGCCCATTTTTAGATAGTACATGTTACATTCGGAATGGAGCTCTTCCTCTTTGGAGGGGGCCAACAGTATATCATCCATATAAGCCTGAAGGAAGGCTTTTCATCTAGTTCATGTTTCTGTTCAGTATTACTTCAGATTCTGCCCCATACTTCTTCAGCTAAATTCCCATCTTCTGGAAACCAGGGCTTATAATCATAAGCAACTTGTAAACAATTGGATGGTTGTGATTTTAATATTTAATATGTGATTTGAATGTTCGTGTCTTTAAAATGATGCACAAGCTCAACAAAGTCAAAGCTCTCCCTGGTCTCCACCCATTACTCTCACTCGCCTCTTTCTGTGACAGCTCCATTCTCCTCTCTTGTAGCCAACTCCTGATCCATGTTCAGACACACTTGTCACCACTCTAGAGGGGATCTGGAAGAATGGAGCCAATAAATGAGGCAGACTAAACTCCCATGCAATAGTCATCTTTATTCAGGGCCCAATTCATTTTATAGTCTCAGGGTTAAGGTCATATGAGTAAAGTTTTCATGACTTTGAGCTGTATGTAATCACAAGGACAACCCAGACATGGAAAACAAATACTGCAGGATATCTGATCACATTGTGAACCTCAAGAGTATGAACTGTTTCTCACTGTGCTATGGCTCAGCCTTTGATCCTACAGCTTTATATTTACTGTAAACAAGTGCTTGTGGTATGGCCTGGCCCAAGAATATGTCTTTAATATTTATTTATAAATATTAAAATATTTATAAATATGTATTTAATATGTCTGCCCAAGAGGCAGAGCAACTAACCAGCTAACAGGGAGTGAACATAAGTAAACAGAAAGGAGGGCCTTTAAGACAGCATGGAGAAGGAGAAAGGACCTTTTTCTTCTGGGATGTTGGTGGAGTAGGAAGGTAAGCTGGCTGCTTTCTCTAACTCTCTGAGCTGGCAGGATTTCATCAGTGTCTGGCTCCTGAGTCTTCATATGGTAAAACTATACAGCTGGGATTTTTGTTTTAAAAAGAACTAACAAGTTTTATCATACAGGCATATAAAGGATACTTTGAACACATAATTGAATAACAATGGCAAGCAATAATGATTAACCTGGAGAAAATTCACTCTTATCCACTACACCTGGGAGAAAGAAAAAAAAAAAAAAACACATTCCAAAAACAATTCTGTTTTTTTAAGAAACTGAGATCATAAGAATTTTTTCTTGTATTCTTGAATTGTCCACACAAGCACAGCCATGTTCCAACAGCACACTAAAATTTCTATTCAAATTTATTTTAAAAAACCATAAAGCCCCTTTTACAATAAGTAGTCACATATTTACATAATTTACAATATGTAATCATATGTGTATATATATATATATGTGTGTGTGTGTGTACAATGAGTCTATAATTTTAAAAGTATTTTCAAGTTTGTTATTTTTATAATTGAAAAATATATTAAACTATATAAAATGTATATATACCTTTACATCATTTACATACCTGGTGACCAAGAAAGCCAGAAGAGTGCATCAGATCATTTAGACCTGCAATTACAGGAAGTTCTGAGACACCTGATGTGGGTGCTAGGAAACACAAGTCAGACATCCAAAAAGAGCAGTACTATTGAGTCAAATTTCCAGAACCCAAATACGTCACTATAATGTAAAAGATGAAGATGTCCCATTGCCCCTTCTACCTTGTATGTGAAGAAAGTCCCTGCTACATGGTCATGAAAGTATTGAATGGATTTCTATTCCTCTGTGAATGAATTTAGCATATTGCTTCTTCATTAGTAACACTGTTCTCTTTATGTAAGTGAGGACAAGGGAAGGGTTAATTGAATACAAATGAGTATAGAGTGTTATTAGGAAAGGTTCCATAATGTGATATGTGCTACATTTATGTACTTTTTCTTTTTGATTCTTTTTAGAAAGGATCACTCTACATGGGTATTGTTGTCCTGGAACTTACAATGTGGAACAAGATGGCCTCAAACTCAGATTCATTTGTATGTCTACAAAATACATCACTAGGTTCAGCTGAGATATATTCATAAAATGAATCTTTGAATTAAATCAGAGACAAATAATGTAAGATTTAAACAGAAGCCATCATTATTTTGTTGAGTTATACACTCCACAGAATGCTTCAATGTGTTAATTTCAATTGGTAAATTGTTCCTGTGTTCTCAATATTTTGATTTCTTTTTTTTTGCTTTGTTCATTTCATTTCTTTAAAAGTGCTATTGGTATTTAAACACCCATACCATGATATGCATGTGCAAGGGAAAGGACAACTTACAGGTGTCTATTCTCTATTTCCTCTGTCAGTACTAGAAATCAAACTGAGGTAGTCACATTTGGGAGCAAGTGCCTTAAACAGTTGAGTAACTGCAGTGACTCTTATTTCACTTTAAAGAATATTTATCTAAGTCCTGGATTGTGTGTGTTTCATATGTCACAGCCCAAGTATAGTAATCAGAGAAAAACTTGTATGAGTACTATGGGTCTCCCAGAAAATAAACTCAGTCATTAGGCTTAGAAGCAACCAATTTTAACCACTGTGACAATTCTCTGCCATTCATTTGTATTTCTGGCAAAGTGTTAAAACAAGTACTTCACCTTTAATCCCAGCACTTGGGAGGCAGAGACAGGTGGATTTCTGAGTTCGAGGCCAGCCTGGTCTACAGAGTGAGTTCCAGGACAGCCAGGGCTACACATAGAAACTCTGTCTCAAAAAACCAAAAAAAAAAAAAAGAATAAGTACTTAAATACTTAAATACTTATTCCTCAGAATAAATTAACATAACCCATACAAATGTATGGCAGTATATTTTCATTTTCTAATAGGTTTTTATTAGTCAAATTGTTCGGTATACCTCTATCCTTAGATGACAATTTATATACAATTTGAAAATAAAACAATACTTTAATGATAAAATGATATTAATCTTACATGAATACCAGGAAGATGGCTCAATGGGGAAAAATGTGGTATGCAAGGCTTTACTGCATTTACTAGATTCATGTGTTTCTCTCCAGTAGGAATTCTTTCATGCTTTTGAAGAAGACTGTAACATGCAAAGGCTTCTACTGCATCAATTACATCCATAGGTTATCCCTCCAGTATGCTTGCTTTCATGTTTCTGAAGATTACTTTGACTTATAAAGGCTTTACCACACTGATTACATTGATAATGCTTGTTTTCTGGATGACTTTTTTCATGCCTTTGAAGATAAATGGTATGTGCAAAGGCTTTACCACACTGATTACACAAATAGGGTTTCTCTCCAGTGTGAATTCGTTCATGTATTTGAAGATTTCGACGACTTGCAAAGGCTTTCCCACACTGACCACATACATAGGGTTTCTCTCCAGTGTGAGTTCTTTCATGTGTCTGAAGATTATTCCGGCTTGCAAAGGCTTTACCACACTGACCACATTCATAGGGTTTCTCTCCAGTATGGTTTTTGTAATGTTTTTGAAGACGCCCAAAATGTATAAAGCCTTTACCACATTGATTACATTCATATGGTCTGTCTTCCATATGACTTCTTTCATGTCTTTGAAGATAAATGATATGTGCGAAGGCTTTACCACATTGATTACATTCATAGGGCTTCTCTCCTTTATGAGAACTTTCATGTATTTGAAGATTACTGCGACATGAAAAGGTTTTACCACATTGATTACATGCATATGGTTTTTCTCCAGTATGAATTTTTTCATGATTGCGAAGACTAGTAAAATGTGTAAAGGCTTTACCACATTGATTACACAAATAGGGTTTCTCTCCAGTGTGAATTCGTTCATGTATTTGAAGATTTCGACGACTTGCAAAGGCTTTACTACACTGACTACATTCATAGGGTTTCTCTCCAGTATGAGTTCTTTCATGTGTCTGAAGATTATTCCGGCTTGCAAAGGCTTTACCACACTGACCACATTCATAGGGTTTCTCTCCAGTATGGTTTCTGTAATGTTTTTGAAGACGCCCAAAATGTATAAAGCCTTTACCACATTGATTACATTCATATGGTTTCTCTCTAATATGACTTCTTTCATGCCTTTGAAGATAAATGATATGTGCGAAGGCTTTACTGCACTGATTACATTCATAGGGCTTCTCTCCTTTATGAGAACTTTCATGTATTTGAAGATTACTGCGACAAGCAAAGGCTTTACCACATTGATTACATCTATAAGGTTTTTCTCCAGTATGAGTTTTTTCATGATTTCGAAGACTAGTGTAATATGCAAAGGCTTTACCACATTGATTACACAAATAGGGTTTCTCTCCAGTGTGAATTCGTTCATGTATTTGAAGATTTCGACGACTTGCAAAGGCTTTACTACACTGACTACATTCATAGGGTTTCTCTCCAGTATGAGTTCTTTCATGTGTCTGAAGATTATTCCGGCTTGCAAAGGCTTTACCACACTGACCACATTCATAGGGTTTCTCTCCAGTATGGTTTCTGTAATGTTTTTGAAGACGCCCAAAATGTATAAAGCCTTTACCACATTGATTACATTCATATGGTCTGTCTTCCATATGACTTCTTTCATGTCTTTGAAGATAAATGATATGTGCGAAGGCTTTACTGCACTGATTACATTCATAGGGCTTCTCTCCTTTATGAGAACTTTCATGTATTTGAAGATTACTGCGACATGTAAAGGCTTTACCACATTGATTACATGCATATGGTTTCTCTCCAGTATGAATTTTTTCATGATTTCGAAGACTAGTGAAATATGCAAAGGCTTTACCACATTGACAACATGCATAGGGTTTCTCTCCAGTGTGAATTCTTTCATGTATTTTAAGATTATTGCGACTTGCAAAGGCTTTACCACACTGATTACATTCATAAGGTTTCTCTCCAGTATGAGTTCTATGTACTTGAAGACAATTGCGATGTGCAAAGTCTTTTACACACTGATTATATTTATAGGGTGCTCTTTCCAAATGAGGTCTTTGGTGTAAGGAAGAATCAGATCCAAAGTCTTTATCAGGTTGATTACATTCATAGGGATCCTCTTCACTCCTGGTTCTTTCGTGTGTTTGAAGACACCTGTGATGGTTAAAGCCTTTAGTACACGGCTCGCACTTATCACTTCCATTTCCCACATGAGGTTCTTCTTGTCTCCGAAGAGAACCCAGAGCTTTACCACACTGAGTGTAGTCATAACATTTTCTTATAGTGCGATTCACACTACATGTGCAAAGTGAACCAGGATAAACAGAAGAATTCCCACATTCCTGGTACTCATAAAGCTTTTCTCCATTGTAAGTCTGTTGTTGATGCATTCCCACTGTAGTTGGAACACTAAGTGCTTGTAAATTCATGTCATATTCATGAAGTCTACTCATAACAGAGACTACTATATATCTTCTAACTGTTGTAGGAGAGAGAGAGGTACACTGCATCTTTCTATATCCCTTATGCTCAAATGGCTTGTATCCTGAGTGACAGTTGATATACCTATTAAATAAGAATAACAAATAAAAGGTTTTCACATTGCATTCACATAGTCTAACCCTTTCTATCTCATAGAGATGTGCTATCAGGATTCAGGTTCCTCCACCACAGCAACCTTCTTGTGTCTCATAAACTGCTCCTCTCACGGCACTAGCATGAATCACTAAACATATCTAAGGAACACCAGCATTAATATCGACTATTTGCTTATAAAAGGCCTTGGACAGACACTGATCCCCTAATCAACATGTATACCTTTTATACTTGAATGGTACAAAACTAAATGGATGGACAGTTCTACAACATGGCTCTCACAGGGCTACGATTAAAATGGTGACATCTGTTAAGGCTTTGTTTTGTTATCTTCTTTCTTAGAGGAATGCCTTGCAAACACTGATCAGCTACCTGACCTTGATGTATATATAGTATTGTGAAATTTTAATAATCATCAGAAAGTTGTGCTTATTTACAGTCTTTGATTTCCTTAAAGCTTCAGGGCACATTAAAATTTCTTCAGAAATACATATGTATCGCCGGGCGGTGGTGGCGCACGCCTTTAATCCCAGCACTTGGGAGGCAGAGGCAGGTGGATTTCTGAGTTCAAGGCCAGCCTGGTCTACAGAGTGAGTTCCAGGACAGCCTGGGCTACACAGAGAAACCCTGACTCGAAAAAAACAAAACAAAACAAAACAAAACAAAAAAAAAAGAAATACATATGTATCAATACGTGCACATAAAAAGACATCAGAAGAAAACCTCCCATGGAATTGAATCAAAGACTCAGACATAAATCCACACACCTATGGACACTTGATTTTTGACAAAGGAGCCAAAATTATACACGGGGAAAAAAATAAAGCATTTTCAATAAATGGTGCTGGTCTACCTGGATATCTGCATATAGAAGAATGCAAATAGATCCATAGCTATACCCTGCACAAAACTCAAGTCCAAGTGGATCAAAGACCTCAGTATGAATCCAGATACACTGAACCTGATAGAAAAGAAAGTGGGGAATAGCACTGAACTCATTGGCAAAGGAGAAAACATCCTTAACAGAGCTCCAATAACTCAAGAGACTACAATCAACAATTAATAAATGAGACCTCATGAAACTGAAAAGCTTCAATAAGGCAAAGGACACTATCAAAAGGACAAAACAGAAGCCTACAGAATGGAAAAGATCTTCACCAATCCCACATCTGACAGAGGGCTGATATTAAAAATATATAAAGAACTCAAGAACTGAACATCAACAAACCAAATAACTCTATTAAAAAATGAGGTACAGATCTAAACAGAGAATTCTAAACAGAAGTATCTCTCATGGCAGAGAAGCACTTAAAGAAATGTTCAACATCCTTAGTCACCAGGGAAATACAAATCAAAATGACTCTGAAATTCCATCTTAAACCCACCAGAATGGCTAAAATCAAAACTTTAAGCAATAGCTTGTAATGGCCAGGATGTAGAGTAAGGGGAGCACACATTGCTGGTGGGGGTGAAAACCTATCTAGCCACTTTGGAAATCAATTTGGTGGTTTCTCAGAAAAGTGAAAGTAGATCTACCTCAAGACCCAACTATACCATTCGTGGGCATATACCTAAAGGACATTCCACCAACATTTGGGTATACGACCAGGGCAGGAAGGATTGTAGGAGCCAGAGTAGTCAAGGACATGACAAGAATACCTGTAGAATCACCCAACTTGGGCCCACAAGCTCACAGAGACTGAACCACCAATAAGGACAATCACGTGTTGCCCTCTGCACATATGTAACAGTTGTGTAGCTTATTCTTTATGTGGGACATTTAACAGCAGGAGCAGGGCTGTCTGACTTGTCTGCCCTTGAGATCCTTTTCCCCTACTAGGCTGCCTCATCTAGACTCAATAAAATAAGATAGGCATAGTCTTACTGCACCTTGATATGCTAAGGCTCAATAATATCATGGAAGGGTTCCCCTTTCCTGAAAAGAAAAAGAGGAGGAGAGGAAAGAGGAGTACCTTTCATGTTTTCCAGAACTTTGACAATGTTCTTCAATATTCTGGTTGTTCCATTTGTAGCCTAAATATAAATACCAGAAAATATCTGCTGTATTATTAAAAATTATGCAAAATTTAAGTCACTATCTTTATTGAACCTGAGACCCATGCCTAATTTATTCACCACATTCTTCTGCTTTCATAATTTCGATCACAGTGGTGCACCAATAACCAACAAACACTTGTCCCCTTGTCTAGCAAGTGAAGGAAAACTCACACTCTTACCTATAGCAATGAGGTTCCTGCAGGTGTCCAGCATCACATCTTTGTAGAGACTTTTCTGGGAAGAATCCAGCAAAGCCCACTCTTCCTGAGTGAAGTTCACATGCACATCCTCATAGCTCACTGCAGCCTAAAATATCCCATTCATGTACATAATAAAAATGGTGAGACTGACTGCATTGTAATGTACACTTCATTTTTAATATATTTACATAATTCAGTGTGTGCCACACATTTATTTCATGTCCAGAAATTCAAGTGCAATCACCAAGTCATTTTAAAAGGAAACAAAAGAAGAAGAAGGAGGAGGAGGAGGAGGAGGAGGAGGATTCTGTCTCTATTTTCTGGGCCTAGAAATAGCATGTGGCATTGCAATTTAAGTGACTACCAACAGAAATACAGAAAGACATGCAAACAGAGCCAACACTTGAGTATACATCAACAAAACTGCATCAAAATTACTAACTTCAAATAAGAATGGACAAGAAGGGCATGTTGGCTCACACCTTTAATCCCATACCTTAATTGGCAGAGACAGGTGGATCTCTATAATTTCAAGGCCAGCCTGATCAATGTAGATGTTTCCAGGACAGACAGAGGTACATAATGAAACCCTGTCTCAAACAAACAAATCAAAAAGGATAGAAAGCACTCAGGGGCTCAGTCAAAATTTGCCCAAAGAGTTAAATATTCACTCTGTAAGAAGGAACCAAACTGAAGCCATTTTGGGTAAACTTCCATTTTAAATAGGGGTCAAATAAAGTTAAAGTTCCCAAGACTGCCCTGGATAACTGGCATCCTGCTTGGCAGAGAGAGACATGTACGTGGGTAACTGACGTCCTTGTTGTCAAGCTGAGACTTGAGTGCTAGGCAAGTTGCACAACCACGGTTGAATAAAACAACCAATAAGAACAGGATAAATTTACCACAAATACATGTTCCTAAGGAAGTCGACTATGCCTAAATCATGATGGGTGAAAAATGTAACTATAATATGGCACAGATGTTTGTAGTTTTTAGGCTTAAAGGCCTAAAAACATTCTGACTTGGGGTCACAGGTCAGCTCCAGAGTCAGTTCTGTGTCTTTGATCAAAAGCAGCCTGATTACATTTTTCTTTTCTGTATCAACTTGGTGTTTGAATTGTGTTGGATGTAAGAGGCCCTATAATGACTCTAGTTCTATGCTTGGCTACCAGAAAACTGGAGTACCCCAGTTTAAACTGTAAGGCTACTAGGATATTCCTACAACAAAAGAATGTATTTTTAATAAACTACTGGTTAAGAAATCAAAAAGTTCTCAAAAGAAAATGCTGCTCAAAGCTGGGCGGTGGTGGCACAGCCTTTAATCCCAGCACTTGGGAGGCAGAGGCAGGTGGATTTCTGAGTTCGAGGCCAGCCTGGTCTACAGAGTGAGTTCCAGGACAGCCAGGGCTACACAGAGAAACCTTGTCTCGAAAAAAACCAAAAAAGAGAAAATGCTGCCCAAAAAACTAGATACAGGAAGGAAGCAACAATTCAGATTATGTGTTGCATTTGCAGGGAACTTGGATCAAGTCTCAACACACAAAACAATCCAATGCTCTTCTCTCTCTCTCCTCTCTCTCTCTCTCTCTCTCTCTCTCTCTCTCTCTCCTCTCTCTCTCTCTCGTGTCTGTCTTGTGTGTGTGTGTGTGTGTCCCCAAAGGACTCCTGCACATATTTTTCAAAATTTAAAAAAAAAAAACTTTAAACATAAACAAAGGTAAGGAAATGTTATGCACCTGTAATCCATGTGTGCTGGATAGTTTTATGTCAACTTGACACAACATAAAGTAATCTGAAAGAAGCAAAACTAAGAATAATTTCCAGAAGATGAGGCTATGGGAAAGCCTGTATGGCATTTTCTTAATTAGTCATTGATGGTGGAGTGTCCAGCCCACTGTGGGTGGGGCCATCCTTGGGCTGGTGGTCCTGATTCTATAAGAAAGCAGGCTGAGCAAGTTAGGAAGCAGCTCTCTCTTCCATGGCTTTGCATCATCTCCTCCCTCCTGCCTCCAGCCATTTTAGTTTCTGTCCTGACTTCCTTTGATGCACAGTGATATGAAGTATAAGCCAGTATAAAACCCTTTCCTCTTCAACTTCCTTTCTAGTTATAGTGCTTCATCCTAGCAATAGAAACCCTAACAAGACAGGTTAGTGGGGAGACACTGTCACAGATATAACCATGTTGTTCTGGGAGGTCTGTGGAAGGACTTTGGAACTTTGGGTTAGCCATGAGTGTTGAGAGTTCGGGAGCTGTTGTGAGGAAGCTTGGAAGATAAAGACAACTGAGAACAGTATAGAAGATGGAGTCCTGGCTTGTGTTTCAGAGACTACCATGCCTTTTTGTGTGCTGAATCTATGATATCTGGTCTAAAGAACCAAAGAATCAACTGTGATTAACAAGAGACCAGAACCACTAAAGTAAAACCTTTGTCTTACTGGGATAAGTGGCAAAAGGTTAGCTGCAGCTGAGAAATTTGCAGTGGTTACAAACAGACCAGCATCCCTGAGAAATCTTCTGGTCAGGGTTTTCTCAGAGTCAATACACAGAAGCTGTGTTCCAGACATGGCCAAGGTTATATCTTCTGTTAACAGCCAAGCTTGGTAGTATAAGACTCACCCAGGTGGTACTGGTTTTGAAGACATGAAGAGGTCATATAGAGCAGATGAGGCTTGGCACTTTGAGAGGCCATTGAAGGTACAGCTTCAGTAGCAGTTGCAGGTCTAGGATTGAATGGATCATGCAGAGAATGTGTGGCTTGGCACCAAGAAGAAAGCCTAGAAGAGGCTGTCTTAGTTAGGGTTTTACTGTTGTGAACAGACACCATGACCAAGGCAAATCTTATAAGAACAATATTTAATTGGGGCTGTTTTACAGGTTCAGAGGTTCAGTCCATTATCATCAAAGTGGGAACATGGCAGAGTTCAGGCAGGCATGGTGCAGGAGGAGCTGAGAGTTCTACATCTCCATCTGAAGGCTCCTAGCAGAATACTTGCTTCCAGGCAGCTAGGATAAGGTCTTAAAGCTCACACCCACAGTGACACACCTACTCCAACAAGGTCACACCTACTCCAACAGGGTCATACCTTCTAATAGTGCCATTCCCTGGGCCAACCATATACAAACCATCCCTGGCTCCCAAAGGCTTGTTCAAACATCTGAGTCTATGGGGGCCACATCTAAACATAGCATAATACAAAATACACTTAGTCCAACTTCAAAAGTCCCCATAATCATAGCAGTCTCAACAATGTTAAAAGTCGAAAGTTCAAAGTCTCTTCTGAGATTCATCCAATCACTTAACTGTAATCCCCTAAGTAAGACAGGTAGGCAAACTCTACATCTCCAATTCTGATGTCAAAGTGGTTTCAGAACTCCAACTCCTTTTTCATCTTTGTTGAATGCAACAAATTTCTTTCTCCTTCTTAAAAGGGAGGGGTTCCACTCCCTGTTAGCAGCTTTCCTCAGCAGATAGCCCACAGCTCTGGCATCTTCAATGTCTGGAATCCATACATGATCTTCTGGGCTCCTCCAGCTCTGCCCTTGTAGCACTCTAAGCTCAGGTTGATCCACTCTACTGTCACTGCTGTTCTTGGTGATCATCCCACTGTACTGGCATCTCCAATACACTGGGGTTTCTGCTGCAACTAGGCTTCACCAAGAGCCTCTCACAAGCTCTCTTCATGGTGCCAAGCTTCAATCTCTTTGCATGACCCTTCAGTCCTGGGCCATCAACTGCAAACTGAGGCTGCACCTTCACCAATGACATTCCAGGGCCTCTCTCAGTGCCAGCCTCAGCTGCTCTTCATGACCTCTACATGCCTTCAAAATCAGTACCACTGGGTGCCTCTCACACATTACCAAGCACAGCTGCAGCACAAGGTACAACCTTGGCTATCTCTGGAACACTACTTCTTTGTGCTCTCAGAAAATACTTCTCAGAAGATTTCACTTCAGTGATGCTGGTCTCTTCTTAATCACCACTAATTTCTTAGCTCCAGTTAACTAGCATCAATTGTCTAAGTAGTCCCTTCTATTCTGGCCTCTAAAGCCAGAGCCAAGAGCCACGTGGCTGAAGCTGCTGAGTTCTGCTGCTCGCAGGAGCTAGAACATGGCCCCTTGTTCTATTAGACTATCACCAGCTTTCTGTTTTCCAACTCCCTCACTGCCTAAGCCTGGCTGTCCTGGATCTTGCCTGTAGATTGGCCTTGAACTCAGAGATCTGCATGCCTGTCTCCTGGGATTAAAAGTGTATACCACCATGCCTGGACTTAACTTTTCTTTACCTAGAACTTGCTCTATCCCAGGCTGGCTTTGAACTCAGAGATCTGCCTGGTTTATCTCCTGGGATTAAAGGTGTGTACCACCATGCCTGGATCTGTGGAGAGCTGCGACGTGCCACGCCCCAGATGGTGCCGGTTTCCGCCTTCCGCTAGCCCGGATAGCGAGAGTGTTCTCAGTAGTAAACAAGTCTTATTTGGCTAAGCTTGATGATTTGGTTGCTTCCGCATGAGAGTGGCCTATCTGCTTTGCCCACGTGGCTTTTAGAGGTTGGTTGATGAGAAAGTACTTAAGGCCGTTGGATGTGGACCCCAGGGAGATAAGAAATTGTTCAAGGGTCCTGAATAAACTGCCTTAAAAGAGCTCGGTGTTGCGTCTTTCGCTTGGCTGGACGGGTGGACGAAATTACTGGTAGATTTGCCGGGTAAATCGTCCCCCAATATTCACCACTCCCATTTCTCTTAGCCCCTTAATCACTTACTGTGACCCTTTAATACTTGAACCTATTTTTCATATCTTTCCTTTATAGCTTGCTAGGCTTATAAAAGATTCTAGGAGCGTTTACCTAGGAGATCTATGATGACGTTGTCTGGCTCCTTTGTCATACAATTAATACTAAGGTCCACCTTAGCTAGGCAGCCATTTAGATCAAGGCAAAGCAGTCTTAGGCCAATTAATTCCCTGAACTCTTGGGCAGGTCCGACAATTCACACTCTTAAACCAAGTCTTCATATCTACAGAAGCGCTAAGCCCGCATTTGAGCACTTGTCACAGAGTATTCCAGACATCCCGGCAAGAGTACCCCAAAATTCAAATCTTCAAAACAAAAAAAAATTCTACTGAACCTATCGCAGAATCCCCAATCCTCGTATGAACTATCTGTCCTATCTTAGGGTTTATACTGCTTTTGAACCATGAACATCCAACGACAAGTCCTAAAAGACAACTTAATGGCTGCTCAAGGTCCAAGGTTTCAGACAATACATCAAATCAAGCATCCGCAGCTACAACTCGCATTACTAGGGATTTTCGTTGAACACATACAACAAGCGCTTATAAGAGAATATGTTCCGGCTACAGGTCATGAGGTCTTAACTATCACCAAGTGGGAACAGCCATCCAGGCAGGGGCAATTTAATTGAGTCACATCCTCGTGAAGCTATACAAATACTCTTCAGGCAGCTATGGGAAAGTGCCCCCAGACACACAGACCTGAACTTTGGAAAGCCAAAAAATGAATGCTTGCAAAGACCCCATCAGTGAGGGCCTGGGAACCGGAGATAGAAGAAAAGGATGTGCCAGAAGCAAGATGTGACAGAACTGGACCTAGAGTTTAACTTGTAAGGTTGTATCCAAATTTCGGACGGAGCTGTTTCTCCTTGAGGTTGTTTGCTATTTCAGACTGTGACTAGCCTTTTCCTACAAGGAGTTGACAGTGATCCACATCTCTACTTTCTCCAGATCCATCCTTGAGGCTCATCTGAACTTTGTCATGAAACCCTGCGTGGTCTCCCTTTCTCTCTGACCTCATCCCTGAACGCAAAGATCTCACCTCCATACCTTCTTTACCCCCAATGACAGCCACCATCTAACTCAAGACATCACCCTCACTGCAACACTCCATGCAGAGTGGCAAGAGGCTAACTGAAGACCTTGTCACTCCTTCCTTCCTCAAACCCAATCCTGGGTTGCATTCGATTTCTACAACAGCAGTAACAGTTGTAGCCATCTTTCCCCTCAGCCCACATCTACTGGGAATCCCATAGACCTTCCCCTTCTAACCACCCTCTCCACACTTGTTGCTTTATCTCAGGCCCCAACTCCAGAAGGCATTCCCTGCTAACTGACAGAGCACTCCTGCCAGGAACAGGGAAGCTGTCTGTAAGTCTTCCCCTCTCCCGATGTTCCTCTAGCTCCAAGCCACCAGTCTCATTCCAGTGATACAGTATACCCTCTGGAATGCCCTCTCTTCTCTATCTTCCCCATCCCAAGGAGACAAAGGAAGCAGACCTTGACTGAACTCTGCTCTCCTCTCTCCTGTGAACTGCTTCAGACATCTAGCCTATCCCCATTCCTATGTCAGCTCCCAATATCCAGCAACACATTTTATCTGGAACCCTAAGTGGACAAAACAAAAGGTCCAAAGAGAATTTTCTACCAGGAAACACACAGCTATTACAGTTCCTGAAATGCAGAGAGAAACAAAAACCAAGAATAAAACACCTACCAAAAAAAAAAGAAAACACAGAAATGAGCCTACACCTATAATCATCCCAATCCCAGATGCCTAAATGCAGAAGCCATGGAGTGTGCTGGTTTCTTCCCACAGCTTGTTCAGCCTGCTTTCTTAAGGAACCTAGGACCACTGACCCAGGGATGGCATCACCCACGAGTTAGGCCTTGCCCCATTAATCACTAATTAAGGTAATGCTCTACAATTGGATGTCATAGAGGCATTTTCTCAGAGACATGACACTAAAGATCCTGGTGAATTCCAAATAACTGGACACTGACTTGTTTATGGTGTTAAGAGTTTTATGTGGTGCAGATAGTGACTGCACTGGTTCTTCCCTCTTGAAGAAGGTATTTCATTTAATTTTGATGTTTACAGGAGTCCACAACTGAAAGACTGAATTTAAAGAAATTTGTATTTTTAGAGAAATTGTATATTTTAACGAGACTGAAATTTTAATGTGTTTGAATTTGTAAAAATGTGTGAGTAGATTGATTGATTTTATGTACTAACCACACTTTTCCCTCCTACCAGTCCCTTCCCCCACCTCCCCTTTCCCCACCT
Source organism: Mastomys natalensis (assembly GCA_021653895.1). Taxonomy (NCBI): domain Eukaryota; kingdom Metazoa; phylum Chordata; class Mammalia; order Rodentia; family Muridae; genus Mastomys; species Mastomys natalensis. The sequence goes on from JAJTUV010001769.1 coordinate 248,796, forward strand.
CACTCATTCTTCCTCTGTTTCTCTTCAGAAAAGGGCAGGCCACCCATGAATATCAACCAGCTATGGCATATAAGACTGTGAGACTTTTAAGGTTATTTATGTCTTTAATGTAAGTTCTTGAGGATGAATAAGAAAGAAAGGGTTGTAGCTTAATAGTGATGTGTTTGTGTGTCATGCTGACAAGCGCTCAGTTGGCTAGTTTTGTATCAACTTGACACAAGCTATAGTCATCAGAGAGAACGGAGCCTCAGTTGAGGAAATGCCTCCATGAGATCCTGCTAAAGTGCATTTTCTCAATTATTGATTGATGAAGGAGAGCCCGGCCTCACTGATGACGGTGCCATCCCTGAACTGGTGGTCCTAATTTCTATAACAAAGGCTGCGAAAGCCGGGGAAGCAGCCAGTAACCAGAATCCCTCTGGCCTCTGCATCAGCTCCTACCTTAGGTTCCCGTCCAGTTTGAGTTCCCATCTTCACATCCTTCAAAGATAAACACTGATATGAAGTGTAAACAAACAAACAACCCCCTAAAAAACAAAAAAACAGAAAGAGAATAAAACAGAAAATCAACAAGAAAAACAACAACAAAACCTTGCTTATTGGTCATGGTGTTTAGAAACCCTAATTTAGACACAATGATCCAGGAGATTCAGGATTAAGGCCTTGAATGCAGGCCATCCTGCTGTAAAAAGTGATACCCTCTGCCAAAGATCAAAAGTCAAGGTGTAGGTAAATGTAAGAACAGAACCAAATGTTACACATGTACAAAAAACTAAATATCCATCTGCCAAAAATATAAATATAAAAATATCACGCTAGTAAAATGGCTTGGCATGGGGAAACAATTGGTTCTATTTTATCACACATCGTTTAGGGATGGAGTCTGTGATGGTGGTGATGGAGTGGCTGCATGAAAAGGAAACATGGTGCTCAACTTCAACCACACAAAGAAAAGGAAGTGTGATGAGGGAATGAACACTCAATGCCCTTCCCCAAGACGAACTTCCTCCAGACAGGATCCCCTCCCACAGGTTCCATAAGCACCAAATGAAAGCCACAGGCCAGATGTTCACATCCACCATACTACCTGGGAGAGTCTCCATCCAGCCTGCCACAGGTCACATAGGTCATAACAGGGTCACAGCCAAGCCATGATGCAAATGCATTTAGTCTAACTTCAGAATCCCCGGATTATAGTGCAGTTCCAGCACTGTTTGAATGTTCAAAGATTCTTCTGACACTCAAAGCAATCTCTTAACTGTGACATCTTATAAATTCAAAACACCGATTTACATCTATCTACTCAACACACAATGGAACAGAATACACATTTTTATTCTAAAGAAATAAAGACAGATTAAAACAAGGCAAGCCTGAAACCCTGCTAGGAAACACCAAATCCTGCAGTTCTGCGTTAGATCCCTGGGGCTTCAGTTTCAAAGGTTTTACATGACTCTTTCTCACCTTGACTTTTCGTACATCTCTCTCTGTCAAATGACAAGTGTCTCAAACTTGGTATCTGAACATCTTATGGTCTCAAAATGCAACAGAGGCTTCATCATCAGGGCTTCTTTTAATGAACCCTCACAGTCCTGCATGAGTCATCAATAATAACCATGCCACAGACTGAATGTTTGTCAAGAAAACAATCCATTACTCTTTCATTCAGCCTTAGTCAATTTCATGTGACATGGACAGAATACAGACAGATAATATGCCAAAATATTATACAAACAACTCATCTTAGTGACTTTTCTATTGCTCTAAAGAAACATTATAACCAAGGCAACTCTACAGTGGAAGGCTCTTAATTTTGGGATTCATTATAGTGACAGGACAGTCCATTATCATCATGAAAGGAAGCATCACTGTGGACAGACATGGGGCTGAGTATGACATCCTAACACAGGCAAACAGGCAGAAACATTTACCTTGCAGAGGTCTTTTGAAACCTCAAAGCCCAACTACAGTGACACACCTTAACAAACAAAACACACCTACTGCCATACCTCATACCATACCATAGGCATACCTCATAATTTTACACAATTAGTTCCAATAACTGAGGACGAGACATCTGAACATAAGAGCCTAAGGCTACTGAATAAATATAAACAATGACAAAAATATAACCTAAGTAGAAAGAGCTACAAATAAAAAGAAAGGAGAAAAGATTGAGAGAAGCAGAAAAAGAGGACAGAGAGAGAGAGAGAGAGAGAGAGAGAGAGAGAGAGAAAGAAAGAGAGAGATGACTAAACCTCTGAAACTGTAAGCAAGCCTATTAAATGCTTTCCTTCATAACAGTAGATTTTTCTTTACAGCAATAGAACACTACCACAGATACCAATACATGGCATTTCAAGAGATAAAAATAACTAAAAGGACACTTATGATGTTGAAACAGAGCAGGCCACGTAAAGGTAGAAATATGCCATTAATAACTGACTGTATCAACTTGTCCTGTGTAAAATGTTACCCATTGGGTGCTAAGAAGTTACAGCCAAATTCCCTGTGTCTCCATCTTCTCACCAGGTTTGCACTTACCAATATGAGAGAACTGCCCAACTGAAAATGTCACTGGCTCAAGCTAACCTCCAGGAATTGTATACCTACCAGTTTACTTTGCCTTCATTCATATGGTATTAATCAACGCATGCTGAGAAAGTACATAGAAGGCACTCATCCTGCCCCATAAAATCTGTCTTTACATCAGAGACCTCTGCAGCTCAATGCCTAACCTGTTTCCCCCTGGAGTGTATATAATAAATTATTCCCTGTATTCTGGTCTCAAGGGAAAAGTCATGCTCCAAATACAAACCCTTTTCCTGTTACTGAATGGACAGCCCACTTCATAACTCAAATGGGTAGTTTCAGAACTGTGTGGTACTAGAAACCTTTAATCCAAATAATGAGGAGTGGATTCAGGAGGACAGCAATATCAATGCCCTGTGAGGCTACGCACAGGATCAAGTCATCCTTAGAAAACAATGTTAGACTTTAATAAAGAAAAATCTCTTCAGTAAAAACAAGTCTCCAGCTAGAACTAAGAGGAGCTGGTAAAGAACAGACATGCTAACTTACATACACAGTAAGTGTATACATTCTACATATGCTGTCACCCTGAAGAAATGTTGCCTACTGCCATCCGGCTAGCACAGCTCCCTAAAAGTGCTCTCTTATACAACTCAGGACAACCTGCACAGGGTGGTACCAATTACAGTGGGAGAGACACTATTATATCAATCATTCATCAAGAAAACACCCTATGCATTTGCCCACAGGCCAGTCTGTTCTAACTTGTGTCAACCATCAAATCTAATCAGCACACCTACTCAGTCATCTCCCAACTCCCAAAGATAAATTTTTAAGTAACACTTAACACTCAGTTTTCAGCACGTACACGTACACACACATGTAAAATTCTGAAAATCTGTTTAGGACTAGAGAGATGGCTCAGCAGTTACGACCACTTATTGCTATTGCAGAAGACTTGCGTTTAGTTTCCAGCACTAACAATGGTGCACAAAGTTATCAATACATGGTGTTGCAGGGCATCTAATGGCTTTTTCTGTCTTCTGTGGAAACCAAATAACCAAGTGATGAACACACATACATGGAAGTAAATCACTCATGCACATGAAATAAATTTTGTAAATTAGAAATACAGACCCTCATATCTCTTATTATGTCAGCACAAATATAATGGCCAGAAATATACAGAAATAGAACAAATATCTGTAGCCAAATGTATAACGTTGTAATTAAAAGAATCAAAGAACTCAAACAAAGGAGAGAAATTACAAGATTGCAGACAAGAAGTCTCACTATTATTTCAGTACACAATCTGAGCTACAGATTCAACAAATTTCCAATAAAGAGTCTAAGGATTTCTGCAGCGAAAACGTTAGAAACCGATGACAAAAGGTCGTCATGAAGGAAAACATGAACAACACGGACTGAATAAACAGCACAGCGACACCATCCGACTTCACAACTTCCCCTACACCTGCAATAAAGACCGTGCTGTCTGAGAAGAACAGAGACATCAGCAGAACCTGAGAGAACACTCAGAACCAAACCACAATCAATACTCGGTCAATTCCGACACCTGAGGCAGGAGACACAGCGGGTCTGTCTTCCTGACACACGTGGCTGGCCCACGGTGGCATCTACATGCGGATGTGTGACTGACACAGACTTTATTACACCGGCGCAGAGTTAACTGCAGACGGATCCTGCCCCTGAGCGTCAAGGGCCAAGTGCAGAACTTGTAGAAGACGCGGGGAACCAGAGCTCCGCACTCAGCACCTTCTCCCGACACTGAGAGCCGCGCATGCGCGAGCAATGCGCGATGACGTCAGCAATAAGGACAGACCCACACACAGTCCCCAGTCCTCTGTTCTGCACAGGCGCACCCCAGGACTGGAATCATTCAGCGGATGCCAGGAGCGTGAGATCCAGGGACTGCGGGGACCTTACGGTCTCTCCGCCGGTTCCCGCAGCCCAGGGCGAACAGGCTCCCACGGCTCCGCCCCGCGTGGGGACGGCCGCCCCGCTCACCATGGCGCGGAGTCCCAGCTCGCCCGCTCTCCTCTCAGCTCCGGGCAGCCGGTCACCGCGCGAAATCGAAACGGCGGGGAGCCTCCCTCAGACCCTCAATCGAGCCTGCGCTATGGCGGACCGGAAGTGCCCGCTCCTTTCTGACTGCCTGGCCGCCGCGAGGCCCTGATTGGCTAGTGCCAGGAGCCGCTCTCTTAGAGAAAGGGTGGCTTGCCGAGACTTAGCACCGTGGTTCCTAGCCCTAGCTTCCACTCCAGGCACAGAACTGTCTCAGACCTGGCATTGCAGTAGAGCTTGCACGTAGACTGCAAAGTCGATCCTGCACTTTTCCTGAACACAGTAGGCACTTCATCCTGGACAGAGAGTGTTAGGTTATCAAAGCAGAGGCTGTCCGCCAGCTTCTCCCTGCAACCCTCAGTCCTTACAATGTTGAGCTTGTCCAGCCCAGGGTCTGGGCTGCCCTTCCCCAGCTGCCTTTCCCTATATAATCCAACCATTTAGGTTACCTGAAGGTTTTTGTCTTTTTTTTTTTTTTTAATCTATCCTTTATGTTCCTGATCTCTTGGTTGGCCTCACCCCTCTCCCCTCCCTCCACTCCTCATATGGGTCATGTTCACCCCGGGTTCTACCACGTGTCCCTGCTTCTTGCTGTCTTCTCCCATTTATCTACAATAAAATTTTCCTCGACCACTCATTTCCTTCCTTCTTTCCTTCCTTCCTTCCTTCCTTCCTTCCTTCCTTCCTTCCTTCCTTCCTTTAGTTTTATTCACGGTCTCTAGCATACACACACATATTATTACTCAGTTTGTAGTGGAGTGGTCCTCCTGCCTCACAGCTGAAACAACGCCCCGCCCATGCAGGACAAATTTAAGCCACCTAATTGATAGTCACCAGGCAGCAGCAATTTCTATAAGGCACACTTAGGATTGCTCACATATCTCTCCGCTGCACACTGTTGGCCAAATATTCATACATTCCCAGCCTTCTGTGGTGGCAATGGCCTTTCATGCCACCTTTTGAGAGGTGGAGGCAGGGCATCATAAGTTTAAACTAGATTGGTCTATAACAGCAAACAGCAATAATTATGGTCTCCAAAGGGAAGCTGTCAGGGAGATAGATAATCAGTATAATGTGTGTGAGCCGAAGCGCCATGCAAGTTTATTAAGAAGTACAACTCTGATACACTATTTTAGGGGAAGAAGCAGACTGAGTCAGTGGAAATCTAATTTTAAAATGTTGGTAAGAACCCAGTATACATCAGACTGAGCACAGGTGGCCTTGGGACTGATAACCAAAGTCCCTCAGGCTGAAGAGCCTGGTTCCCTTGACTGCTTCAGACTCAAATTGCTATTTTCCTACATGAATTTCAAGCCAAGAGTGATGGTGCAGTTCTGAAATCCCATCACTTGAAAGGTTGAGGCAGGAGCATCACATGTTTAAGGTCTTGTATGGCTATGGATTAAATTGACATAAAAACTTGAGGAACTTAACCAGAATCTGCCATAAAATAAGTTTTTATATAGGTTCAATGGACAATGCTGCCCAAGCAAGGAAGGGGGTCTAAAATGAAACCCAGTATTCTCTACCACCAAAATAAAAACAGATCAGTTAAAATCAATATACTCAAACAGATGGATCAGAAGAGCGTGCCGTGAGAGGGAGCAGCAGGTTGGCTGCAGGAGTAAAGGCACATGCAGCCACGCCTGAGACCCTGAGGTCCAGACCCAGGACAAAAGCCACTCCTTCCACTTGTCCTCTAACTTTCATGGTATGTGTCTTCACACACATTTCAGTAGCCTAAATTCTGAACTTTTATAAAGAAAAATGAAAACAAAAAACAGAAAGGCACCAAAACTAAAAAAAAAAAATCCAGCAAAATACGTAGCTATGTCCAATCATTGTCCAAAATAGAAATCCTTCACCACACTGCCAGAATGACAATAGGAAGCAAAGTATTTACAGTTAACTTCCTACCAAGTTATCAAGTTATCTCTGTACAGCTTCCTACAACAGGAACAAATGAAGAGTTTTACATGGAAATTATCTCCTGGTCATTTCTGTTGAATTAAGTAACTAACTCTACTATGAGTAGCTAAAGAAAAGAAAATTTTAAAAAAAGATAGAAATGAAAATAATTACAAATGAAATTCATAATAAAAGGCATAAGAATTACGAACATAGGGTCTGTCAGTCAAATTAAACACATAGGATGTGCTAAGGAGTTTGCCTCAGGCCTGCTCAGGCCTGCTCAGGCCTGCTCAGGCCTGCTCAGGCCTGCTCAGGCCTGCTCAGGCTGTGCTCACACAGTATCCAGATTGAACACTGAGTGTTCTATGGCCATCAGTTTCTACTGAGCTCCTCTGTGACATGGACAGTTTATTGTGGGCACTTCTCACCTCTGAGGATCTGGGACCTCAAGAGAAGGCTGTTCACCACACATCTGGGAAGTGACTTCCTCGGGGGCTACAGTGCTGGATGTCATCCTGTGACACTTATGAATGCTACTGTGATCTCCACACAGGTGCCAGGGAGATGGAAACCACACATGACCAACATCCTGCAGGTGCCAGAGGGCTTAGCTGCATCCCTTCCATCTGTCGGATCCCACTCAACAGCCCTGAGACTAACCACCAAGCACTATTGTCATGCAGTGCTGTATGTCTCACAGCCTCCGTATCCTGGACTTCTAAACCCAGGACAGGCCACCACGTTCTGCAGACCATGCAAGTGAGCTACACGGGAGATTTTTGCCTGGCAGTCAAAGTGGTATCTCTCTCCTTTCTTGCTCTGATGTTGTACTCCTAGATCTGTGTCCCCAGTACCTGAATCACTGACTACAGAATAATAGTTTAAGAAAGCTGGGTTGACTCCAAGATGGAGGCCCTCTTAGTTCTGCAACCTTAGGAGAATGTACCTAATCTCCGAAATTTACCCAGTAGGGCCAGATTAAGTGTCTAGTCTGGCAAAGCCAATCCTGCCCTCAAGCCCTTTGTAGTACATGCCAAGCTACAGAGTGAGGTGATGGGTCCCACCATCCTAGTATGCAAAGTACGGTGGCTTGAACCTCTGTTGGCACCAGCCATCTGCTGAGCCAGACCTCAACTATGACCTCTGGGAGCTCAGGTCTCGTTTCTGGGCAGTAGTTTGGTTTTGCTGTGAAACTAAAAAGGGGAAAGGGAAAAGGGAAATCTAACAGTTTCTGGGCTAGCCATACCTCAGGCCAGCTTTGGGAAACATGCCATGATTTCCATTTTTATAGAAGAAAATTTGATTTAAAAATATGCACCAAAACCCTGTGGTCTCTTAAACTATTATTCTGTATACCAGGCCCATCAATGTAAATACAGGACTACAGTCAGCTCCAAGTTATGAGAGCAAGGTAAGGTGCTTTTTTTTTTACTTAATAATTCCATCTTTACTATAGAGCCTCTTAATATTCTAAAGACTAATTTACACACATTTTACTGCCTATTTGACACATGAGTTTACAGATTCATTTTGATTTTAATTCTGAATCATTGGTGAAAATTAAGTAATCCAAATTAAAAATAAGTACTTTTTAAATCGCGTGTCTATTATTTTTCTTACTCAGGGCCTTGCTCTGTAGCCCTGGCTGGATGTAGACACACTATGCTGACCAGGCTAGCCTGGGAACCATGACAATCAGTTTGCCTCTGGTGCAGAGTGCTAAGATTAAAGGCATGCAGCACCACGCCTGACTTGTACTAATTCTGCATATTCAGCTACCAAATCAAAAGCAGCTTGTGTGGCACATAATTATACTCTGTATTGAGGATCACTGTGAAGTGTAGGCAGGCCTGGGTTCTAAGCCAGACCCTATCTCATAAAAAGCAAACGGTACTTCAAGAGCTGCCTCTGCCAATGTGTGGGGTCCCCGGTTCTGGAGGGTGTCCCACGATGATCTCCCGGCTGAGGACAGAGTGAGAGCAGGGAGGGTCCTCTACCCACGTCTCCGCTGTCTGTTGGTCTTCACCCAGCCCGGTGTGAGAGGTCTGGGCCAAAAGGGTGACTCCCAGGCGCTGCACCTGTCTCTCCACGCTGAGCCGCCCGGGCTGGGCCGATAGAAGCCGGCTAGCAGGCAAGGAAGCGGCTTGGTGCCCCAGGAAGGTTCCGGGAGAGCGGATCTCTCCCCAAGTGTTACAGCTCTTGAGACAAAGACTCCAGGACACCAAGATGATTCTCGAACACACACCTTTACTTCTCCCGAATAGAGCCTTTATAAACAGTTTCAGGGTGGGTTAGGGTCTGACAGCAGATAACGCTTATTGGCTTGGTCAGAGAGCTTGGAGAGACTCATCTGCATGTGGGTTAGGGTCTGGCAGATAATGCCTATTGGCTTGGTCGGAGAGCTTAGAGATGCCTCATCTACATGTGGGAGGGCCTGAGGCACTGTTCCTCCTGACTGATAGTCCTCTCTTTGGGAGAGGCTGAATGAAAAGAACCAGGGCCTGGGGGCAGCGCCGAACACCTGCCGTCCTGGTAAAGGTCCAGGGTTCAAGGCTTGCTCAACCAGGCACCCAGCTGCTTCCCACAGCCCACCGCCCCACACCAATGCAGTGCACTGGTCCACTAGTGTCAGTCCCCATAGGATCATGGCACTGTGGCTTTGCCACCAAGTCAACATACCACTTTTTGACATCCCTGCCTAGAATCTGTGTCGGTGCTGAAGCAGCAGACAGGAGAAGTATCAATGGCATGAAGACTCCCTGTCTAGCTACTTTACTGCTGTACTCCACTGCGTTTGTGGAAGGACTTTATCCTGTGTCCTGCTCGCAGGCTTTCCATGAGGGTTTCTTGAAACCCACACTAATACTTGACTGGCATGTGCTGGCTGACATGTTCAACATGGTATACTATATTGTTTCTGGGGCTCAGGTAATCTAGATGCCCAGATGTCTTAGTTAGGGTTTTACTGCTATGAACAGACACCATGACCAAGGAAAGTCTTATAAACAGCAACATTTAATTGGGGCTGGCTTACAGGTTCAGAGGTTCAGTCCATTATCATCAAGGCAGGAACATGGAAGCATCCAGGCAGGTGTGGTGCAGGAGGAACTGAGAGTTCTGCATCTTCATCTGAAGGCTGCTAGCAGAAGACTGACTTCCAGGCAGCTAGGGTGAGAGTCTTAAAGCCCACACCCACAGTGACACACCTACTCAACAGGGCCATACATTCTAATAATGCCACTTCCTGGGCCGAGCATATACAAACCATCACACCAAGACTACTCTACCTGAACTTGAAAAACAGCATGTGGAACCACATACTAATGGTGATTATAGAAATGACTGGACAGTTGCTGACAGCCCCTGTAGAGGCTGAGATGCAGTGGGACTTTTGTCACAACTTGTAAACAATCACTAAAAAAGACTGGAAAGCAAAAGGTGATGGGTGGCTGAAGATACCTTTCCCTCCTAAGATGACCATGCTGGGGTCGAGTAGGCTCGTTCATAGTTCAACACATCGAGCAGCTGGCAATCTCACGAACATAAGGTTGTGTTTATTTACACCATCTTACTTGTGAACATGAAGACAGCCAGTAAAACATGACCAAGAATTCTATAGTGACACTTGCTCCTTGAGAGTGCATTGAGTCATCAAAAAGAAAAGTTAAGTAAAACAATCCTGCATTAGTTTTGACTTTCTGACATTGTGGAAAAATTTTAGAAACTCCATTCACCTGGCATTTACTTTGAAGTGATGGCCTCTAAGCCTTGAAATAATCTCTTATAAATAATCAATGATTTTTCATCTCAAATTTATGGGATGTCCTTTCTTGAGAGTATCAGACCCTTAGTGTAGCTGCCATCTTTATTCTCAGAATAATGACTCTGAGAATTATTTATAGAGAAATGCCTAGGCCATAAGCTTTAGCCTATCCCCAGCTAGCTCATAGCTTATATGACCTATTCTATCTCTTCCACATGGCTGGTGACCACTCCTAACTGTCTCCCAACTCCCCACCAACCAGTCAACTCTCTCTCTCTCTCTCTCTCTCTCTCTCTCTCTCTCTCTCAAGTTTTCTGGATGTCCAACCTTATAATCCTGCCTCACTTACTGGACATCAGCATTTTATTGACAGGTGATATTTCCATATAGTTTACAAGAGATTTTCTCTACATCTCCCTTTTTTAAGTCCAATAAAAGTCTCTTTGTCTAACAATAATTAAATTTAATGAGAACAATTATGAAAACTATCAGGTAAAATAATGTTCACATCCTAGTTCACATGCATCTGGCAGCCTTGAGAAAGTGCTCTTCTATCTATCCCATCTTGGCAAGTTCAAAGTTCTGTACCTAAATCATGTGCTAGCATAACATTTTTTTTAACCAACTTAAAATATCTTATTAGATCTTAAAACATTTCCTTAAATCCTAAACAACTTAAGTTTAATTGTGAGACTATAACTATCTAGTCTTCTACCCCATCAGAGACCTGAGAAGGAAAAATACTGAGTAAATAACAAGTACAGAGCAAGTAGCGTCCAAAACTACAGAAATGACAGAGCTTCCTGGCTATGAGGACAGTCACCCAAGATACTTCTGAAATGTTGGAACGTCATCTTCAGTCTTCTAGCCCAAGATATCTGACAGACTTTTCTATGAAGCAGGAATTATGAAGGACTGCTTACCTCGTCCTGGCAAAGCTGGCAGTCGACTTCCCTCAATCTCATTTGTCCAGCCTGGACTGAAAGCCGTCACTATTAGTTGAAACAAGGGCAGTTCCTTGCTCAATAGACAGCTTGCCACTTTAAAGAAAACTACATTTGGAGGATCTTTGAAGTAGAATGAGGGAGCTGCCAGGAGATGACCTGTCTCATTGTCAAAAATGCTTATTAATAAAACATCTTTAAATGCTGTATTCTATGGATCTCTGAAGTTTTTGAAGACCATCTCTCTATCTACAGTATATTTGAATAGGCAAACATTGCTTGTTTCTAGCTATGTACTATCCGTTCAACCTAGAAAACATTTCTGCAATTAATTAAGCTAGCATCAAACATGATCAATAAGTTTGATTAGCTGACTACTAACTTGCATTTCTCAATTATCCTAAACAAGCTGTAAAGCAGTTTGCAAAAGGACTAGAACTTAGCATTGCATTTTTAAGAATTACCAAGGAACAATATCATAAACAAGAGTTGAGACATATGTTGCAACAAAATACAACCTTACTCTGTATCAGTATACAACGTCCATACCAAATGGAAAATATTTGGCTCTTTGGTCCAAAAGTAGATACAATAATCTACCCTTTAACTTTTTATTCCTGTAGCCCCCTTTTTCTTATCCCTTTCCCCCCTTTTCCCTAACACTAAATAGGAGGGAAAGGAAAAGAAAAAGAAATCCTTGAAACCAACCTTCCTTACTTTGTTTCCTCACTCACCATTAACACTTTGTAACCAACCCCTTTAAATGATGACAAATATCCATCACCCTATAAACAAGCCACAAAAGGTCCACCCAACCTCTTGAGAAGGGTGGGGTGCTTTGCTCTCTTAAACATGCTCCTTGCTGTTTGGGAGTGCCATTTTCTTTTGGGGACCCAAAGAAAATGGGGATATTGGCCAGTCTTAAGAAAGCTAGCGATAACATTTTTTATCCAGTCTCTGTGTGATGGGAAAGTGAAGGGCTTAAATGAAGTCCTGATTGAAACAGTCTATAAACCTGAACTAACTGGACACAGCACTTTTGAGCTGTCCTGGAAGCAAGTTTTGATGAAACAGCTATTGAGGCAGTCTGAGGTTATATAAAGCAGGATGCTGGAATAAATATGTCTCAACACCTTAGCATCTTTCTCATCATCCTCAAGCATGAATATTGTCACAGCCACTAGAACTTCATTGGTGTCTGTAAACATATAATGTTTCATGGTAATAATCAGTTCTGCATTAACATATGTATGCGGGGGTTTGAACAATCCACTAAAGAGGAGTCTCCCTCTCTAATTACGAGGTAAGTTAACTATAACTATCTTTTATAAGTTAGTTTGGATCGTATAACCAAACTGAAATAAAGTCTTATCTATGACATTTGGGTAAGTCTCGAGACTTATGGCAATGATTAGTTGAGGTTCTGGCTGGAGACACTTTCATGTCTCAGCCAAGCTCAGAGCTGCTCCCATATAGAGAGATCAGGATTACTTCACCTATTTTGTGCTTATTTGTTTTTATATTTTATTTCCTCTTGTCTGCAGCCAGAATCTTCAGGGTGTCTCCCATAGACAGATGTTATATTTATTAATTTGGGTGTAGTCTACAGCGTCTCTTTTTCTGTTGAAACAAAGACAAACCTCTTCCCCAATGTCACATATTTCTTTCCTTTCACTCTGTAGTTAGTACATCCTTACATAAACAGCCTGATTTTGCTTGGCAGTTTTTCTCGTAAATGCAATGTCTCTTAGAAGCTGTTTTATTCATTACCATTCAAAAAACTTAAAGTTAGTAAAGCACTATGTAATCTAGGTCAGCAGGGTCGCTGTTGCCCCTTTTTGTTCGTTAAGCATCTTGTTTAAAGTACAATTAAATCTCTATACAACTACTGTCATATAGGATTGTGTGGAATATCTGAGATATGTTTTATACCATAATATGTTTTTAAAAATCACCTTATTTTACAAGAGAAATACACTGCAGCATTGTCAGTCTTGCTTTGTATTCACATAACAGCCAGAACTTCCAATAAATGTCTAAACCAGAAGAATCAGTCTTTTTAGAACTCAAGGCAGAAGCCCCTTGGAATTCTGAACATACATCAACTTATGTTGTATCAACACATCTACATTTTATTTTCAAATTGTACAAAGTGAAATATACAACTACTGTATGACATAGATTTTAAGATAGCATCGGTAAGAATCTGGATTCTCAATTCAGCATAACTTTAAGAATAGGCTGCCATTCTGCAATTTTGTCACAAGGTGGCACCACAGGCATTAGATTTGATTCCTCTGAAGCCCCCTTATTCTTATCAAAGGATTTTCCAATCTCTTTTCTATCACCTCCAATCTAGCTTGTGATTTTCAGTCTTTTCTTCTCTGAATTCTCTTAAAAAGGATATATAAAACTGTAATACTAACTGAAAAAAATAATTATTTGTATGTTGACAGTCAAACAAAACTATATGGGGTCCAAACGTTCTCTTCTATAGAATTTTTCATTTTTTAACATGGAAAATACTTTTTCTTAATATCTATAATTTTCTCCTTTCTCAGGAGACTGCACTTTATTTTCCTTTCTCCTTTCTCTGGAGCTCTTCTGATCTATGTTTATTTATTTATTTCTCTCTTAAATCTTTCTAAACTTAATATTTTTCTGTATTAGTTTTATCTAAGTTCTTTTCTCTGTGGGATTTCTGTTAATATTATATAACTCTTGTTTTAAGAACTTCACTTTATTAATTTCAAACTTATTTCAAATGTTTGTTTCCCTTTTATTTTTATATACATTACCAGTTCAGACGTATGGGATTCCTCAGGCTGGCCCTGGCTCCATCACCTCAGGTCAGTCCCTTTTTTGGTGGTTGTAGGCTTTTCCTGTGTGGACCCCTTATTGGGCTGTGGTTTTCCCATGTGCTCTGCCTTGCTGTGCTGAGCCTCTAGGCTCCACCCACTCTGGGAAGGTGGAGCTGGATCATAGCATGCTACCACCTATTTTGGCTCTGGGCCACAGCTCACAGAGTAACAGGACACAGGAGCCTCATTGCTCCTTGGGAGCTCTTAATCTGCTGTAGTGCGGTCTGACCTCAGCCACTCTGCAGTCCTCTGTCTCTGGCTGGCTGTGGGCTTTTCCCATGAGTATACATTGGTTTCCCACAGGCCTGGGCTGCTCAATCCCTCTGCAATCCCTGGTAGTGCACTAAGGGTCCAGTTCAGAAAGAGAGCACGGTGCCGCTCTGCCAGTGGAGTTAACTCATGAGGTCCTATTCTCTCTCTCTTAAGGACTCAGACTGCCTTCCGGCTGAGAAAGCGCATTGCTCAGGAAATATTTTTCCTGCCTTTCACCTGGAATTTTTTCTCAGGTTCTAAGCTTGGATTCTAAGAATCCCTCATTGGGCATCATTCATAGCCACAAGCTACTCTATGTGGCCACTTTGTTCCCAGAATAATGACTCTGAGACTTATTTACGAATAAATGTCAAGGCCATAAACTTTGGCTCATTCTCAGACCAGCTGATAGCTTACATAAGCTGTTCTTCCGTTCTATGCCACATGGCTGATCACTTACCTATCATATCTCACATGTCTGACTTCCTCAGAGTCCAGGTGGCCCATCTTCCTGCCAGACTATATTGCAGCATTCTCCTCTCTCTCTCCCTCCCTCCCTCCCCCCCCTCCCCCCCCCCCCCTCTCTCTCTCTCTCTCTCTCTCAATATCCTACCTTCTAATCCTGCCTAATCTTATGGGCAATCAAATTTTTATTAACCGGTGATCACTTCTACACAGTACACAGAAGATTCTCTCTACACTGTAGCATGACCTCAGTCATAAAACATTCCTAGCAAACCTGGAAGTCTTATAATACTGTGTTTGCTTAGGTAATGGTTCCCTAAGACAACCCCTAGATCTGACCAGAGGTTTTGTTATATGGAACTGACTTGCTAAATGGCCTTTTATACAACAATCAATAAAAGCACTTCTGTGAAGCTGCTAGTGTGCAGTCAATCAGAGCTGATCCCCTATTGATGACAAGCCTAAAGTCATCTTCCAGATTCTCTCTTTTTTTATTCAGTCACCTCACTTAATCCAGAATGCCAACACTTCATCAGCTTCAACCCTGCAAAAAAGACTCAGCTGTCAGGACTGTGTGCTGCTCCCAAGGAGAACCTGTGTCTGGTTCCCAACACACAAGACGGTTGGTACACATGCCTGTACCTCCAACTCCAGAAGACCCAACCCTGTTTTCTGGCTTCTGAGAGAACTAAGCAAGTATATGCATCCTTGCAGACATACAAAACAAACATTAAAAGAATAAATAAACCACAACAAAGAAATTGAGACAAAATTTATAGGAAACATTTCAGACAATATTAAAAAGAAGCTTGCTATGAGGACTGTACATTTACTTAAAAAGGCGCTTTCTCTTTATTTACATGTCAAACATGAATAGAAATCGGGGTGTTGTTTAAAGCAGAACTGTTGGCTAATATCAGCGGTAGCCATCATCCTGAGAGTGAAGACAAAAAACAAAAACAAACAAACAAACAAAAAACCCACAGCCAAGACACAAGACGTGGCAAAGACTTCTTCCCTGCATGGGGGTGAGGAGAACATGGGATTCATTTCTAAAGGTATACTTTTCCTCAGCAAAGGAAGCATAAATATTTTACTAAGGAAATCTGGACACATCCATGTAAAGGTCTGTAGGTAATTGTGTACTTTGTAATGATTATCCTTGTATTATTCAAATGCTGATTTCTGTGTCCCCATACCCGGTTACAATCCTCACTCTGAGAATCTGCTGTCTCAATGTTGTGTAAACATTGCTTCCCACTTATTTCTTGGTCAATAAAGGTGATCAGTCAATGACTGAGCAGAGGAGAGAATAGGGCTGGACTTCCTCTCACCCAGGGAGGGGGAGGCAAGAAGAGACACAGTGGGAATTCTCACTGAGGAGAGGATCCAGGAGATACCATGAGCAAATATCTGGAGCAGAGAGTGCCAGATAAGTACTAAAGTGCGAGTATCTTGGGGATTTGGGCTGGGAGGTAGCCTGATTAGCTTAGAGGATTAAAATAAATTAATTTTAAAGCTCAGTTGTTGTGGCTTAAAGCTGTTAAATAAATAAAATAACCTTGTCTCAATCAATTGGGAGCTAGCCAAGTGTCTTACGGTGTTACTGCTGTGAACACAGACCATGACCAAGGTAACTCTTATAAGGACATTTAATGGGGGCTGGTTTACAGGTTCAGAGGTTCAGTTCATTATCATCAAGGCGGGAGCATGGAGGCATCCAGGCAGGCATGGTGCAGGAAAAGCTGAGAGTTCTACATCTTCATCTGAAGGCCACTAGAAGTCTGGATTCCAGGCAGCTAGGATGAGGGTTTTAAAGCCACAGTGCCACACCTACTTCAATAAGGCCACACCTCCAAATAGTACCACTCCCTGGGCTAGGCATCAAACCACCACATTCCACTCCCTGGCTGTGTTCCACATAGGATGTTCAAACATACGAGTCTATGGGGACCATACCTAAACATAGCATAATGCTCTCAAAATTCACCAACCTTTGAAAATCCCCTACTCTTGCAGTTTGAGGGACTATATAGACCCCACACATTCCTCTGTTTGATGCTATTTCCTTACACCTAGATTTAAGTAGATAGCCCTGTCCAACAGAAAATAAAGATTACTTAACTGAAACAAAGAGTTTGGGGAATGGTCTTTACTGTATTTCAGTGAAGTTAACAGTCCCTCCTCAGTGTGACATAAACCATGCATGGTAGCTCATGCCCATCATCCTAGCAACCAGGAAGCAGCAACAGGAGGCTCTAGAATTCAAGGTCAACTTTAGCTAGATTGATAAGTTTCAGGCCACCCTGGCTTATATCAGATCCTGTCTCAGAACTAACAAAGAAGAAAAGCCAGTAGGAAGAGGGAGACTGGAAACCGTTCCTCACTTGGGCTCCATGTAACAAACCCACACATGTAAGAAAAGCCTAAGATAAAACAGAGATGTCAACTGTTAAATAACCTATAAAGAATGAGGAGCTTGAGAGACGGCTCAGAGAAAAACACATTTACTTTGTGATCCATGAGACTCTGAGTTCAACATCGGATCCAGTTACTGGATCGTGGCCTAGTCTATGTGTGATACCTATCTTTAATGGCTAGTCTTTGATTTCAGTTTCAACACATCTGGAATTAGCTAAAATCCAAAAATGGAGAGCACAACTGTGAGGGGTTTTCTCCTAATTTGAAGTAGGTAGATCATCTACTAATCTGGATCTTTGAGATGGGAAGACACATCTTTACTTCAGGCCACACCTTCTGCTAGAAGTCTATTTATGGACAAGGATCACTGAAGCTTTAGCTGTTTGCCTGATTACCCTCACCTTGTTAGCAAGTCAGTTTCTTGACTTGAATAAAAACCTACTTCTTTGGGATTCCAGGATCTACTGAAGATTAGCTGAGATATCCAGTCTTATTGACTGAGCATGTCCTAAATTATTGACCTCTCTATTCAGTCATATATACACACATACATATATAATCATTCTATAATATATATAATCATTCTATAAGCTCTGTTCCTCCACAGAACTCTTATGTTAATATTGATTTTATACCTTCAGCCTTTCAGAAAAAATATTTTTGAGGCAAGGTTTCTTACTTTGACTCATGTTTCCTGGATCCCAGTGTGTAGCCCCTGAGAGCATTGATGTTTTTATCCTCATGAACCCATTCCTCAATTTGAATTAAAGGTTTGTAACAAAATTACTTATGGGAGTCAGAGTGAACTGTATCAGTAACTGGAAAAGAGTTTGTATTTAGAGCAAGGCTTCTCTCCTGAGACCATGATAGAAAGAAGAGTTTATTTCCTACACTGCAGGGGAAACAAGCTAGGTAGGCAATGGCTAGATTACAAGTTGTTTTACATTTAAGGCAGTAAACTGCAGGGGTCTCTGTTATAAAGAAGGATGTGATAGGGCAAGATAAATGGCTTTTCTGTGTACTTCCCAGCAGGGGTTAATTCATGCCTTAAGAATGAAGGAAAACTGAATTGGGGGTGTGCAATTTCTGGAGGTTAGCTTGAGCCCCGGTGTTTCTAACTAGGCAACACGCTTATGCTAGTAAGTGCAGCAATGGTGAGAGCACTAAGACAAGGTGTTTGGTGTAACTTGTGTATTAGCATACAGCACTCTGCAGTAAACATTTTATAGAACGCAACCTGATACAATTGAAGGGTTAATAGAATTTCTAACCCTAGAAGACTGGCAGATAGAATAGAACTAAGAGAGCAGGTCAGTTAGTTCTGGGGCTTTGTATTCCAAGTATTTGGCTGGAGGTTTAGATCCTGGGAGCTCTGGTTGAGTATTTTGTTACTCCTTCTAAGAAGGACCAAAGCACCCACATTTTGGTCTTCCTTCTTCTTTTTGAGCTTCATATGGTCTATGAGTTGTATCTTAGGTATTGTGAGCTTTTGGGCTAATATCCACTTATAAGTGAGTGCATACCATGTGTGTTCTCTTGTGATTGTGTTACCTCACTCAGGATGATATTTTCCAGTTCCATCCATTTGCTTAAGATTTTCACAAACTCATTGTTTTATATTGCTGAGTAGTGTACTCCATTGTGTAAATGTACCACATTTTCTGTATCCATTCCTCTTTTGAAGGACATCTGGGTTCTTTCCAGCTTCTGGCTATTATAAATAAAGCTGCTATGAACATGTGGAGCATGTATCCCTGTTGTATTTTGGAGCATCTTTTGGGTATATGCCCAGGAGTGGTATAGCTGGGTCCTCAGGTAATACTATGTTCAATTTTCTGAGGAACCACCAGACAGCTTTCCATAGTGGTTGTACTTGCAATCTCACCAACAATGGAGGAGTGTTCCTCTTTCTCCACATCCTCGCCAGCATCTACTGTTACCTGAGGTTTTGATCTTAGCCATTGTGACTGGTGTAAGAATCTCAGGGTTGTTTTGATTTGCATTTCCCTGATGACTAAGGATTCTTTGGGTGCTTCTCAACCATTTGAGTTTCCTTAGTTGAGAATTCTTTGTTTAGCTCTGTACCCCATTTTTAATCGGGTTACTTGATTGTCTAGAGTTTAATTTCTTCAGTTCTTTGTATTCCTTGGATATTAGTCCTCTCTCAGATGTAGGATTGGTAAAGATCTTTTCCCAATCTGTTGGTTGCAACTTTGTCCTATTGATGGTGTCCTTTGCTTTACCAAAGCGTTGCAAATTTATTAGGTCTCATTTGTCAATTCTTGATCTTAGAGTATAAGCCATTGGTGTTCTGTTCAGGAACTTTTAGTTTGTGCCCATGTGTTTGAGGCTCTTTCCCATTTTCTCTTCTATTAGTTTCAGTGTATCTGGTTTTATGTGAAAGTCCTTTATCTACTTGGACTTGAGCTTTGTACAAGGAGATAAGTATGGATAATTTGCATTCTTCTACATGCTGACCTCCAGTTGAACCTGCACCATTTGTTGAAAATACTGGTTTTAGCTCCTTTGTAAAAGATCAAGTGACCATTGGTGTGTGGGTTCATTTCTGGGTCTTCAATTCTATTCCACTGATCTTCCTGCCTATCTCTGTATGAATACCATGCAGTTTTTTTTATCACTACTGCTCTGTAGTACAGCTTGAGGTCAGGGATGGTGATTTCCGCAGACGTTCTTTTAATGTTAAGAATAGTTTTCACTATCCTGATTTTTTTGTTATTCCAAATTAATTTGAGAATTTCTCTTTCTAACTCTGTGAAGAATTGAGTGGAAATTTTGATGGGGATTGCATTAAATCTGTAGATTGCTCTCAGCAAGATGGCCATTTTTACTATATCAATCCTGCTAATCCATGAGCATGGGAGATCTTTCCATCTTCTGAGATCTGCTTTGATTTCTTTCTTCAGGGACTTGAAGTTCTTGTCATACAGATCTTTTGCTTGCTTGGTTAGAGTCACACCAAGGTATTTTATATTATTTGTGACTATTGTGAAGGGTGTCATTTCCCTAATTTCTTTCTCAGCCTGTTTATCTTTTGAGTAGAGGAAGGCTACTGATTTGAGTTAATTTTATATCCAGCCACTTTGCTAAAGTTCTTTATCAGGTTTAGGAGTTCTCTAGTGGAAGTTTTAGGGTCACTTAAGTATACTATCATATCATCTGCAAATAGTGAAATTTTGACTTCTTCCTTTCCAATTTGTATCCCTTTGACCTCCTTTTGTTGCCAATTGCTCTGGCTGGGACTTCCAGTACTATATTGAATAGGTAGGGAGAGAGTAGGCAGCCTTGTCTAGTCCCTGATTTTAGTGGGATTGCTTCAAGTTTGTCTCCATTTAGTTTGATGTTGGCTACTGGTTTGCTGTATATTGCTTTTACTATGTTTAGTTGTGGGCCTTGGATTCCTGATCTTTCCAAGACTTTTACCATGAAGGGATGTTGAATTTTGTCAAATGCTTTCTCAGCATCTAGTGATATGATCATGTGTTTTTTTTTTAGTTTGTTTATATAGTGGGTTACATTGATGGGTTTCCAAATATGGAACCATCCCTGCATTCCTGGGATAAAGCCTACTTGATCATGATGGATGATTGTTTTGATGAAAACAAAGATAGTAAGTATATCTTAGTTTTCTTTAATTGTTGCTCCTACTTGAATTTGACCTAAGGTTGTCTACAGGACTTCCCAGTTCTGAGGTAAAGAGATGGCTATACTACACATTGAGTGTGTAATGACTGTGCACTCTAGTGACCCTACACCTAGGAGGAGAAACATAAAATGCTCTGGGAGACTGAAAGCATTTCTACTTAAATGCAAATTTCCAGTATAGTGGCTCTGTGTGCTCCTGGGGTGGAGGACAGAGCTGGGAAGGTCTGTGCAGTGTGAGTCCTTTGATCTCTGATCACAGTAGAGGGAGTTGTTACTCCAGTGAGGCCTATATAGGTGAGTGGCCCTTGCCAAAGAGGGTCTCTGGAACAACCTTTGCCATGGGAGTACCAGTGAGCAGCAGCATGGTGCTTCTTCCCAGGGTTCTAGTCCAGATCCAACATGTGAGTCTGCTGTGCTGCTGTGGACCAGAGCATCTGAGCTGTGGACCAGAGCATCTGAGCACATCGTTTTCCCAGGAATACATAGTGATGAGCAGATGGATCAGGAAGATGGCAGCTCATGTGCGGTAGCCTGTGTGGCAGGAGGCAGTGTTAAATCATCCTTAATGTTGTTTTGTGTGTGGTCATGTTAGAGGTAAGTTCAGGGTGGCCAAGAAAAAAAAAACAAAAAAAACAAAAACCACATCATTCCAATTGCAGTGCCTGAACAAGGGAAACTTGACTCTTGATCTAGGTCAACCTGTCTCTTGCCCTAGACAGAGGCTGCACTTGAATTTTATTCTAAGGGAGGTGGTGGCTGTATCTTTTCTTCTTTGGCTGCTGTCTGACTTCAACCTTATTTATTTGGATAGTCTATTACTGCACAGGAAATGAAAGAGGAAGGGGAAAAAGGCACTGCCCTAAGGAGAAAGAGTCCCTATTCTGTGTCATTAAATCCCTTCCACAGAGAAGTAGATCTTTGAAGAAAGAATGGTTTTACTATGTAGGAAAATTTACAGGATTTGAATTCCTTGATCCAAAAATAAGCTTAACAGTATTTAATATTTAAATTAAAATTTAAAGAATATTTTAATAGTTAAGACTAATATTTGATTTTAAAAAAGAAAACAAATTCCTTTTTTAAAAGTTTTCTACAGGTGCGGGCTGCCGGGCTTCCCCGAGCCGGCGGGGAGCCGCTCCGCTCCAGGTGGCGGGCGGCGGCGGGAGCGAGGTGAGGCTGCGGGTGGCCCGGGCAGGGGTCCCCGGGGACCGGCGGGCTGCAAGGCTGCAGACTGCCTTCGAGACAGAGCGCCCCCGCTCGGCCCTGCTGTGCCCCGGGAGCTGAGCTCCGGGCGGTGCTGGCAAAGTTTGCTTTGAACTCGCTCCCCGCAGCCTGGTCGGCCCGTTGCGAGCTGCCCTGAACGAACTGACCCCAGGCCAGGCTTCCCAGAAGCAGGGACCAGGGTGCAGGCTGCAAGCTGGTGGGCCTGGGGAGGGACCAGAGCCCCGCAGCCGGCTGCAGCGAGGGACTCGGAGCCGCCTCTTCCCTCGGCGGGCACCGCAGTCAGCACGTCTCCCTCTTCCCTCCCGCAGGGAGCGGACATGGACTTCGATTCGTATCAGCACTATTTCTACGACTATGACTGCGGAGAGGATTTCTACCGCTCCACGGCGCCCAGCGAGGACATCTGGAAGAAATTCGAGCTGGTGCCGTCGCCCCCCACGTCGCCGCCCTGGGGCTCCGGTCCCGGAGCCGTGGACTTAGCCTCTGGGATTAGTCCCGTGGAGCCGTGGCCTGGAGGGGGTGCCGGGGACGAGGCGGAATCTCGGGGACATTCGAAAGCTTGGGGCAGGAATTATGCTTCCATCATTCGCCGTGACTGCATGTGGAGCGGCTTCTCTGCCCGTGAAAGGCTGGAGAGAGTGGTGAGCGACAGGCTGGCCCAGGCGCGCCCCGGGGGAACCCGCCCAAAGCGCCGCTACCCCGGACGGCACTCCTAGTCTGGAAGCCAGTAACCCGGCACCCGCCACCCAGTGTCAGCTGGGCGAGCCCAAGACTCAGGCCTGCTCCGGGTCCGAGAGCCCCAGTGATTCCGAAGGCGAAGAGATTGACGTGGTGACGGTGGAGAAGAGGCGATCTCTGGACATCCGAAAGCCAGTCACTATCACAGTGCGAGCAGACCCCCTGGACCCCTGCATGAAACACTTCCACATCTCTATTCACCAACAGCAGCATAACTACGCTGCCCGTTTCCCTCCAGAAAGTTGCTCTCAAGAGGGGGATCCTGAGCCAGGTCCCCAGGAGGAGGCCCCGGAGATAGAAGTTCCCAAGGAGAAAGAGGAGGAGGAAGAGATTGTGAGCCCCCTACCTGTAGAAAGTGAGGCTCCCCAGTCCTGCCACCCCAAACCTGTCAGTTCTGATACTGAGGACGTGACCAAGAGGAAGAACCATAACTTCTTGGAACGAAAAAGGAGGAATGACCTCCGCTCACGGTTCCTGGCTCTGCGGGACCAGGTTCCCACCCTGGCCAGCTGCTCTAAGGCACCCAAAGTCGTGATCCTAAGCAAGGCGTTAGAATACTTGCAGGCTTTGGTGGGGGCTGAAAAGAAAATGGCTACAGAGAAAAGGCAGCTCCGGTGTCGGCAACAGCAACTGCAAAAAAGAATCGCGTACCTCAGTGGCTACTAACCGACCAAAAAGCCTGACTTCTCTGTTTTACAGACACAAGCTTATTTTTTAACCTCTCTCTCCCTTTTAGTAATTTGCACATTTTGGTTACAGCGGGGCAGTCTGGACAGTAGATCCCAGAATGCATTGCAGTCAGTGCGCACACAATAAGGGCTTGCATACTTGGTAACCTTGAAACCCAATTCTCCCTCTTCCCTGACTCATGGGAATGCTGTCTTTCTCTGACGCCTTTGGCTTCTCAGCAGGCAGCTACTGAGGAGATTTGGGGTCTGCTTAGCTCACTAGCTCCTGACGAAAGGCTGACAGATGCTATGCAACAGGTGGTGGACGATGTCGGGGCTGAAGCCTACATGAAATCTCACACTGTGCTGGAGCTTTAGGCTAGGAAAGGATGCTGCTCTCACTGCTGTCTCTGGGGATGATAGAGGACAGCTGGGCCTGGATACTGTCCCCCAGGCTCTGTTTTCTAGGAGACAAGCGAGCTGTCCTGGGCAAAGACAAGCTTGCCGACTTGATCAGCGTGGAGCATTACCTCACTGTCAGACACTTTACAGTAGCTGAGGAGTGGAAACCTTTAAGATATATTAGGATGTTAGGCCACACCCTTCCCTCCACTCTCAATGCAATGACTTCAAAAACATTGAAAGGGCTTGGCCTGTAGAGTCTGTGTCTCAGAGCTCTCTGGGCCTTCTCAGAGAGGGACCTTTCTGTCCTCACAAGGGACCTTTTTGTTTCTTTCTCCCTTTGTTATGCAATGGCACCACACACCTTTCACACAGACCAGAAATATTTCCCCAGGACATAGGGAAATGGGTCGCAGCCCAGGACCTGGGGGAAGGCTTGACATCCTGACTTATGAACAACGTTCCTTGCCCAGGTTTTCTGAAGGGCTATTTGAAGCCCAGCTTGGAACCTTTTCTCAAGGCAGATATAAGGTGTCTCGGAAGGACGAGCCCTATCGCTTCCTCTTTCCCACCTGCCTCTCTTGTCAGATCTTGACTCTGTCTACATTCTGCTGGGACAGTGCAAACCTGTCCTTCTCGAGCAACTGCAAGGAGTTTGCTGGCTCTGCAACCACCATCCTGCTTCTCTGCCAGCCCGAGTCACATCCTTTCCCCGGAATCTGGGCCATACAGAGAGATTCAGAGGGGCGCCACTTGGATTCAACTGATGGCCCCGAAGGTGCACTTACTTCCTGGTGGGTTGTCAGGGTGCCTCTAGGAGCACTACTCAGCCAACTAGGAGAGTTTCCTCCAGCTGTGTTCCGCAGCTCTAGGTGGAATCTAAGTACAGCCCTCAATCTAGGAAAGTCAGCCAAGCTAACAGCAGTGAGGATGTGAGCATCCTCAGGAGATCCTAAGCATTGCCTGAAAGAAGAATCAGCCTTTCCAGAACTCTACCCAGGAAAGCAGATTCCTTCCTGCTAGTTCTGGGCTTGGAAGTAGGGGAACAGTGTGGGGGACAGACACTAAGTACAACCTGTGGCTCTCAAAAACCAGCTACCACTTCCAACTTGCCTCCCAATCATGATGGCCTCCAATTGTTTCCTGGCCTAGATGAAGCTTTGGAAGTACCTATTGTACCTGTTGGGGCAGGACTTCTAGGCACCAAGGGAGTCCTGGAACTATCTTCGGGAAGACGAGTGGTGAACAGGCTAAAGTCTCATCTGAATGGCTTTTGTTTTACAAGCTGCTGCTGGGTTATATGCTGTGGGTGCTTTTTTTTTTTTTAATACTGTATTTTTGTATGCTTTTTTGCAAAGTGGTGTTAACTGTTTTTGTATAAGAAAAAAAACAAACAACAAGAAAAAAAAAAAAACCTGTTGCAAGGGTCTGGTTTATTTTGAAAGGCAAGTTTACCTGAAATTTTGTATTTAGTTGTAATCATTAATTGCTTGATTTTAAACTGTTGCCTTCTGGGACATCTTCTAATAAAAGATTTCTCAAAACTGTCAAAAAAAAAAAAAAGTTTTCTACAAAAGTCATTAAGATGTCACTACTATGTCCTCTTTTAGAATAAGAAACTGCAATGGGGAGGACGTACCTGTCCGCTTAGTATTGGTTGATTCCATAATCCTAAGACATGCCTCAAGTACAAAAACAATACTTATAGCATCTATTTCATTAGTATGCTTAGGGTGCCTGGGAGGTACAAGGACCTCAGGGGGAACCGCCGGAGTCACACCAGATGCTGAGTCTTGCCTCAGGTTCCCACAGCCCGGAATGAACCCTACACAGGGTCCTCTAGCTCCTTCCCACATGGGGATGGTAGCCCTGCTCACCATGGCTCAGAATCCCAGCTTGCCTGGCTCTCCTCACAGGTTTCAGTAGCAGGCCACAGGGCAGCACACAAGCCCTTTTTTCAAACACAGGCAAGCCTGCAGCATAGTGAACCAGAAGTACCCTCCTCATTCCGACAAGTGGGTCTATCTTGAGACTCTGATTAGTGTTATCTGAATCCACAATCCTGACACAGACTTCTAGTACAAAAAATTATTCCATCTACTTAATTAGTACATTTCAGGGTAAGTTCCCTGATTCATAGGAATGGTTCCTTTGCCATGATATTGATTTGTCCCCATTAGAATGTTAGACCTGTACCCGGGCCAGAAATTCTGTTCTTTTGTTCATGGAGCTTTTTCTATTGACAAGATTTCATTACTACCTTACTCCTTCATAAAGCCCTAAAAGCACTTAGCTCAGAGATCTCAATTCTAAAAACATCTTTGAACTCTGGTAAGGATGAAATTGTTAATGGTTCTAGTGACATTCCAGCCCTTAAGTAAGAAAATGTTCCTTTTCTTTAAGGTCTTATTTCCCCTAACCTGTCTATCCAAAGAACAGGAAGTTTCCTTGTTCTTAAACACACGCCCTTTGAAGAGGTAACCTTACCAGGATTGGGACCACAGAACATCATGCTTCCTCCAGCTGTATTTGAAGTGATAGGTGGCATTATTGGGACAACCAACCAAAGGTCATCTTTAAAAGATTCCAAATGGCAGATAAAGAGAGGAAAGCCAGTCCGTGACTGGTGTCTTGAAAGAATTAAAATATCCAAAGTCCATTAGTCTTTCTTCATAGGTTCACAAAGGCCCCTTCCAATAGGCTCCTCATTTTCCTTCAGCCTCAAAGGTTATTCTTGAGAGATGATTCCACAATCAACCTTCATGCCCTTTAAAAAGCTCTAGAATCAGCTAGAAGTCATCATGATGCCCCCTCCATGAGCTTCCAAATGAGAAGAAAAGGGATATTTAGCCTCCATTTCATGTTTATGTTTAAAAAAAAAAAAAGTACTGGCTGGTCTCCCTTGACTACAGCTGAAGGAGACTCTCTACGTACAAGAGTCAGCCAAACTCTGACATCTTACATCTGGGCAACATCTTATTATCAACATAGAAATATTAATAAGCTATATCTATCTAATTAACATCTCCCATAAACTTACACTTATTGTCTGTGTGGAGTATGACCCCTTTGGTTGTTTTCAATTCTTGTAGTACTTGGTTAAGCTCTCTTGATGAGTGCTAAGATCATACAGGTGCAGAAAAATAATTTTTCTTCTGTACTGTTCAACAGATCCTCAGGTGTCAAGTGGACTTGATAGGATCCTTAGGCTCCTCTAGCCTTTTCCTACCAGTTGTCCAACAATGTGAGGGTAAGTCAAAGGCCTTGCTTGCCAATTATAGCTTCCTCTGAAGCCTGCGTTGAACTTCCTCACCGTACACTGACAATGTTTTTAATTCTTTGAGTAGAGTCACCATGGATTCATGGGTGAGTGACTTGCCACAGGTACAGCACACTGGTTAACCTGATAGGTGGTCCACAGACGACTGAGACCTCAGTGACCAGAGAGGGCAAAGGGCGAAACAGTCTATTAATCCCTCTGGCCACATCAGAATAGCCTGCAAGTTGATTACTTAATGTCCAGAAGATCACTTCTCAACTAGTCTGACACTTTTAACTACCTATAATATTTCAATACCCAGACATTTCTAAATAAACTTGAATTCAAGATTCATTTTAGCCAATCCATGAGATTGTTGATCTTTGCACTTCCCAACTTCTAATACACTATACATCATGTGAAACCCTCATCCTTTATGTTCCTTTTAAATGACTGCTTCAGACCTTCGTAACTTGCAAAAACTTTCTAGTCTTATTTACTCTGGAGATATCCAGCCATCTTTATCTTCATATATCTAAATCTTTCATTACTGAGGCCATTTACATATTTAGATCCTCCTAACATTTTCATTTACTGTTTTCTCCTTACTGTCATGAGGCATAGGAACATTAACGAATAATCCATTTTACTGATGTGTAGATGAATACTTGTATTCTCCTCGTTTTCATTAGGGAACATGAAGAAGAGTGTCCTCAGTTTCTCCACCCTTCAAGATGTGAAACTGGAATACCTGTGAACTCACTGAATTCTCCTTGTATTTCTCTCTGTCTGTTTCTCTCACTGATTTTAGCCTGTCTGTGCTTGAATGCCATGTAGCCAGACTTTTTAAATATAGATATTAAAACACATATGCCAAAGAAAGCAGTAGAGTTAATCACTGTGAGTTAGGGAGGGGTTTGGCTCCTTTGAGGGATAAACTTCCAATATTTCCTTTGGGCATTTCCTTGATTTTGAGCAGTGGTAGAAAACACCTTGAATCCCAGCACTTGTGAGGCAGAGGTCAGCAGATCTCTGTGAGTTTAAGGCCCTCCTGGTCTACAGAGTGCTATCCAGTGCTACACCAAGAAACCCTGTCTTGAAAAAAGAGAAACAAAAACAACTGAAATAAAAGTTTCCTGACCCTTTTTTCCAATTTATATTCTATCGATCTTTGTAATAGTCTTCAATCTGAATACAAGTACAGCATGAAAGAACTGAGACTAAGTCACTATATAGAGAGATTACTTTCTGTAATTCAGGCTGCCTGGGTTAGAAAAGGTACAGTATCATTTACTATATGCAATCTGTGATTAAGCTCTCACTCACAGATAGGACACAGAAATTAGAAAACATCTAAATTATCTAAGAAATAAACCATATTAAAAAGGTTTTTTCTCCATATCTAGTTTATGTCAAGCAAACAGACAATGAAAATAAATGCATGGGTTCCAAGGACATACAGGGAAAACGCAACAATGGACATCAAAGACTGAACAGGAGTCATGAGTGTTTTAGGGAAAAACAAACAATGAGATTACCAGTGTGGTGCAGGGGTATGTGAGGCATTAAGACCCAGCTTATCCTGTATCTGCATTGCCCACCCCACCCCGCCCATCATACCTTCTCACTGGCAGCAGCTTGTCTAGCACCTAGAAATCTATAATTTTGGGTCCTTTGACATGTGTAATTTCCCAAGGATGACTCTCTAGACTGATGCAAATTCACATGAGTCTTCAAATATCAACATTGTAGTGGGTTATGGTTTTTGTTTAATATTTGGCTATCTGTTGGAGGCATATCTCAAGGAGTTATTTCTATTCTTTATGAGGCTTGATGCAGTAGCTGCACCCTACTCTAGCATAATAAACATTTAGCTGTTTTGGAAGTGCATTCCTTTGTGTCTTAGTTCTTCCCAAAAGGGAAAGTGTTATATTCTACTTTTTCTATTATACCATACTCTCCTAACCTCCGCTATGTATACCCCTATGTATGGCAGAGAGGGATCAAGCCAATCCAACTTCTTAACAGAATACTTTCCTCTAGGTTCAGACCAATTTCTTCTTGCCAATCAATAAGCTACTGAGCCTGGAAGATTAAACCTAATTACATGCATAGGTCTTTTAGGTTTCATTGTAAGCACACTTCCCTCTGTCTCTTTGATCTTGTGTCAGCTCTTCTAGACAGACATATAGCTCTTCTATATTTTTAATATAGACTTTAGACCTTGGTCTTCATCAATCAAATGTTCTCAAGATTCCTGTAGCCAATATATTAGTAAGTTCCTGATACCATTTGTCCATAAAATGTTTCCTGGAATCAGTGCCTCTCTGAATACAATCAACAGGGCACATTAAACATTCTTTAGTAGGTTCACACAAAGTAACTTCTACAGCAATTGGGGAGTAAGAAATAGACACTGAGGAGTAAGAAACAGGCTGAGTAGGAGTGAAAGAGACAGAAAATTTCTTCTGTTCCCATAGTATTCCCCATTAGTTTCAACTTATCAGACATTCCCCAGGGGAATGGTTCTTCATTTCCAGACTACATCCTCTCTTTGTTTTCCTGTGCTCAAATAACCATGAAAAACTCAGTACCAACAGCAAGACCAAGAAAGGAGAAACCCAGAGCCAGACATCTCTCTAGGGAATCACAGGAGATAGAGTAGAATCTTCTTGCAGGATCTCTGTCATAAAAACAAGGAACTCAAAGAGACTCTGCCATATGGTGAGCCATCCCATCTACACCCTACCCTGATCCCTGTGATGCATGACTCCTGCCAACCTGATGTCAGTTCTACTTATATAAAAAATATACAATGTCCCTCAGAGCCTTATGCTGCTCTCATAGGGAGATTCAAAGATGCTGCCGATAAACAAATAAAAGGGGAACAAATTCAAGAGTTATTATAAAAACAGTTGGGGTCTGATAATGCCAGGGAAAGTTTTAAAGGATCAATCAGGCCTCAAAAGAGAGTGACAGAAAATATTATGGACTTTCTAAATTATGCAGAAACATGGGGATCTTCAAACAGAACAAAATTATCTGCTTTAGAAACTTATGCTGGATATTTCATTTATTTACATTTCAGGTATTATCCCCTTTCTCCATCCCCCCCAAGAAACCTCCTATCTCATTCCCCCCTCCTCCTGCTTCTATGAGGATGTGCCCCCACCCACCCACTCTACAGAAGTGAATTGCTTTTGATAATGCATATTCCATGACAGGTAAGGAAGGCATTCTTGTCAGAACGACCTATGACAAGTTCAGTCTTGAAATAAAACAAAGGAGAGATGTGGAGAGCTTTGGGGACTGCTTGGCAGGAATCTGACATTGGCCAAGGACAAGGAAATGGGCTGCTTGGCAGGAATCTGACATTAGGCTAAAACAAAGAAGTAATTTCAAGCAGAAATCTAAATCTTAGGCTAGAACAAAGAAGTAGGCTTCAGGCTCTGATTCAGGGGCTGTGGTCAGGCCCCCTTCCAGGGCTAACGTCACACTGCTCCAGGGTTCTCTTAGGCTTTGTAACACAGGGAGACTTTTCTATGGCTGTTGGCTGTGGAGAAGCCTTAGGGTTCGTTAGTGTGACCGGCTTTCTGGAAATGCTGTCCAGCCAGTCAGGAGCTTTGAGGGACCTGGTGCTGCTGCGGCCTCTGACATCACTGCAGTATCGGTTTGCAAGAATTACCATCGAGGGCTGGGTGATGGTGGCACACGCCTTTAATCCCAGCACTTGGGAGGCAGAGGCAGGCGAATTTCTGAGTTCGAGGCCAGCCTGGTCTACAGAGTGAGTTCCAGGACAGCCCCAGCCACACAGAGAAACCCTGTCTCGAAAAAACCAAAAATAAAAAAATAAAATAAAATATAAAATAAAAAGAATTAGCATCAAGGTGTGAATTTGAGCTTACAGCCTGGACTTAGATATAACTATTTTTGTCAAATCCTACAGAGATGTCTCTGTCATCATCTGACTTAAAATATAATGTAGAACTTCATGGAAAACAAGAATTAAAATGATATAATTATGTGGAAAAAAAAAAAAAAAAAAGAAGTAGGCTTCAGGCATGAAAATGACTTTGGGCTAGGACAGGGAAGTAGGTTTAGATATTTTGGTCATCCTGATAAGCCTTTAGAAACAGTGATCACAGGACTTTGTTTATTGCCTTGCTTGTTCTTTGACTATTTGTGTTTAATGTCTTGCTTGTTCCTTGACTATTTGCATTTATTATATTGCTAGTTCCTCAATCTAGAACTGACCTTAATACTTGCATGTAATTAAAATGGTATAAAAGCAGATTGGGAAAAAAAATTTAAAAATTAAAAAAACAAAAAACTTTTGCTGTTCAAAGACAGATGTCTGCAGAGTACTTGAATGGGTGGTAAACTGGCCACTTAAAGAAACAATGTAAATAATCAAGGAACTAATGGCATAAGCCATAAATGCCAGAAAGGAAAACATTGGGCTAAGAAATGCTGACCTAAGGATGATAAGGATGGCTATGCATGGCCTACCAAGTCTAACCACACCAACCATGAACCAGGAAATTGATTTTGGCCCCCTCTTTTGCCTCACAAAATTAAAAGTGTTAAATACCAAAGCAATAATGTTTGTGATTATTTTAGATTGTAGTTAATATTTTCTTTCATTATAAGCTGGTATACAAGAAAGTACTGCTATTGATAGTCTCTGCTTTAAAGATATTGCCATTTCTCTTCTCTATGTCCTTTAAGTTTCAGTTGACATTGGGAACCTGTACTGCCAGGAACAGTTGTACTTTGGGTCACAATAGTTTACTCATAGAAAGAATCATATCTCATACAGGAATAATTGATAAGACTATCCAGTATAATTACAGTCATGATCACAGTGTCCACTGATTGCCAAAATTAAGTAGGAGAAAAAAATGCACAATTATTATTACTGACTTATGTAGTCCTCTCATTATAACAGGACTTTCTTTGGGCCACAGGCAGATGGAATAAAGGCACAGCTACCTTTTATTACTTATGAAAACTTAGGCCATAGCGCTTAGGACTCTTCCAGACTACCTTGTATAACAATGAATCCCATCTATACTGGTCCACATTTGCCACATAGTCCTTCACCTCTCCTCAGTCTCAGTACATCTGACTTCTGCCATGTCCAGGTAGCAAGTCTCCTGTCCCTCAATTCTTCCCAGTGGTTCTACCTCTGCCTGGAAGTTTCACTTTTCCTCTCCTGTCTAGCTATAGACCATAAGGTCTTTATTAAACCAATTAGAAGGCAATGTAAGTGTGTTTGCAAAACACGGAGACAGTTAATGCTTCATAAATACAACAACACCAAAGTCAGGACAGTACTCAGCTCTCTGCTACTACAAAAATCAGCATTTGAATGATACAAAGGCAACTTTACATACTATACAAAGATTATCAGCACTTCATGGAAAAAAAGTGCTTCACTTCATGAGGGAGGATTTGGTAATATGAGTAAAACTGTACCTTTAAACACTTTATTGAAGGAGAATGATAAGCCATTATTTTATTTAAATATAAGAGGGAAAACCTTTGCAAGATTGACTCTGTAACTGTTATCTCTATTATAACCATAGAGAATGGCCACCTGAACCCAACCCTGATAGGGTTGTTAACTATCAACTCTAAGGAGAGTTAATAGTTGCAATGTGCTACAAGATTACAATGCATAGGTCCAGAAGTCATAGTGGTGGGTCTGTTGCCTTTTGTAACTCAGGTTCCTTTGGATCTTTCCAAAAGAGACCTTCTGCAATAAAATGAGGAGATCTACATTTCCTTTTCTAGTGCTACTTATTCTTCACAAGACAATAGCTTATGAAAAAGATGGGGTATCAGAAGGAAAAGAGTTGCAAGGGATTATTGAACCTATATCCCAAATGATAAACTTTTCATTGGACTTTTCATAGGGACATTGGAAAAATACCACCCATAAAAATTACATGGAAATTCAAGGAACCTGTGTGAACACTTCAATATATCCCTTCTAAAGAAAAGTTACAGATTCTTTATGAGTTAATCAAATAAGATGAGTACCTAGAGCCCTCTTCTCTCCCTGGAATTATCCTGTTTGTTTTTTTAATTACAAAGAAATCTGGTAAATGGAGATTATTGATTGACTTATAGAACGCTAATGCCACCATGTGGCAAATGGAAATTTTACAGCCTGATTTACTCAAGTCCACAGCTATTAAAGACTCAACTTTATGGGTTTGAATTTAAAAGATTCATTTTATACTATACATATTTATACTGATAGGGTGCATTTTGACATTTTTGTTCTCTCACAGAGTCCACCATTTTGCCTACCTGGCTGCAACTCCACCTTGGCTCCACCCACCTCTGACACTGACTTTCCTCCGGCCCAGCCCTGCTTTTTCTATGCTTGCCCATCAGACCCTGGCTAGCTCTGGCTCCACTCTCCTTGATGACAGCCCTGCCATCACCGAGAATCTGCCAACTCCCACACTTCTGACCCCAATATTTGCTCCAACCCTCCCAGCTTCTGGTCCTGTTCCCAGAGCAGCACACTAACCATCTAGTCCCTTACTCTGTGGTCGTATGCTCCCAAGTTGCCATGCCCACCACTAGCAAGGACAGATGGCCCAGCAGTCTCCTTACCTCCTATTCCTCCTCTACCAACTACTGTAGCTTCTGCACCTGGAGAGGCTGAGGCCAGCGCTCCAAGTGCCTGAGGACCCTGGACTCTGCACACAGACCCAGGACCCAGATCACGGGACCTAGGACTCTGTGCCAAAAGACCCTAGACTCAGGCTGGGCTCTGGGACACAACCACCCTAAACCAGAGTACTCAGAACACTGGGAAGTGAGAACCCCGGACCTCAAAAGCTCTGGTGGTACACTGAGCAGGCCTCTGCCTCCAAGGGCCATGGTTAGAAGTGGTTAGGGCTGGATGGAACTAGCAGAGCCACGTGCAGTCTAGTGTCTGAGAGCCATGTCTCTATTCTCCAGAGATACTGAGCACTGTTACACTGACTGAGCATTCATGCTATGTGCCAGTCCCCATTATATTCTTTTACTAACTCAAAGTGCTTTGGCCCAGTGCCTGCTCCATAGAAGATCCCGTTCCAGGCCATTCACTCACTCACTCACGAATTCACTCCTCACCGCAGTCATTCATCCATATTTATCAACTCTGAGCTGGGCACCTTCAGTTGTCTTAATGGGTGTTTCTTTTGAGTGGTGGAGTGCTATGGTGGAAATGAAAGAAGCTGAAAATGAGAATGATATTAAATAAAGTGGGCAATGGGCAATAACAAGCGGAGGATTATAGGAAGGGAGCCTTAGGGACAGCAATTCTACACTGCAAACAGCGTGGACAAATGCCCTGGGGCAAGAGAAAACATGGATTATTTAAGGCTGGGGGGGGCAGGCTGTGTGCATGTCAGGAGCAAAGAAAGGGTGGAGTAGAGAGGGGGAAGGAAGGATAGGAAGGTAGGTGGTATGGTGTGCCAGGGAATTGCTTCCCCACACCCAGACTGTAGGCCCTGCAGCTCCATAACTTACCTCACACGCCGTTCCTTGTGATGTTGCAGGCTTCCAATCTCCTGCAGGCGCCTGCCTATTTTTTGCCTCAGGTACAGGATCTCCTCAAAAGCATGCAGCTGGTCCAGTCCCCTCCCCATCAGTGGGCTCCACTTTAGGTGAGGTCTCTAGGCTGGCACCCTTGCAAGCATGAGGCAGAGCCCCATCCCACCCTAGGCTTCTCCTACCTCGCTTACAGGAACTAGTGTTCAGGGCAGAGGGTAGAGGGCCTTCACCTTCCTGAGGGCCCATCTCTCTTCACGTCTGGACACTGAGTTCTGGGCACCGGGGAGATAACACATGGGGTCTAGGCCAGGATCCACACAAGAAATATAATGTTGAACTCCCACCCTCATGCTTTGCAAAGTAAGTATGCTTTTCCCTGGGAGCCATGCCCCCAGCTCCTGATCCTTTATTGGTAATTTACATAAAACCTGCTGAGTGGCCTTTATCCTAGAGTTTTCTTACATGTGGTTTGTTTCATGGAGTCCAAGTGGGGAAAGGTTTCAGTCCTTCAATTAGCTTTTCTTGTTTGTTCTGAGACAAGGTCTAGTGTAACCCTCCATGGTCTCAAACTCAGTACTGAAGCCGAGAGTGTCACCAGATTCCTGGGCTTCCCACTGCTGCCCACTGACAGGAGCCACCATACCTGCTTTCTCCTATGCCTATGAGAGAAGTCAGGCTCTGAGCATTTTAGCCAAGCAGACTACAAACAGCTTCAGTCTTCAGACCCAAACTGCTTCCGTATCTTAGACTTGATGCCTCTCTCTGCACACCTCCCCTTTAACTCAGTGTTACTATACCACACTTGGACAAGAAGGGGTTCACGACAAATTCATCAATGATATTCTGAGGTCTGTTTTGGAAATACATAAACTATGAAATCCAGAAGTGGTCTTCCCTCAGGCTAAGTCTGTGCCTTAAAGAGATGGGAACTGAGCATCCTGGCTCATTCATGAAATCTCACCACAATAGAATGCTGAAGCAGGAGGATGAGTCCCAGCTCAGTCAGGAGCATATTGCAAATTCAGGTGAGCGTAGCCTACAATGTGATGCCCTGTACATAAATAAATGAACAAATATATAAAATGCAAAGAGTCCAGCCTTTCTAAACTGATTTCATCCTGGTGCTTTGGCATTGGTGTTTGAAGACTATTAGTCCAGACAGGAAAGAGAGCTTTGTCATTACCAAACACACAAATAACTTGATTTTGTTACATTCTTTATGCATTTGTGTATTTCTTTCCTCTGAATAGGTATATATGTTGCATACATGCTTCACGGTGGGAAGTGGCTCTATCTTCTGCAGTTCACGTCTACACGTTGGAGGAGAGTGTGCAGGAGTTGGTACTCTACAGATTCCAAGAGTTGAACTCAGGTCACACAGCTTGGCTGAGTACTTTTAAGCATATTTTTAAGATTAGATCTTTCTACGTCTGCTTGCCCTGTAGGATTGTGTGGTATGCCTGTAATGTGCTTATGTCATAATATGCAAAGAATTGCTTAATCTTACTGGAGAGATATTATCAGTCTTAATTTTTACAGATACCTGCATAATAGCCTTTATTTCCAGTAAAGGTGTAATTACAGAATCATCCATTTTATAACTCAAACCAGTTGCCCATTAAACCCTGAGTATGTATCAATGGTATGGTGTACAGACTTGCGTTTTCCGAATTCTGCAGGATGAACTACATCCATATGCCAAATGTCCCTTTTTTCTGGTAACCCTATGGTTACTTCCAGTGAGTGATGGAGTTTTGTTATACAAAAAATAAGTAGGATATTTTCTTATAATTTCCTTGGTTTGTTGGCAGGTGATAGAAATTTTTTTTCTTTAAATCTTTATTGTTAACGTGGTATTTTCCATGAAAATTTGAGGCTTCTAACACATTTTCCTATTAATAATTGGTCAATTTCTTCATTTCCTTGCGCCAATGGGACTGACAAGCTTGTTGATGCCAGATATGGGTGTTATATAATGGATAGTTTCTATTTCATACTGCTTGTTACAGTTGCATATATAACAAGTGCAATTTTGAATTGTCAGGAATGAATTTAGCAGTTTCTTTATGCAAGACAACTTTTTCTGTATATTGAGAGCCAGTAATTTTGTTAAGAGATTAAAAATCTAATATCATAAGAATTGCATACAGCTCTGATTTTTGAACTGAAGTATATATACTTTGAACTATTTTGCTCATTTTGTCTGCCTTAAAACCTGTCATTCAGTGTATTTACATCCACATAGAATGTAGGTGTTTTGGGAACTGGAGTTCCCTTTATGATATGTGGGAGAATCCAATTAAATCTTTTTGTAAACTGAAGATGCTTGCTTTCAGGGTACTTGCTGTTAATTTACCCCAAACAGTTGCTACAAGCTTTTTGTCAATCTTACTGATGACTCATAATGACATCATCTTAATATCAGTATAAAGTACTATGATTTCTGCAGAGTCTGTTCCTGACAATTGGTGTTGTCTTACTACCTTGTATGATTAAATCAGAAACTTTTTCTATTTAAGTATTTAACTTTTTACTTTGTGTGATAAGGAAGCCCATTCAATAACCGTATCTTCCCTTTGCATGATGAGCCAGTATGAGAATGAGTTGAAGACAAAATAACCGAAATACAATCAACTTTAGGATCTATGTGATCCACATACACATCTTTTAATCTCTGTTCTACCAGAGTTAACTCTTACTTTGCTTCACCTGTTAACCATTCTGGACTGTTTAAGTCTAAATCTCCTTGTAATGTTTGAAACAAATCATTCAACTCTTGAGTAGTTAATTCAATAGTAGGTGGTAGCCAATTAATATCTCCCATTAGTATTTGAAAACCATGTTTGCAGCTGATCTCTTCTAATCTGTATCTTTTGTGGTTGAATGTTCTGTTGACTTATTTTATATCCAAATAGTTAATAGAATCTCCTTACTGTAGTTTTTTCAGGAGCAATCTCTAATCCCCAGCATGGCAGAGCTGTTTGTTCCCTTACATTTTTTCTCTAAAATATTTCTTCAGAATCTGACAACAAAATATCCATATAATGATAAACAATACTTTGAGAAAATTGCCTATAAATTATTTCCTGTGGTTGTTGGAAAATATTGACATAAAGTTAGACTATTTAATATTCCTTATGGAACTTTCCACCAATACCTTTTGACTGAGTGATCATTATCATATGTAGGTACTGTGAAAGCAAACCTTTCCCTATTCTGCTCATGCAAGAGGATAGTGAAAAAAAAAAAAATCAAACTTTAAATAAATTACTATCTTCAGCCACAGCTTAGGGAATAAAGAAAGTAAAGGAATTTCAGGCTGTAAGGGGCACATTAGTTGAATTATTCTATTCACCACTCTCAAATGTGTTAACATTCTCCATTTTCCTGATTTCTTTTTTATAAAAAATATAAAGAAATTCCATGGGCTAGTAGATGCTTCTGTATGTTGCCCCTACAGCTGCTCTTGTGCCTATAATTTTTCCTTTGTTAAGGGCCTCTGATCTACCCACACAGGCATATCAGTCAACCATTTTAAGGATAGGGTCATTAGTACTTCAGTGATGGCTTCCCTTATAAATTTGGAAACTCAATCCCTGTGATGTCTTGTGTTTGGACAACTGGCCCAGCCTTGAGTTATTTTTGATGATGCATAGCAATATGTTTCTCAGGAGCATGTACCAGTTCAGCCCTAATTTCATCATGGGGTCATGGGAATATTAATCTGAGCCCACTGTTGTAAAAGATCCCTTCTCTATAAACATATGGGTATGTCAGCCACATAAGGCTTTCACGTTTCCTTTTCCAGTCTCACACATTTGTCTCATAATACACTTTGTCTGAGACAACTTTCCAGTTCCTAGAAACTGTGTATGAACCTTTGGAAATGGTCATTCTGAATTTCAAGATTTTTGATAAATAATAGTTATATCAGCTCCTGTAGCCACCAAACCTATTATTTCAGTACTATTTACTTGCAATTTTAATTATGGGCTCTGATCATTAAAAACTGTTTGCCAGAATATGTTTTCCAGTACTTCCAAACCCTCCTGTTCCTTCTACTTGACCCATTTTGACTTTGATATAGGAAAACAGTAGAAGCTGAGCAATTCCTATCACCCACGTTTAATTCCATCTCTGTTTTTACATAGGCTATAATTTTAATTTCTCTTTTGAAGTCTTCATCTTTAATTTCTGGATAGACAATGAATCCTTGAGAAGTCAATCTGCATATTCCCAAGATCCCTACTGTCCTGGCAGGCAGAGGACCGTAAACTCCAGTATATATTTTATAACATTGAGTTTTGGGGGATACAGTAAGATGTTTATCTATGGTCAGATCTAGAACAACACTGCCTGCAGTAGCTTGCATTGGTCCAATGGAAACCCTTGCCACATTCCCTGAACATACTTTGATGACTATAGGCTGTCTTTCTGGTGTATATTTAGAAAAAACATTACCCTTAAAGATGCCTTGTTTACCTTTTCAGTGCCAAGTACCATATTTCTTGCATTTAACACACTGGCATTTTGTGATCTGAGATCTTTAATGGCTTGCTCACCATCTCTTTGCAAATGAGCGTATGTCATGCAATTGAAGCATTTTGATATTAGAGACCTCTAGCTATAGTTTGATCTATGCTAAGAGCATATGGTACACATCAGAACCAATATCGGTCATATCCCTTATCTGTTCATCCATGTGTGCTTCCCAAGCCTTTGATAGTGTAATACCTTTATATTCTGTATTTGTATTTTCCTCTGCCAAGGTTTCTATCGAACACCTGCCTTACATCAGAGTCTGATAGGGCCTTCTTTACAGCTGAGACTAACCTTTGTTTAAAAAAAAATGTATCAGTGACGGCTTCTTCAGATCCTCATATAATCTTTGTAAATAAGGTGGATCTTATATTATTCTTCTCAAATTTGTCCCAAGCTCTTAAAGCCACTAAGAAACATTGTTCTACAGTAACAAATTGAATTGCTTTTGTTCTTATGTCAGAGTACTGCCCTTTGCCTAGCAATTGGTCTTTTACTATATTCATTCCACTTACACTATTTCACTTTTCAATATTCATAGCTCCTTCCTTTCAGCATGTGCAAAGGTATATTTCTATTTCGAGTAGACCAGTCATTTAGAATTTGTTTCACATAAGGGCATCCCAAATAAAACCATGGCCTCCTTAAAATGCCTTAGATTTATCATCTCAACAGGATGGCATCCTATCTTGTCATAACTTTGTTTGACCCTATTAACAGGCACTTGCTGTATAACTACTGGGAAAGAATGATAGTGATTTTGTAACTCCAGGCTGCCCTGCCTCCCACTCTAGTGGCACAACTGTTTTGAGATTAACCCTTTCTCATGAAATAGGCTATTTCATCAGACTGCCATCCTTTCTTTTCAGCTTTTCTCTGACCTGAGGACCCTCAAGAGCAGTTTCTTTCCCACTGTATTCCTGTCAGAAAGTCCTGCAGTCTTGTGCAGTCACCTGGACTGAGCCTTTTTGTTCTCCTTTTTCCAGTGCTTGTAGTTTCCCAAGTGCGTCAGTCTCCACCTGCAATTTTTCCGGTATCCCTGACAATTCTGTAAACCTTTCAAAAAAGAAAGAGCACAGTGAGCCCTTTTGTTTTCCCATCTCTGTCATTTGTTGCTCAGTCCCTCCATTTTCACTCCCAATTTTTCCAACTGCTGAGCCATTCTCCCCACCTTTTTTTTTTTTTTTTTTGGTTTTGAGACAGGGTTTCTGTGTAGTCCGGGCTGTCCTGGAACTCGCTCGTAACAGGCTGGCTCGAACTCAGAGATCACCTCCTGCTTTCCTCCCAAGTGCTGGGATTAAGGCGTGCGCCACACCGCGGCTTCTCCCCACCTTTTTTTGAGACAGGATATGGGGAGAAAAAGGGGGAAAAAGCAATAAAAATTAAATATAAACAAGAACAACAACAACCCAAATAAATACACAAAATATCTCAGGATGTTTCCTGAGAACAAATCAGGAATATCCCAGATAAGCAGCCACATAAATGTTTTGTTGGCATCTTGAACAAAAATCCTTTCTCATCCCCAGCTGTTCCTCTATGCATTTGAATAATTTCCCATTCTGCTAGATCCACGTAAGGCTGCCAATGGTACCAGGTTGCTACTTTGTGGCTATTCTTCTACCTTCTCACCTCTTCTCTTCCTTTCACCTCTAGTACTAATCTTAAAGAAAAAAGGATATAGGGGAAAGGAAGCAATGTTATCATTAGACTACTTCCTGCTGATTACAAGTGTTGAGTTCCTTGGGACAAAGTTGATCTTTGCCATCAGAATATCTAATTTGTTCTTGTTTCTTTGAACAATAGCATTCA
The DNA here is from genome assembly GCA_021653895.1 of Mastomys natalensis. Lineage (NCBI taxonomy): Eukaryota > Metazoa > Chordata > Mammalia > Rodentia > Muridae > Mastomys > Mastomys natalensis. The sequence continues at coordinate 289,895 of JAJTUV010001769.1, forward strand.
ACTACCGGTCATCAACCCTCACCCCCTCTTGGGGCCATAGCATTTTGAAGCAACTATCTGCCACTGTGAAAAATCACGAGACAAATCACAGAAACTCCATATACTCACACCTGGGATTAAAACAAAAATATATTCCCATCATATTCCTGTGTTTTTTAAAGAAACCAAAATTACAAAATTCTCACTACTTCCAGATTATATTTTAAAAGATCCATAATAGGAGATAAGCTTGTTTGGTTTGGGGGATTTCTAGTTGTTCTTGATGTATTAGGTCTTATTTGTTGTTTTAAAATTTTTGAGACAGGGTCTCTCTTCATAGCTATGCCATGAAGATCTAACTATATAGTTCAAACTAGCCTGAAACTCATAAAATTCACCTGACTCTGTCTCCAAAGTTCTGGGATTACAGGCATGGGCCACTACACCCAGCTGAGATGTTTTTAAAATGACCTATCTTTAAATCAGAGAATGAAAGGATAATGTAAGAATTAAACAAGAGCCTTCATTCTTTGGAGAAACAGAAACTTCTTGGAATACTAGAAAGCATTTATTATGACTGGCAAATCATTTGTGTTCTCAATATTTTGGTTGTTTTCTTTAATTTCATCTATAATAATTTTTGTCTGTGCTATGTTGTGCATGTGCCAGTCAGAAGACAATTTACAGGTGTCTATTCCCTATTTCCTCTAGTTGTAGAGTTCTAGTTGTAGAGTTGTAGAGATCAAACACAGGTAGTCCAGTTTTGCAGCAAGTGCCTTCAACTATCAAGTGAAATCATTGGCCCTTATTTACCTGTCAAAAATATTTTTGTATAAATGTCCCATTGAGTGTGTGCATGACACAGCCCAATTGAAAATATCAGAGAAAAACTTGCATGAGTAATGTGAGTTTCCACATTACATAAAACTCAGGTCATTAGGATTACAGCAACCACCGTTAGTCACTGAGACACTTCTCTGCCATTCATCTGTGCTTCTGAGAATGTGTTAAGAACAAGTATTAATTCCTCAGAATAAAGTAACCCATAAAAACGATGGCAGTATTAATATCATTTTCATTTGCAAGTAGGCTTTATTATTCAAATTATTCTGTGTTCCTCTATTCTTGGATGATAATTTGTAAACAAGACAGTATTTTAATGATGAAATGTTCTACTAATCTTATATGATTCCCAGTGAGTACACTCAATGGGAAAAATGTGCTTGGTGTATAAGGCTTTACTGCATTTATTAGACTCATGGTGTTTCTAACCAGTAGAAATTCTTTCATGCCCTTGAAGACCATAACATGCAGAAGCATTATCACTTGATTACATTCACAGGGTTTCTTCCCAGTATGAGTTCTTTGATATGTCTGAATATTATACTTACATGCCAAAGCTTACTGTATCAATTACATTTGAAGGGTTTCTCTCCATATGACATATTTTTTTTGTGATTACGAAGACTACTATGACATATAAAGGCTTGTCCACACTGACTACATTCATAGTTTCTTTCCAGTAGGATTTCTTTTGTGTATTTGAAGATGACTGCAACATGGAAAGGCTTCACCACACTGATTAATTTGGTTTCTTAACAGTATGATGTTTTCTATGATATCGAAGACTACTACGACTTGCAAAGGCTTTTCCACATTGATTACACTCATAAGGTTTCTCTCCACTATGACTTCTTTCATGTACTTGAAGACTGAAGCGACGTGTAAAGGCTTTACCGCACTGATTACATTCATAGGGTTTCTCTCCAGTGTGAGTTCGTTCATGCCTCTGAAGACTAATGCAATGTACAAATGCTTTTCCACATTGATTACACTCATATGGTTTCTCTCCAGTATGGATTCTTTCATGTATATATAGATCACTTCGACGTGCAAAGGCTTTACCACACTGATTACACTCATAAGGTTTCTCTCCAGTGTGAGTTTTTTCATGTTTTTGAAGACTACTGCTACATGCAAATGCTTTCCCACATTCAATGCAATGATAGGGTTTTTCTCCTGTATGAGTTCTTTTGTGTAGTAGAAGATTACTGCGACATGCAAATGCTTTACCACATTCATTACAGTCATAGGGTTTCTCTCCAGTATGAGTTCTTTCATGTATTTGAAGAGAACTGTGACTTGGAAAGGCTTTACCACATTGAATACATTTGAATGGCTTTTCTCCACTATGACTTCTTTCATGTATAAAAAGATTATTGCTATATGCAAAGGCTTTACCACATTGACTACATTCAAATGGTTTTTCATGAGTGTGATGTTCTTTATGATTTTGAAGACTTCTATGACGTGCAAAGGCTTTACCACATTGATTACACGTATAGATTTTCTCTCTAGTATGACTTCTTTCATGTTTTTGAAGAGCATTGCTATATGCAAAGGTTTTACCACATTGATTACATCCATAGGGTTTCTCTCCAGTATGCTTTCTTTTATGAATTTGAAGATTACTGCTACTTGCAAATGCTTTACCACAGTCACTGCAATCATAGGGTTTCTCTCCTGTATGAGTTCTTTTGTGTAGTAGAAGATTACTGCGACATGTAAAGGCTTTACCACATTCAATGCAATCATAAGGTTTCTCTCCTGTATGAGTTCTGTTGTGTATTTGAAGAGAATTGCGACTTGGAAAGGATTTACCACAGTGATTACATTCATATAGTTTTTCTCTAGTATGTTTTCTTTCGTGGTTTCGAAGATGACAGAAATTTGCAAAGATTTGACTGCATTGCTTACATTCATAGGGTTTCCCTTCAGTATGGATTCTTTTGTATATTTGATGACACCTTGTATCTGCAAAGGTACATTGCTTCTTTCCATATCCCTTAAGTTCACAAGGCTGGAGTCCAGAGTGACAGATGTTATGTCTATTAAAGGAGAGATGACAAAAGGTAGTCACAGTGCATTTGCACAGATTAACATTTTGTTCCCCATAAACATGTGCTATAAGGATTAAGATTTTTCTACAACAACTTTCTTACCTCCTATAAACTGTTCCTCTCACTAAACTTTGGAAAATCATGGTAAGTATATGAGTAACACTAGCTTTACTATGAACTATTTGCTTATAAAAGGAGAGGACACCAAGTCAATGTGTATGCCTCTTATGATAAACTGAATGGCATGAAACCAAATGGAGGTCAGCTACCTGACATATAGTCTTGTGAGGATTTAACACTCGTTAAAAACAAAACGCTGTGCTTATTTCCACTGTTGCTTCTCTTTAAAACCTCAGTTCCCATTAAAGCTTCCCACTAAATCAGTGATGCATTTCTATCAGCTTTCACATGAAATTTACCTTTCATGTCTTCTAGAGAGTTGAGACTGTTCCTCATTATTCAGGTCTTCCAACTTGTATCCTAAAATATGATACCAGAAATTTTATTTATTATTTATTATTTATTTATTTATCTATTTATTTTTTATAAATCTCAGGTCTCTTTGATTTTCCCCATTAATTAATTAATTAATTAATTCACTTTATATCCTGATTGCTACTCCTCCCTTTATAGTCCCCCCTCATACAGTTCCTCCCTCCTTCCTTGGAGTGTGGGAAATATACTCCCTCCAGGAATCTGACACATCAAGTCTCTGGAAGGCTGGGCACATCCTCTCCCACTGAGGCCAGACACGGCAGCCCGGTTAGGGGAACAGATTCCACAGACAGGCAACAGTTTTTTGGACAGTCCTTGCTCCAGTTGTTGGGGACCCACATAAAGACCAAGCTGCACACCTGCTACATATGTGAAGGGGGCCTAAGTCCAGCCCATATATGATCTCTGGTTGGTGGTTCAGTGTCTGAGATTCCCCAAAGGTCCAGGTTTGTTGACTCTGTTGGTTTTCCTGTGGCATTCCTATCACCTTCAGGGCCCTCAATCTTTCCCTAACTCTTCCATAAGAGTCCCAACCTCTGTCCAACATTTGGCTGTGGGTCTCTGCATCTGTTTCAGTCAGATGCTGGGTGAAGCCTCTCAGAGGACAGTTATGCCAAGTTCTTGTCTGCAAACATAGCGGAGTATCATTAATAGTGTCAGGGATTGTGCTTACCCATGGGATGGGTTTCAAATTGGGGCTGTTATTGGTTGGCCAATCCTCAGACTCTGCTCATCTTTGTCCTTGCATTTCTTTTAAACAGGACAAATTTTACCTCTACTGGGGGTCCTGCCTGGACACAGGAGGCGCCCCTTCAGGTTCTCTACTGCCACTGCTATGAGTCTCAGCTAAGATCACCACCATAGACTCCTGGGAGTCTCTCCCATCACTAGTCTCTGGCATGTCATAGAGATGTTCTTAACCCCTCACTCCCTACCCTCAGCAACTGTAGATTTCCATTCATTCTCCTGGCCTTTCTCCTGTCTATCCCCACTCCTGATCCCAAATGCCCCCCCATTCAGTCCCCCTTTTGCATCCTCTCTCCTACCCAGTTCTGTCCCTCCACCTGCCTGTTTTATTCCTCTTCTACGTGAGATTCAAGCATCCTCACTTGGGTCATCACTCTTGTTCAGCTTCTTTTGGTCTAGTGAGTGTATCACAGGTATCCTGTAGTTTATTGCTAATATCCAGTAATAAGTAAACATATACCATGCATGTCCTTTTGGGTCCTGGTTACCTCACTCAGGATATTTTCACAGAAGATATGATAGTAAAAATAAATGACTTCAAATTTTCTACCAGAGAGCTCCTATACCTGATAAATACTTTCAGCAACATGGCTGGATATAAATTAACTTAAAAAAAAAATCAGTAGATCTCCTTTATATAAATGATAAACAGGCTGAGAAAGAAATGAGGGAAACAAGTCTTCACAATAGCCACAAATACTAAATATCTTGGTGTAACTCTAAACAAGCAAGTGAAAGACCTGTATGATAAGAACTTCAAGTCTCTGAAAAAATAAATCAAAGAATAAATCCAAAGATGGAAATCTCTCCCATGCTCATGGATTGGTAGGATAACATAGTGAAAGTGGCCATCTTACCAAAAGCAATCTACAGATTCAATGCAATTCCCATCAAAATTCTGACATGTTTTTTTTTTACAGACCTTGAAAGAGCCATTCCCAACTTCACATGGAAAAAGAAGTACCCAGGATAGTTAAAACAATCCTGTATAATAAAAGAACTTCTGGAGGTATCACCATCCCTGATCTCAAGCTGTACTACAGAGCAATAGTAATAAAAACTGCATGGTATTGGTATACAAACAGGCTGATCAATGGAATCAAAGATCTAGAAATAAACTCACATACCTATAGACACTTGATTTTCTGATGAAGAAGACAAAACCACAGAATAAAAAAAGAAAGAAAGCATCTTCAACATATGCTGATGTAACTGGATGTCTGCATGTAGAAGAATGCAAATATTTATCAGCCTGCACGAAACTCAAGTCCAAGTAGATCAAAGACCTCAACCTAAAACCAGCTACAATAAATCTAATAGAAGATGTAGGACCCCGAAGGGCTGCTATGCCCTGGCTGATACTTTCTGTGTTAATATGTTTCGAACCTTGTCACCCTCCCCTGATCCTACGGGAGCAGAATTCAACCCAGGAGGAGATGAACCAATGTTAGAAGCAGCCTGGCCTCATCCACAGCTTGTTTATGAATTTTCCTTAAGATTTTTAGAGTCTCCAGATTTCCAGCCCAATTTAGCAAAGAAATATATTGATCAGAAGTTTCTAATGCAGCTTCTAGAACTCTTTGACAGCGAGGATCCAAGGAAGAGAGATTTTCTGAAAATGACCCAGCACAGAATCTATGTGAAGTTCTTAGGCCTGCACGCTTACATCAGGAAATAGATCAATAATATATTTTATAGGTTTATCTATGAGACAGAGCACCACAATGGCATAGCAGAATTACTGGAGATCCTGGGAAGTATAATTAATAGATTTGCCTTACCACTAAAGGAAGAGCATAGGATTTTCCTGTTGAAGGTGTTGCTGAGTGTCTACCATCCCAAGCTGGCATACTGTGTCATGCAGTTTTTAGAGAAGAACAACACCCTCACTGAACCAGTGGTAATGGCACTTCTCAAATACTGGCCAAAGACTCACAGTCCAAAAGAAGTAATGTTCTTAAATGAATTAGAAGAAATTTTAGATGTAACTGAACCATCAGAATTTGTGAAGATCATGGAGCCTCTTTTCCGACAGTTAGCCAAATGTGTTTCCAGCCCTCACTTCCAGGTGGCAGAGTGGGCACTCTATTACTGGAATAATGAGTACATCATGAGTTTAATCAGTGACAATGCAGCGAAAATTCTGCCCATCATGTTTCCATCCTTATAAAACAATTCAGAGTCCTCCTGGGATACGTTCTGCTTTCTCTCTAGCTCCCACTGGAGAAATCCTTAGTTCTGCTTTCCCTGTCTATTGTCTGTCCTTGGTGCACCAATCTGTTGATTGTCTGTTTTTGTTTCATTGTTTTATGTTAAAAAAAGTGTTTACTGGGTATGATTAAAAATCTGCAACTTTGATAATAGAAAGTTGGTTTAACTAGTAACTCAGGGCTGGAGAGATGGCTCAACTGTTAAAGGCCATCTCAAGAGCAGTTAATTCAATGTTTACTGGAAGTTAGGAGAGTGAAATAAAGATTATTAAGTTCTTTGCATTAATTAAAAAGCAGTGTCTATAATCTCAGTCAACTCCAAATGTTAATTAAAATAGTCGGTATGGAAACAAGTGCTAATGGCTTTTTTTTTTTTTTTTTTTTTTTTTGGTTTTTCGAGACAGGGTTTCTCTGTGTAGCCCTGGCTGTCCTGGAACTCACTCTGTAGCCCAGGCTGGCCTCGAACTCAGAAATCCGCCTGCCTCTGCCTCCCAAGTGCTGGGACTAAAGGCGTGCGCTGTGGCTTTAAGATGTATCACCAAAGTGGAGAGGAAATACCTATAAGGATTTGATCTTTATGTACTTTAATTTCAAATGTCTTAGAACCATTACAGAGTGAACAGTCAGAAACATATAGATGTAGTGTACAGCGAGATAATCTGTCAATGAATGAGAAGAATACTTCAGAAGAGACTGGAAGTAAGACAAGTGAGGACTGAGAGGAATTTCCTCTCCTTCCTTCACATGATAGACCTAAAAAAGGAACATACTGACTTTACTGCACAATTCCAAATATTAAGTAAACAAGTAGAAAAACTCGAGACTTCCCAAAAGAAGAAAAAAAGGTATGAAAATTAAAAAAAAAAAAGTTACTTCCCAAAAGATGAGGAAAGGTATGAAGACAAACTATTTTTTAAAGAAGAGGTGTCTAGAAAAGATTTAAACCAAGCAGACCCCTTCTCATTAAAAAGAGAAGAGTTCCATGGCTTTAAGAACCTGGAATAGAGTTGAGGAACCATCCAGATATAAGAAATGTGCTACTTGAATTTTTGGCTTTTGAAAATGCAAATAAAGAATGGTAAAAAGTACTAAGACTGTTAAAATCTCAAGTTGCCTCCTTAGATGAATAGATAAAAGCTACTGCTGATACTGAATCTGCTGCATATAATGCAACTTTAATTGGACAAACGCCTTAGCTAAATGTTTTATATCACACACACACACACACACACACGCACACGCACGCACGCACACGCACATGCACACACAATGCTTTAACTGTGGGAGGCTTGGACATCTGAAAGAAGAATGAAGACATTTGCTTACTATAGGAAATGCCTCATTTTAAAACAATCAACCACCAAGAACTAGTAACAGATGTGGAAAAGGCAGACACTGGGCTAATGAATGCTAATCAGTAAGAGACGTCCCAGGCAATTTCTTACCATCAGATAAGGGGTCTACCTTGGGCCCAAGATCAAACAACTTGAGCCAACACTATCCTGTTAGCAATGTAACAGTTCACCAACAAGGCAATTAGGGGAATGTAAATTTAATATTGGAGATTAATCAATATATGCTACTTCAGGCACTGACACTATTTATTTAGCAGTAGGTAAATACCTTGCACTGTCTTCACAACTTCCTTGTTATGAAATACCCACTGGAGTGTATGGTCCTATTCCTACAGAGACAGCAGGAGTCATCTTGTGAAGAAGACTTTCACAGATCAAGTGTTTGTTGCACATGCAAGATTAACAAATGAAAATTATCAAGGTGAAACTAAAACCATGGCTTATGTTAAGAAGGCCGTACAGTCAGAGCAGGTGATAAGACTGCTCAGTTTCCATTATTGCCATATCATGAAGGTAAAGCAGCTTCAATAAAAGAACAGAGAGAATTCTCCCATGGATTAAAAAAATCGCCGATACTTGGAGCTTTAACATTTTACACTGATGCTAATTAATTAGGACTGGCAGGTTATACATCAGGAAATATAAGTAACATATTTCAAAGACCCTATTCTGTTCAAAAATCAAAACTGTATGCAATTCTTATGGTATTATTAGATTTTCCCGAAGCTCTTGATATAATTACTGATTCTCAGTATGCAGAAGGATTTGTCTCACATACAGAAACTGCTGAGCTTGTTCCTGATAACTCAGAATTATCCTTATTATTTAAGCAATTATAACAGGCAATTAAAGACAGAAATTACCCATTGTATGTAACTCATATTCTTTCTTATACTACTGATTCAAGGTAATGGTGAAATACATCAATTAATAGAAATGGGTTAGAAGCATCAAGTAAGAGCTTAAGGAAAAGGTTCTCAGTTACATGGCCACAAACTTAAAAAAAAAAATCATTAAAATTATTCTAATTGTTCCATATATAATCAAATTCCTTTACCTGCAAGCAGTAATCCTGGAGGTGAACAAAAAATAAAATTTGGCAAATAGATGTATTTCATGTAACAGAATTTAGAAAGCTAAAATATATACATGATACTATTGATACTTGTCAGGGTTTCAATGGACAATTGACTTAAACTCTGAAAGGGCAGATTCTGTAGTATTAAATAAGTATTTAATTATTTAAATATAAATAATAATAACTAATAAGTAATATTTAATAATTACTAATTAAAATTAAATACTAATAAAATAGCACATTTATTAGGAACAATGGTAATTAAGGAGATGAAACCACAAAATAAAACTGATAATGCATCTGCTTACCTTTCTAACAAAATGAAACAATTTTTTATATAACATAAAACATATTACAGGTGTTCCCCACAATCCTACAAGTCAAGCAATTGTGGAAAAATGTAACATTACATTAAAAGAGATGTTTTCAAAAGAAAAAAAGGGAAAGAAAAGGACCCCTAGAGATAGACTAAACAATGCATTATTGACTTTAAATAATTTTAAATGATAATGAAACAGGAAAATACCTGCTCAAATGCATTTGCAAGGAGATTTTAACATCACAATGGAAAGCAAGGAAGGAATTGTAATGGGGTGGAGGCTATGTCTTTGTTTCTACAGGAGATGAAAACATCAAAGCTAATTACAATTCTAGACAGGTATTGTGGAAGCATTACCAGCCCACGGGCATGGTGGGGCAGGGGAGAGAAAGAGATAGAGATTGCTTTTGAAGCAGACAGCTGATCCTCCTACATGGTGACAGCTTAAGAAATTGGCTGATAAAAGAGAAACAATAGTTTGACTGTCTGGAAAAATCTCTGAACACTACTTGTTTTTTGCTATGTTGTCTGTGGTAACTGTACAAGTAATGGGGTCAAATCATCCTTATTGGGTTTATATTCCTAATCCTCCAATTAAAATAGGAGTAAGTTGGGGAGACATGGAAATTCCTGTGTTGGTCAATGAGTTTACCTGGTCCTTATGACCACTGTGGATCTGCTATCTTGCAGAGGGTAAAAAAAAAAAAAAAAAAAAAAAAATGTAAATTATATTGTGGGAATAAAGGAATTCTTATTTGTATGGGTAATGGAATTTATTGTCTGAGCATAACTTCCCATATTTGGATATCTAGAATTGATCACACTACTACCCAGAATTCTTACAGAAAACTTCTTATGCTTCGTACCTTTGGACTGGAGGGACAAGAGATTAATGCACTAGTTCTACAAGTTACCCATCTTGCAAAGTATGGACTACTAACAAGGCATCTGACTGGATACACGGGCAGGAATCCACTGACACAGGTCCGTACAGTGTGTACAAATGATACTGTAATTGTCAGGGTGCTCCCTGCACAGGTCAGGATCCTTGGGTGCTTGTTAATCTCATAAGGAGAAGTCACTGGAGCCTTTATGCTTGAGGGTCTTCAAATCCTTGACTATATATTCTCACTCAGAATTGATATGACAACAGATAAACTATGGAAGTTGTCTCTGCTTCTAGAGACTTTATTGAGTGGCATGGACTTGGAATGTTAGGCCCTGTATCACAATTTGATAATTCTATTCAGACTAATCTGTGGAAATTGGCAAGCACTTTTCATCCACTTGAAGTGAGAACAGAAAGTTAAACTTTAATAATAATAAAAAAATTCGTTTGTCCTTTAATTTAAAGCCATAGCTCTTACAGCTATGTGCCATTACCTTATTTGTTACTGAATGGACCCGTGCAATGACACCCTAATGATCATAGTGTCACTTATACATGCTGTATTCGTCATACCCGTGTCAACGCCAGTGTGTCTTTAAATGTTTCTTTTGAAAGTTTATATAGTCTCAGAGCAAGCCCAGCAGTCTCGATGCCAGTGAGGTTGTTGAGGTTATAGCAAGACTCAGCTGTGATGATGGCAGTACAGAAACTTGCTGAAAGAATATTAAGAATAACCCAATGGAGGTGGGACTGACCATTGCTGTGGCCCTGGGAATTATCACTGTAACTGTTATGGCTACCACGCCTGGAGTTGCTCTTCATGAAGAAGTGCAAACTGCTGAGCTTGTATGCATTCTCATGAACTTCAGCTCAACAAAGTAAGATAAACAGGAAGCAGCTAATGAAATAGGTGAACTGAGACAAGCTGTAAAACTCATTGGAGAGCAATTAGATGATTCAGAGAACAAAGGAGACTGGAATGTGACTGGACTGTTATTACTTATTGTATTATGCCTTTAAGACTGAATGGGAACAAGTATGATTGGGGAAAGGTTAAAATGCATTTGTAGGATCATCTTAACTCTTCTCAAATGTTTTATGATTTGCAGCAAAAAAGTGTAGAAATGTCTTCAAAGAAGCTACTTAAAATAGCAAGGACAGATGCTATAGAGTGTCTTACAGATGATGTAGCGACATTTGATCCTATAAATCGTTTTTGTAAGTTTCTTCCTCTTGTGATTTTATAATACTCTATGGTGATAACTTTACTGGTTTTAAAATGTAGGCTGATTTATTTACATAAAACTGTTACACAACTAGATAGACAAAAGGCCATATTTACTGCACAACTCCTTAATTCTCCAATAATAGTTCGTATCCCTAACAAATCCACTTAACAAAAAGGAGGAGGAAGTAGTGATTTTGTGTGTGTGTGTGTGTGTGTGTGTGTGTGTGTGTGTGTATTAAAGCCTTTATGTCTGGCTGTAAGTGTTGCTATGTTTGGGTCAATCTACAGAGGCTGAGAAGCTGTTCTGAGACTGTTAGGATGTTGAAGACATGTCTCTCTAGAAGACCTGCTCTTGGGGCTCCATGAGAACTTGCAGCTGCACCGACCTTGTTCCTCAGGTATTCCTGGTAAACCTGGAGTGCTTATTTTCAACTATAGCCATGGTCAAAATGGACAGGTTTATGTAGGTCATCTGCTCTCATGGGTAACAAGGGCAAGATAATTTTGGTATCTGGAACCTTTTCCAGCCCCAATTACCCCTGTATAATGTTTGAATAAAGTAACTGTTGTAAGCTAGCTGGGTGTCCGTCTTTTTCCTCAGCTGAATCCCTCTGCTCCATCGAGAAATGAAGGCTTAGCATTCTCTTAGGTGAGCTTCTCTCTCTTCCACATTACCTGTGAACATCAATCAATAGTCTTGAACACACTGGTTCAGAAGACCATTTCCTGAACATAATACCAATAGCTCAGGCTCTAAGATCAACAACTGATAAATGGAACCTCATGAAACTGAAAAGCAAAGTAAGGCAAAGGATACTGTCAAAAGAACAAAACGGCTACCTACAGATTGGCAAAAGACCATCTCTAACCCTACACCACAGAGGGCTAATAGCCAAAACTTACAAAGAACTCAAGAACTCAAGATACTAACAAATCAAACAACCCGATCAAAATACGGGGTACAGAGCTAAACAGAGAATTCCCAACAGAGGAATCTCGAATGGCCAAGATGCACGTAAGGCAATGTTCAATATCTTTAGTCATCAGGGAACTGCACATCAAAATGACCCTGAGATTCCATACATGCATCAGAATGGCTAAAATCAAAAACTCAAGCGACAGCACATGCAAGGATGTGGAGCCTGCACAGCTAGTGGGAGTGAGACTCTGTACAACCACTCTGGAATCAATCTGGTAACATCTGAGAACAGTTTTACCTGAAGATGCAGCTATATCACACCTGGGCATATACCCAAAACTTAGCCACCATACCATAGGATATGTGGTTCACTGTATTCATAGCAGCTTTATTTATAAAAGCCAGAAACTGGAAACAGCCCAGATTTCCCTCAATGTGGAGAGTCCTTGGCTGTTTCTAGGAATCTGGTGAGAATATCTGACACTGGGCCAGGACAGGGAAATACGCTCAGGAAAATTCAGCCAAGGAATGGCTTATATCTTCATCATTTTAATCTGTCCCTAGAAACAGTGGCCTCAGGACCTTTGTCTATGATGTTTGTTCCTTGACTACTTTGTTTACGCCTTAGGACTGGCCACAGTCTTTGTATGTACCTAGGATGATATAAAAGCAGACTGGGAGAAATTAAACCCACTTCAGCTTCAGTATTAGCTAAGGTCATGTTATAGTGTCGTCTAATTGTCTTTTCTTCCTCTAATTCTTACTCCCTCCAGTTGACTGCCTGAGCTGGCTTGGTCACCTCAACCAAAGAATGGATACAGAAAATATGGGTGATTCACACAGTGGAATACTATTCAGCTATTAGAAACTAGGACGTCATGATTTTTTTTTTTTTTTTCAGGTAAATGGACAGAACTAGAACACATCCTGAGTGAGATACTGTGCAAATTTTAAGTTAGTATCTCTGGTGTACCAAAGAACCTTGCCTGATTATTCACCACACTCTTCCTTTATCAAAATTTAAATCACAGAAGTACACCAAAAAAACAAGAAATACTTGTCCCCTTGTTTAGAAAGTGAAAGACAACTAGCATTCTTACCTATAACAGTGAGGTTCCAGTAGGTGTCCAGCATCACATCTTTGTAGAGACTCTTCTGGGAAGGATCCAGCAAAGCCCACTCTTCCTGAGTGAAGTTCACATGCACATCCTCATAGCTCACTGCAGCCTAGAATAGCCCATACATGTACATAATAGAAATGGTGTACTTCAGTGCATGTGCATATTCACTGAGAATATATTTACATACCGAGACTGACTGCACGTGCACACTTCACTGAGAATATATTTACATACTTCTGGGTGCTTCACATACTTTTTCCATATTGCAGAATTTAAAATGCAATCAAAGTCATTTTTGACAGAAAGAGAAAAGGAGAATCACACCATTGCATACGACATTGCCAGAGAAATGATAACAAGTAATGCAGAGAGACAAACAAATCAAACCTATTGAGTATATATTAGCAAAACTATATCAAAAGAATCCCTAACTTCAAAAAGGGGTGGACATTTTAATACCAGACCCCAAGAGGCAGAGACAATGATTTCCATGGCTGTCAGAGCTACACAGTGATACACTGTCTCAAGAAAACAGACCAAAAACCCAGAAATACTTAGGGGCTCTTTCAAAATTCCTCCAGAGTTAAACATTCACTCCAGTTCAATACTAGTCATTAACAATTACAGTGCCCCAATTTAAACTGTAAAAAGAATATGCTCTTCCTTTACATGAATGCATTTTTATTAATTTACTGAACCAACAGATTAAAGAATTCTCAAAATATTACAGAATAAATGTTGATCCAAAATCAAAACTAAAAAGCATAGATAACAAAGATGGGTGAACAGTTAAGGGCACATGCTGCTTTTGAAGAAGACCTGGATCACTCTCCAACACTCGCCTGGAGGTTCCCAGCCATTCATAACTGCAGACCAAGAGAATCCAAGGCTCTCTTCTGATTTTAGTGAACACCAGGCACATACATGGTACACATTCACTTATGTGCCACACATACACATATGTGTATATTTGTGTATGTGTGTGTGTGTGTGTGTGTGTGTGTGTGTGTGTGTGTGCTGTCCTGGTGAAAAACAATACCCTCTGCCAAAGTTCAAAATTCAAGATGTGAATAACTACTTGACATATACAAAAACATAGACCAGAACAATTGCTTAGTAAGGAAAAGCAGCTGCTCCTGTTTCCTATTGTACTTGTCAGGGCTGGAGTCTGTGATGGTGGAGACGGTGCGGCTGTTCAGTCTAAACCTCCAGAAGACGTACAAAGAAGACCAAGTGTGGTGAGGGAATAAACCCTAAAAGCCTACCCCGAGACGAACTTCCTCCAGACAGGAGCCTCCTCCTAAAGGTTCCATAAGCACCAAATGAAAGCCACAAACCAGATGTTCACATCTACCATCAGACCAGATGTTCACATCCACCATCAGACCAGATGTTCACATCCACCATCAGACCAGACCTGCACATCACATCAACCACTCACATCCACATCAGACCGACCGCACATCCACCATCAGACCAGACCTGCACATCCACCATCAGACCAGACCTGCACATCCACCATCAGACCAGACCTGCACATCCACCATCAGACCAGACCTGCACATCCACCATCAGACCAGACCCGCACATCCACCGTCCTACCTGGGAGAGTCTCCATTCAGCCTGCCACAGGTCAACACGGGTCACGACAGGCTCTCAGTAATCCCATAACGCAAGAGGGATTTAGTCTAACTTCAAAGATCCTCATATTGTAGAACAGTCCCAGCACTGTTCCAATGCCCAAAGTTTCTTCAGAAACTCAAGGCCAGATCTTGACTGTGACATTGTGTAAAACAAAAATCCAATTACATCTTCCCAACATACAATGGCACAGACACTTATTTCCTTACCAATGAAGTAAGAAAAGATTAGACTAAGGCAAGACTGAAATCTTGCTGGGCAAAAAAACCTAAGTCTTGGGTCTATGTCAGCCACCTGGGACTTCAGTTTCCAAGACTTAGATGGCTCTTTCCCTATGCAATTTTCATCTTCATTCATGGTTTCATAAAAAGAATAAATGTCATGTGGTATCTTTATTATTACAACCAAATGGCATAAACCAAATGGTCAACACTCATAAATTTTCTGGTGTCCATTCCACTAAGGAGATGTCAGACTTCCATGCTGTGTGCTTGATTTGATTTATTTTTACACATTGATTTACCTGATACATATACTAGCTTCCAAATGAGAAGTTCTATTAGCTGTGTGCCTCCAACAAATAGTTATCCAGGTATCAAGGCAAGCTGCTATGATCTACAATGCTTCAGACTCACGTGAATTTGCACCAGCCTAGAGAGCCAACCTCGGGCAAACACACACCCCAAGGGAACCAAAAGAGTGCTGGGTGCTAAACGGCTGCTGCCAGTGAGCAGCTTGGACAGCTCGAGGCTGCAGATACAGGTGAAGCTGGGTCACACTCCTGTCCCACAACTGGTAATCTCCAGGCCTGTTTTTCCCAAGACACACGTGACTTCTCGGTATCCAAGCATGCCCTAAGAACCTTAGATTCATTTTTCAGTTGCTTTGACATAAACAAGAAATGGAAAAAGAACCTTCTAACAGTGTGTCCTTCTCAATTATTTTAGATGTTTTCTGTATTCTATATTCTATAGTCCTTAAACTACGAGTGAGTACTTAATCCCAGACGGCATTTTTTTTTTGAGGAAGTAGGGGAGAGAAAAAGGCTTATTTCACTCACAGTGTCATATAACATTTCATCATCAAGACCAGTGAGGTCAGAAACTCAAGCAGGGCAGGACCCTGGAGACAGGAGCTGATGCAGAGGCCATGAACAGTGCTGCTTACTGTTTGCTCAACATAGCTTGCTCAGTCTCCTCCTCACCAATTAATCACTCTAAGAAAATGGCCCACCGCCACTCTATAGTCTCTGTGAATCATGCACTCCAATCCCCTCATCACATCAGCCTTTTGCCCTTGCAACCTCCCCAGACAGAAAAGGGAAAAAAGATCCTATAATGAATAGGAACTATAGTATGTCACAGTGTGTGTCACAATACACCCTTCTGTCCACAAACTTTTACTTGCAAGTGTTCATTGAAACGATTCGTTTATTGGTCTGGTTCAAGACCACTGGCTTTTACTACACTGTCAATACTGGATCCCCACCAGAACCCCTCTCAGGTATCCTTGTTGGTTGCCCTGTGTCATAGAGATCCTGCAGCTTTGGATCTGCAGGACAGCTCCTTCATTTACTAAAGCAGTTCACAGATGAGGTAGATGCTGGGGTGGGCTAACTCATAGACCAGGACCTGGGCCTGGGTGGTAGCTGAAGTGGTGAACCCACCAGTTCTCCCACACCCTCAACACCAAGATGAGTTCTCCAGCTCTGCACTAGCTAGCTCACCCAATGAACCAGTCAGCAAGGAGGCAAGGCCAGCTCTCCCACTGTCATGCCCTGCCTTTGGGTTCTCCCCTGGGGGCTGGTTCATCTGCACAAGGTCCTCAGCAGCAGCACAGGGAAGGACTTTTCCACGGCCTCAGGTGGCATCACATTCTACTCACATCAGGCTGTTCCTCTCCAGCTCTGCATATCTAGATCCACTTTTTCTTCACAGTGCTCACAGTGTTCTGCTTCTTTTTCTGGAATATCTCTACTGCATAGGTGCACATCACAGTGGCTCATGCTATGGGCAGGCCATGTGGTGGGCATGGCCTCTGGATGTCCTCCTCCTGCCCGCTTTGTGTGGCAGCAGGCTGGGCCCCTGGTGTTGGGGTCAAACAAATGATACTTCTCCTAATTACTGCATTTTGTTTTCAGACTCCATTTTGATCATAAGGTGAAATTAAGTTCAAGTTTCCAGGCTCTAGGGAGCTGAGGACTTTGAAAATGGCTGGCCAACTTCCAACACATGATTGTTCCTAACCACAAAAGAACAAATGCTCTGACTGATGAACAGTCCTGACTGTATCTTGGCACAGACGCAGGCTTTGTAACTTTTCTGCTTAAATAGTTACTAAGATTAACGATCAGGGATGTGGTCCACTCTTAAGTCTGTGTTCCTGTCCCTAGTGGGTCAGGTTTTGCTGCCTAATTCAAATAAAATCTTGCTTTGTGTGGACTCTTGTGCCTGCTTGGGTTGTTTTGTATTTTCAGACCCAACATTTGGCGCCTTGGATGGGAACTAAATGTCTACCCACTTGAGCCACCAAGCTAAACTTGCAGCATCTGGGATTGTTTTTCAGTCATCTGGACCTCTGGAGGTAAGCCTGTCTTCTGGTTTCTAATTGGCACCATCCGGGACACAAGAACTAGACACAGTATTGCCGCAAAGGTCAAAGTTGGATAGGCGGTGTCCCGGCCCCTCACTGGCTCCCTGAGTGGAACACCTTTCTATTCTGTGCATTGCAGTCTGGCCATGTCTGTCAGTTTGTGTCTATAGTTTTGTTCAGTTTGATTTTTTCCTCAGTGTTTCACATTTGGAGAAATGGCCAAATTCCATCTGCCATCCGACTGACTGACTTTAAGTATATTCACGGGAAAGTGGCTAAAAGTCAATGCCACAGCTAAACCCAGGGACTACAGAATTCCTATATTATGACACAGTAGAACAATAACCTTATGCAGTCTGATAAAGAACTTAAGGCAGCTTCTCAATCTCCGAGTCACAACCATTTGAGAGTCAAAAGACCTTTTACAAGGATAGCCTACAAGGTTGACTGCAAGTCAGCTGCTTTTTTATGATTGGAGTTACCATAACACAACAGACAGACAGACAGACAGAACAGCCTATGTTAAAGGGTTCAAGCATGATAAACCTCAAAGCTTAAAGACACATCTCTCTGTGTAGCCCGGGCTGTCCTGGAACTCACTCTGTAGACGAGGCTGGCCTCGAACTCAGAACTCCACCTGTCTCTGCCTCCCAAGGGCTGGGATTAAAGGCATGCGCCACCACCGCCCAGCTACACAGAGAAACCCTGTCTCGAAAAAACAAAAAAAAAAGACACGCCTCTCCTTACCTAAGGTCTCTTTAGGCTATTACAGACTGATTTAGAGATACATGTCTAACCTCCGTGCTTTTACTAGTATTGTTAAAGTTATATAAAAACTATTGTGTTCTATATTGTGTGCGGGAAATATAAAAAACATCAGCAATTTCCAGAGCTACACTCTGCCCCAGCAGGCTGGCCGGCTACGCACTGATGGCATCGGCTGGTCTGTTCTTATCTCGTGGAGACTCTCTGACTCAGTGCTCCGAAATCTCTCCACCCAGCTCGCTAAGTTCCCACTGGCAGGTTCCTACCAGGCCAGCCTCATGCTTCCAAACCCCCATGGACTTTGTGGTGCACATCTGGCAAACTCACAGTTTGCCCCCCTCACCCCCCCCAACACACCTTTCTCTCTGGAACCCAGTATAAACGCGGCAGGAAGGAAAGCACCACACAAACTTAGCTCAGAAACAATGGTAACTCAATCTCTGGGCACAACAACTAGAATTATAATCTTGTATCTGTATAAAATCTAAATCATCCCGTGGCAGATCTGCCATAGAAACTGGGAGACACTAGTAGCTACATTCTCTCTCTCTCTCTCTCTCTCTCTCTCTCTCTCTCTCTCTCCTCCCTCCCTCCCTCCCTCCTTCCCTCCCTCCCTCTCTCTCTCCTCTTCCCCCATCCAACCCAGAAGTCCCTGCTACTTGTTTTATGTTTTCAAGATATAGTCTAAATCAAAAAAACTAAACACAGACAAGGATTGCTCAACTCAGTTGTGCTTGGGAGATACTGGCCCTCAAACCTGTCGTACATCTGCTGAGTATGACATTTAAGATGTTTAAATTCAGTAGGACAGAGACTCTCAAATCCTAGTGATGAACTCCAAAGTCTCCAAGGAGACAAGGGAACAGCAGTTGTAGGCTTAGACTTCTCAAAACCTATTTAATAAGGTTTCTTAAACCCTTTAATTTCCCTTCCAGCCCACCACCCACCAGAGGCAGTGAAAAAGAAAGGTTAATAGGGCAACAGGGATGTGGACTTGTTTAGAGATAGTTCTTTTAGGTGATTCCAATCTTTGCTGTCAGGATATCAGCAGCTCAGTTCACACAGATCAGCAGGGGTAGCTCAGTCC
The DNA here is from genome assembly GCA_021653895.1 of Mastomys natalensis. Taxonomy (NCBI): domain Eukaryota; kingdom Metazoa; phylum Chordata; class Mammalia; order Rodentia; family Muridae; genus Mastomys; species Mastomys natalensis. The sequence goes on from JAJTUV010001769.1 coordinate 309,220, forward strand.
ACTCAAACACGAATCAGCAATGGCAGTTCAATCTAGAAAAAGCCTTGCAGCTCTGCCAAGTAGCATGAGTCCACCAAACCGGCAAGAAGCCACCAGAATATCACAAGTTCTATGGTGCATTTCTCGCTACAAAGTTACAACAAATGTTGCTCAGCGAACAATGCCACAGCTTCATCAGTGAAGACCAGCAGAGAGTGGCAAGGTGAACCAATGTCACAGCATCATCTAGCGTCTGCTGGGTTATACCCTTTCCAAACATCACATGTCCCCTCAAGTGTCCACTTCAATAAAACACTATATGCCCTTTTTCTAGGCACCTTCCAGAAAAACCACATGTCTGTTCTCAGCAAAACACCTTCTCATAAGACAGTCTTCAGAAAAACATTACATGACACAACTGAATCTCAAAAAGAAAAAAAAAAAAAAACCTCAGAAATTTTCACTTCGACGGCAAATCAGCGGCAAAGAACTCTACATGGATTGTGGCAACATCAATTACTGGGAAACACTGCCCCAGTGCGGCTAGTGTCCGTGGCTAGTGTCCAGCATCAACTGTGAACGAGCAGCTGGAGAGCTGATTGCCCTACGTTTCCTAGACAAAGTGAGGTCAGTCCCTCTCACGCTCCAACTCCACAGACATGTTTCTGATGCTGTCCAGATAGATACCTCTGGTCCCTCACCACGGAGACCACAGGAGCCTGGGATGACTGTCTAGATAATGAACTACAGACCAGTCTGTCATTTTAATTGATACATAAGACATTTAGATTATGATTTATCTATCTCCCAAGTGAGCTAAAAACCCGCCCTAACTAACAGCCATTAAAGTTCACTGACCCACAGAGACTCACCTAAACCATGCTAATGAAATACTTGTAATATTGTTTTTGTATGAGAGGACTGATGTGCTCAGATGCTCTAATCCACAGCAGCACAGCAGACACAGCAGACTCACACGTCAGCCCAGGAGGAGAACCCTGGGAAGAAGCACCACGCTGCTGCTCACCAATGCTCCTATGTTGGGAATTGCTTCCTAATGCTTTGTCTTAACTCAGCTCCCAAAAGCCACGCTTCCAGACACTGAGGGTCCCCGCCCCCAGCTGGCTTCGATGGTAATAAAGAATTGCCTGTACAGCCAATGGCTAGGCAGGAAGACAGAGGCAGGACTTTTAGATTTCGAAGGCAAGGGTCTGAGAGGGAGAAGAAGAGGAGAATCGCCAAGAGGGGGGAGGCGAAGAGATCAGAATAAAAGGTCCTCCGACACGACATGTAAGAATCCAGGGAAGCAGCCCCAGGGGCCACTCCATGCTTGGGTCTGGAAAACCAAAGATAAAAATAGACTTACAAAATGTTAGCTCAGGAATACCAGAGGGGAATATGTGCTAGCCATGGGGAGATTTAGAAGTGCCCAGTCATTGAGCTAGGAAAGCATATTAAAAATTAAGCTGGCGTGTGTGTGTGTGTGTGTGTGTGTGTGTGTGTCTTTCATTCATGCATCCAGACAGCTCTTGGGCAGGTGCCAAGGAGCTGAGTGGCCTGCCGGAACAGAGTAGCATTTTACTATTTGCTGCTACACTCCCACTGTAAGGCCTGTCCAGAGACCCTCCTTAGCAAGGGCCATCCAGCTACACGGCTTCACTAAGGTAGCAACTCCCCTATACTATAATCAGAGATCAAATGACTCACACAACACAGACCTTGCCAGCTCTGCTTTCCACCCCATAAAGACACTATACTGGAAATCTGCATTTAAGTAGAAGTTCTTTCAGTTTCCCACAGTATGTTCCTCCTCCTCATTGTGAGGTCTAGAGAGTGCGCAGTCATTACACACTCAACATCCAGTGCTGCCATCCCTTTACCTCAGACCTGGACAACCCTAGGTCAAAGTCAAGTAGGAACAACAAGTAAAACAGTAACAAGGAGGGATATATGGAGGGCCAGGAGATTAAGTAATTAAGTAATTATGATCTCAAAAATATATTTTAAAACATTGACAAAGGCTTTATGGCCCTATGTACCCAAGGGACTAACACTTTATATTCGAGTGCACAAAGAATAACTCAAACCTTTCCTCTTGGGCTGTACATGTCCAGCCAGAAAAATACAGCAGGCCTGTTAGGCAGGGCCACAGCAACTTTCCCAGCTCTTATGGTCTGGTTGAACTAGTTTAACTACAGTAATTCAGTTTCTAGAAAAAAATTCACATGTGTATCCATATTCTTGGTTGCTCTAGTCTGTGGAGCAAAACCAGTGTTTATCAGTAAGTTCATCATTCACCTAACACTGGTGACCTGGCTAACCTCTGACAGAACTCTCCCCTGTCACCTCCCTTTCTCTAACTGGCCTGACTGGACTACAGGACCCTGCAAGTGGACCACTGATTCCAATTCTGCACAGGTCACTCTGCATTTGAATCTCTCCAGCAGAAACCTGAGTTCCACCAGGAAACTTAGTCAGTTGTCTCCTCCTTTTCACTGGCCTGAAAACCTCATTCCCTCTGGGCAGCAGAGGAAGTTTTAGGTGCTCAAAACAATTTATAACATAGTGAAAGGCAACCCTGGCTTCCTATGCTGGATAGTTTTCTGTCAACCTGACACAGCCTAAAATCATCTGAGGGGAGGGAACCTCAACTCAGAAAATGTCTGTACAAGATTAGGCTGTGGGGAGGCCTGCAAGGTATTTTTTAAATTAGTGATTTAACAGGGAGGCCCCAGTCCACTGGGAGTTGTGCCATCCCTAGATTCTATAAGAAATCAAACTGAGCAGACTCTATGGAGTAAGCCAAAAAGCAGCACCCTCCATGACCCGGGCATCAGCAACTGCTTCCAGGTCTCCGCCCTGTGTGAGCTCCCGTCCTGACTGTCTTCAAGGACGATCAGTGCTGCTCAAGTGTCAGCCAAATAAACCCTTTCTTCCCCAACTTGCTCTTTGGTCCTGGTGTTTTATCACGGCAAGAGAAAAACTAAGACACCTACATGACACATTGCTCTGTAAATAAATAAATGAGTAACTACTGGAAGAAGATTAGATGAAATTCTTACTAACTGACAAATATTGGAGAAGACAAGCAAGTAGAAATCAGAGCACTGATGTACGTAAAACAGAGGAAAACTTAAAAGTAATACGATGGTAAGTAACAGGATGGTAGTTTGAGTGAGAATGGCCCCCACATGTCCATGTTGGAACGCTTGTTTGTCAGGGACAGGAAGGCACTGCTTGGGGAGGTTTAGAAGGCGTGGCCTTGTTGGACGAAGTGTGGTCTTAAAGAAAGTGGGTCACTGGGGGTAGGATTTGAGTTTCAAGGACTTAAGCCAGGTCTGCTGGCTTTTTCTCTTCCTGCTGCTGTTAGTGATTCTGCTGCTGAGAAGAGACATCATGACCATGGCAACTCTCATAAAAGAGAACAGTTAACTGGGACTAGCTACAGTTTCAGAGCTTTAGTCCAGAGGAAGCATACGGCAGGAAGCACAGCATCCACCGTCCAGGCACACGTCACGTGTTGCTGGAGAAGCTGAGAGCTCTTGGTCTTGATCCACAGGAAGCACAAGAGGAAGACTGTGCCACACTGGCCAGCCCTGTGCTTGCAGGAGACCTCAAAGCCCTCCTCCACAGTGACAGACTTTTTCCAACAAGACGACACCTACTCCAACAAGACTACACCTCCCGCTAGTGCCACTCCTTATGAGCCAAGCAGTCAAACACATGAGTCTATAGAGGCAATACCTGCACCACACTTGGCTTTTAAAAGAAATAAAATAACTACAGATCATGTAGGTATACTGACTTTAAAACAGATTAAGTTCATTCCTGGTAAAGCAAACGCCATTAATAAGAGAGTTTATGATCTACCCTGTGTAAAACGTTAGCTGCTGGGTGCTGTATGCTGTACACAAGCCGCAGACAAACGCGCTGCGTCTCAAACCTCTCACCACGCTGAAGAAACCCAACCGGCTTTGCACTTACCCATATGAGAGAGTTGGAAAAGTGGAAACTTCATTGGCCCAAGGTAACCTCCCCAAATTAAACATCCACCAATTTGGTTTGCCTTCATTCCTATCATATGAACTAATGCATGCTGGGAAAGTACACAGAAAGTCACCTGAAACATCAGGACATTCATTATAATGGAGACCAGCAGGCAGCACTAACTGAAACTTAAAACCTGCAATCCAGCTACCGTCTATTTCTGTTCCCTCCTGCAGGTTACACAGTAAACTATTCCTTCTATTCTGGTTTCAAGAAAGAAACTCACTAATCTTTTTCTTGTTACTGATATGCCCAGTCTACTACAAGATTCAAGCTGGTGTTTTTAGAACGGTGTGGTGCTGGAAACCTTTAATCCAAGACACGAGGAAGCGGATTCAGAGAGGCAGCAGGGCCTTTGTGGCTAAGGAAGGGAACCTGAGTCAACATAAGAGGTTATTGTAAAATATTTTTCCGAAAGCCTAAAAGTGAAGCCGTTGTGGATTCAGAACTCTCAGCTACTTCTCCAGCACCATGTCTGACAATGCCCCACCATACTCCCCACCGAGACATTAATGGACCAAACCTCTGAAACTATAACCAAACCCTAATTAAATGATTTCCTTCAGTAAGAGATGCTATGATCATGGCCTCTTTTCACAGAAATATTACTTTGACTAAGGCTCTGCTCTCATCTCACAGCTTGCGAAGATTGCTTTCTTATGCAACCCAAGACCACATGCCCACAGCGGCACCAAACACAGTGGGGCTGGCACTATTATATCAATCATTAATCAGGATGTACCCTATACATTTGTCCACAGGCCAGTCTGTCTAGTTTGTTCCAAGCTCACCATATCTGACCAGCATACCTACTCCCAACACTCAGAGACAAATTCTTAAGCAAACCTAAATTCTCTTAACACTCAGTTTTCATCTCGTGCATACGTGTACACAATTAATTAACTTTTGAAAATCTGTCAAGTTTAAGACTGGAGAGATGGCTGAGCAGTTAAAGCCACTTACTGCTCTTACTGACGACCTGGGTTTGGTTCCCAGCATGAACATGGTAGCACAAAACTATCCTTACATCCTGCTGCAGGACGTGTGATGGCCTCTTTGGTCTTCTGTGGGTACAAAACACCCAAGTGGTGGACATACGTATATAGAAGCAAATTTATACACATGAAAGAAATTTAGTAAATTAAAAATACAGACTCCTATATCTATGTCAGCATCAATAAAATGGTCAGAAATACATAGAAATATGACGAACATCTGTAGCCAAAACTATAACTTCTAATTAAAAGAATCATGGAACTTGGTTAAAGGACAGAGATTCAATAATTTTGGACAAGAAGTCTCAATACTATTTCAGTGAAATATTTGAGCTATATATTCAAGGAAAGTCCATTTTAAAGAAAAAAAAAAAAAATCTAATGATTCCTTGGCAGTCCTGGTGCACAACTTTAATCTCAGCACTTGGGAGGCAAGACAGGTGTAGCTCCCTGAGTTCAAGGCCAGCCTGGAATACAAATAAAGTTCCAGAACAGCCAGGGCTACAGAGAAACTGTCTCGAAAACCAAAAAGTCTTAACGATTTCTGCAGCGAACGACAGAAAACCGATGACAAAAGGTCGTCATGAAGGAAAACATGAACAACACAGACTGAATAAACAGCACAGTGACACCATCCGACTTCACAACTTCCCCTACACCTGCAATAAAGACCGTGCTGTCTGAGAAGAACAGAGACATCAGCAGAACCTGAGAGAACACTCAGAACCAAACCACAATCAATACTCGGTCAATTCCGACACCGGAGGCAGGAGACACAGCGGGTCTGTCTTCCTGACACATGTGGCTGGCCCACGGTGGCATCTACATGCGGATGTGTGACCGACACAGACTTTATTACACCGGCGCAGAGTTAACTGCAGACGGATCCTGCCCCTGAGCGTCAAGGGCCAAGTGCAGAACTTGTAGAAGACGCGGGAACCAGAGCTCCGCACTCAGCACCGTCTCCCGACACTGAGAGCCGCGCATGCGCGAGGTCTGCAGCAAGCCCGGGATGGTTTCCACGTGCAGCTCCCGCGTCCCACGCTGTGCGCAGGCGCAGTCAGGGAACTCGGTCCGGAGAGGTCCCGCTTCCGCCTGCGCGGGGCCAAGACCTCGGGAACCGACGGAATCGCACCGGGCGCCGCGTCCCGCCGCCGGGTCCCGCGATCCTCCCCGCGTGGGGACGGCGGCCCCGCTCACCATGGCGCGGAGTCCCAGCTCGCCCGCTCTCCTCCCAGCTGCGGCAAGCAGGGTCACTGCGCGGAATATGGACCGAGGAGCGCCTTCCACACTCACGCTGCGGAACCGGAGGCCTAGCAGACCGGAAGTGCCCGCCTCCATTCCGACCGGTGTTCCGCCTCCAGGCCCTGATTGGCTAGTGATGCCTGAGTGACAGGAACAGCTTCCTTAGCGACCGAGCGCTGGGAAGAGACGCAGCACAGTGGTTCCCAGCCCTATCTTCCATCCCAGGCACAGAACGGAGATCGGCATTGCAGAGACAAGTGGATCTTAGGAAACTAAGGTTTTACTGGGTATGGGGATTAAAAGTATTTGAATTTCTTAATCCCAAAACAAGATTAATAGTATTTGATAGAAAATATTCATATTTGATTTGTTAAACATTTTTTTGTCTTTTCTATAAACACTGTTTTCTTTAAACTCATTTAAGATGACATCACTATGTCCTGTGTTGAATCAAGAAAGTACAATGAAATACATTATTATGGTTTAGAGTGAGACCCTTGTTTCATAGGTATGGGTCCTTGGGCAAGACATTGGCCAGTTCTCGTTAGAATGTTAGACCAGAATCTATTCTATCTTGGTGAATTTAAATTCTGTGTCTAAATCATTCTTTTTTTATCATTTTTTTAAAGATTTGTTTATTTATTTATTTATTTATTTATGTATTTATTTATTATGTATATAGCATTCTGCCTGCATGCATGCCTGCAAGCCAGAAGAGGGCACCAGATCTCATTATAGATGGTTGTGAACCACCATGTGGTTGCTGGGAATTGAACTCAAGACCTTGGTCAACAAGTTATCACTACTACTTTTAACTTCTCTCCTTCCCACAGCTCCTAGAATCACTTAGCTCACAGATCAGAGCTCTGAGAACTCTTTTGGGATCAGCTTTTTTCTGTCATTTCTTTGATTTTGGAAGCTGCGTGCTTACACTTTGTACATACTCAGGTAATAATTATTCCTTCTCATGTCTGATGGGGTTGAAGACTAGACAACTATAGTCTCCCATATAAGCTTAAGTGTTTAGGATTTAGGAACATGTATTAAGGTCTATGCAGGTAACAGTAAAGAATGATTTAGGGCTGGAGAAATGGCTCAGAGGTTAAGAGCACTGACTGCTCTTCCTCAGCAGTCATACATGCAGGCAGAATGCTATATACATAATAAATAAATAAATCTTTTTAAAAAAATGATAAAAAAAAGAATGATTTAGACACAGAATTTAAACTCACCAAGATAGAATAGATTATAGAATACTTTATCCAAGTTTCTAAACAGAAAGGGTCTTTTACTAACTATAAGGGGAAAATGTAGACATAATGTTTTTGTGCCCTGTGGGAAGATTATCTTTGTATTATTCAAATGCTGACTTCGCTGGCTGCATATCTGATTTCAATCTTTATTCTAAGTATCTCCTGCCTCATTTTGTATAAGTACCACTCACCATTTATTCTCTGACTTCTGAATAAAAGTTTACCAGCCAATTACTGAGCAGGAGGAAGAATAGGTCAGGATTTCATCCCAGCCCCAGGGGAAAGGGAAAGAGAGAGGAAGTGGAGATTACCCAGGGAGAGAGAGTCCAGACGAAACCTTGAGAATGACATAAAATGCAAGTATGTTGGGGATTCGGGCTGTTAAATAGCCAGATTAGTATAGAAGATTAAAAGAGTCATAAATACTCAGTTATTTTGCCCTTAAAGCTTCTTAAATAAACATATTAATCTAGTCTCAATTATTAGGGAGCTAGCTGAATTATAAAAAACCAATAATACACTTATTAAAATCCATTAACATAAACTCTCATCCTTTATGTCTCTTACATAACTGACTCACAATTTTATAAAATACAAAAGGTTTTGAGAATTTTTTTTTCAGGAAACATTCAGCCATCTTAATCTATCTAAGACCATTACTAAGACCATTTCCATATTTCAGTCCTTCTAGTATTATCTTTCACTTACTAGTACATTTTTTTTTAATTTATGTATTTATTTATTTATTTTACATCTGAATCTTTGCCCCTGGTCTCTCCCTTACACAATCCCTCCCCTTCTCTGAGAGGGTGCCCCCCCATCACCAAGTATCCCTGCATTCTGACACATTCAACCTCTGTAGCGTTAGACTCCCTTCCCACTGAGGGCAGACAAGGCAGTCTAGATTGGGAAATGAATTCCACAAACAGCAACAGCTTCAGGGACAGAACCTGCTCCAGTTGTTAGGGTACCACAGGAAGACTGACCTGATGTGTGAGTTTATTTCTGGGTCTTTAATTCAATTCCATTGATCAACCTGTCTGTTTCTATATCAATACCATGCAGTTTTTATCACTATAGCTCTGTAGTACAGCTTGAGATCAGGAATGGTGATTCCTCCAGGAGTTCTTTTAGGACTTTGCCATACAGGTCTTTTGTTTGCTTTGTTAGAGTTACACCAACATATTTTATGTTATTTGTGGCTATTGTGAAGGGTGTTGTTTCCATAATTTCTTTATCAGTCCATTTATCATTTGTAAAAAGAAGGGCTACTGATTTCTGTACATTAATTTGTATCCAGCTATATTGCTGAAGATGTTTATCAACTGTAGGAATTATGTGGTAGAAATTGGGGGTGGCTTATGTATATTGTCATATTATCTATGAATTTTGAGTAATTCTGTCTCTTCTTTCAAATTTATACCTTTTTTTAAATCTCCTGTAGTTTTGTTTAATATCTGGATACCTTTTGGAGGCAAATAGTTAAGAACATTTGCATAATTTCCAGTAAAATAATTTCCTGGTAGTACATTTGAGGCTACAAATGGGAAGACCACAATAGACTTGGAAGGTAATTTTCATGTGCAAGCTGATACACATGTGCCTCTGAAGACATTTCAGTGTACCCAGAAGTCTTATGGAAAAGCAACAGTGTGAATGAGAAAAGTTTAGTGATGATTATTAAATTCTCATGACGCTACATAACTCAATGTCAGGTAGCTGATAAGTTACCCGAAGGCTTTCCTCTAAGAAAGAAGGCAAGGAAACAATGCCTTAACAGATGCCACAATCATAGTCATGTGAGAGCCATCTTGTAGAACTGTCCTTCCACTCACTTAGTTTAGCCCTTGCTACCTCAGGGCCTAATTAAACCCACTGCATTTAATTCATCCACTTGAGCAGCAGCATCTCCTACCCTAAGGTCTGGGACAAGAAAAAGGGCAAGAACAAAACTCTTCAAATGTACTGGTGCCCCTCTCACCGGTTTGTGTCTTACAGGATTCGTGAAGGGTATATCTTCTGGGCCTTCTCATTGTGTAGCATTGGGTTTTACACAATGTATCCACTCCAGCATTGCAATTTCCCCAAGCCTTAAAATCCCTTTGTCAGCACTAAGCCAAGGGATATCAGGCATCTCTAACTCCTTTTCAGGAGGCCATCTTTTGATAAACACGTCAGCCAACCATTCAAACAAATTTCTGACACCTTGTTTAACTGTATGAGCTTCCATATTAAACCTAGACTCTCCACTCAGAGGGCCCAGGTCAATAAACTCAGCCTGATCTAGTTGTATGTGCCGTCCACCATTATCCCACACCCTTAAATCCATTCCCACACATATTCCCCAGACTTCTGCTCGAATGAATTAGCAAACTCATTAAGCTCCTTAGTAGTGCCTTGGTGCATTTCCTCATGGACTACACTTCCCACCCCAACCCCAGGGGCCTGCTTTGTCTTGAGTCTGGTTATGGGTCTGGAAGAAACTATTGGTGGGCCTTGAGGAACATCAGTATTGTCTTGTCTGGCATTTTCTTCATAGGAAGTCACTGGTTTATCAGACTCTGAAGGATTAATTTCCTCTCGTGGAAAAGGCATTATTTCAAGGGGTGGGGCTGAGGGTACTACTTCTTCAGGTGAGGAAAACCCTTGAGAATCTGAAGATTCAACATTCTCAGCTTCAACAGGGTCCTCCCACATATCCCACCCCAAGTTATGGGATCCCATCCTTTGCCAATTAATGCCCTCACTTTAACTGCTGACACCCTCTGAGACTTGAATTTTCGCTGTAATTCAGCCAGCCTTATAATGAGGGCTTCAGTTTGAGTTTCTGCAACTCGAGTTCTATGGCTGCTGGAGAGAAGATCCTCTCCAAGGCCACACTGAGAGACCTTCAGATTGTTTACTTGCATCTGGAGCCGGTCAGTTTTATCATACAGCTCATTCTTTTCCTTCGTCAGTTTGTCCAGAGATACTAAGAGCAACGAGCCAGCAAAATAATTTTCCTTGTTTTCCCCAAAGTTGTAGAAAATTTTGTATACCAGGTCACCTAAATCATTGCCAGTTACAATTGATGGATCAAGAGAATAAAAGGCATTCGCTTCTCTTTTTTTTAATTGGATATTTTCTTCATTTACGCAGCAAATGTTATCCCCTTTCCCAGTTTCCCCACCCTGAAACCCCCTATGCCTATGCTATTCCCCCTTTCCCTGCTTCTGTGAAAGTGTTCCCCCACCCACCCACCCACTCCCGACTCCCCGCCACCCCTGGCATTTCCCTACACTGGGGCATTGAGCCTTCAGAAGACCAAAGGCCTCTCCTCCCATTCATGCCCAATAAGGCCATCCTCTGCTTCTTTAAGTTTGAAATATAGTTTCCACCACAGGCCGTCAATATTCTCCAGGCTCCCAGGAGAGAGAGTATGTGGAGAGGCTTCAGTAGTTGAAGGTACTAGTGAATTAGAAGTTGCTGGAAAATTATTAAGCCAATTCCAGATTTTTTAAAAGATTCATCCTTACACTTCTGCTCCTCTAGAACCACTCCTGGTACCAACTTCTGTATTAGTCAGGGTTTTTTAGAGTCACAGAACTTATGGAATGTCTCTCTATATTGAGGGAATTTATTATGATGACTTAGAGTCTATAATCCAACTAACCCAACAATGGTCAGCTGTGAATGGGAAGTCCAAGAATCTAGTAGTTGCTCAGTCCCACAAGGCTAGTTGTTTTTCAGCTGGCCTTCTGTAGAAGTAGGTTCCAACAGATGTACTGGCAAGTAAGTGCAAGCAGTAGAAAAAAGAATCTTCCTTCTTCCAGTGTCCCTATGTTGGCCTCCAGCAGAAGTTGTGGACCAGATTAAAGGTGTGTAGCACCATGCCTGGATCTGGGACTTGCTTTGTCCCAGGCTGACCTTGAACTCAAAGATCTCCTTGCCATAGTCTCCTGGGATTAAAGGTGTGTACTACCTTGCCTGGAACTAAGCTTTTCATAGCCACTATGCCTCAAAATCTCCATGCCAAGACCCAGGTCAGAAACTTGTGTCTTCTAGCCTTAAGATCTGGATCACAGGGGAGCCCTCCAATTCTGGATTGCAGTTCATTCCAGATGTAGTCAAGCTGACAACCAGGAATAGCCATTACATACACCATTCAATTACTATCAAAATTACACACTGGTAAGGAATTGTTCTGTGTCAAAGATTCTTTAAAGGAAATCTTCCATATTGAAGTATCCTTCATATACTTTATGTCTTACTCTAGTTTAGGTAGAGAAGCAGTTTATGAGAGAAAAGCATGTTGTTGTTGTGGAGATACCTGAATCCCTATGCTATATCTCTACAAGAAACAAGAAGTTAACCTGCGTGAATGCAGTGTGAAAGCCTTTCATTTGTTATTCTTCCTTTAATAGGTATATCATCTGGCACTCTGGACTCGAGCTCTTCCTGACAAACTTGGCTACCTCAGTTTCATTTCTAGTTCTCACAGAGGAAATGGAGAAGAGACACCTGCATGCTGTCCTCTGACTGGCATATGGACATCATGACAGAGGTGTATACACACTGTTAAAATTTTGGAAAACATGAAATTAATGAAGCAAATAACTGAAATAGTGAGGATATAGGACACAATTAACCAGGAGAAATTAACACATTATAGAGATACAACACATGTTCATTGAAACAGTGACAGATCTTTTAAATCTTACGTCATCCTTTCATTCTCTGCTTTAAAGATAGGTGGTTTAAAAAATACCTCAGCTGCTTGTAATGGTGAATGCTTGTGATCCCAGCACTTGGGAGACAGAGGCAGAGGGAGATGGAGCTCTCTGAGTTTGAGGCTGGGATTAAGTTGCATATCACAATCGTCTGCCTTCATATGACTTTCCTTCAGCTTTAGAGGATAAAGTGTCTTGGACTTTAAATAAAGTTGGCTATTCCATGAGACTTCACTTTGAGTTATTTGTCGGCTCCATTCTTCCAGGTGCCACCAAGTAGAATATGGTGCCAAACGGCACATGAAACAGGGACCTGAAGATGGCTATGAGATAAGAGATCATGGACTTTCAGGGAAGCAGGGGAGTGAGAACGATGGGAAGAAACAAGGAAAGGCTTTGCCTTATGTTGAGCTTCTATATCATTATTTTTAAGAAAGCACAATGTTTATAAATTTATAAATCATGTTCTCCAGAAGAAACTTTAGGTGAAGAGCTATGGAAAAGAATCTGAAAGAATACTGAAAAGGCTATAAACAAAGAGAAAATATCCCTGATCAATTTTGGTTACAAAGACATTAATTCGGACTGTTTTCAAAATACTTTAGGAAAAGGAGAAAATTGATCATGAGGAAGAGTTGACCAATTACTTGAATGAATATCAAATGGATGATCAAAATTTTAAATTGGTTTAAGAAGCAAAAAAGGAGATGTCCCCATTCAGGGAAAATTAAAAGTAAAAATGGTTCCAATGACAACTGTGACAGCAATGGTTCCCTCAGCAACATTACTGAAGTTTCCTTTAAATACACGTATCCTCTATTGATTGAAAATGATCCAGAGGCCTGGGGCGAGGAATCTAATTATCAACATAATCTTGAATCCTCTTCACTTTTGATAAGGATTTAGGAGATCTTATGAAAAAGCTAGCCTTACAACCTAGGCAAGATCTGGCATGGCAGGGAAGCAAAACTGTTTACCAGTTCCTCCTCCTGAGGTATGCTTGGTATTGCTTTTATAATTTCAGCAAAAAAGAAAAAATGTTTATCAGTGATTAGATGTGAATACAAGAAAGAAACATAAAGGCCTCTGCTCTCTACAGATCTAACGCTCCATATTATGAGTATCTTTCTGTTTGGAGCAATGACGTACAATCTCTTCTATGCTAAATGTAGTTTGCAGATGAAGCCCTTGGGAAAGTTTGACAACTAGGACTAGCAGGTAATCCTGGAACTGTCTGATACGAAATGCTTACAGGGAGAGGTACCCACAGATTATCAATTGCATAGCAAAGCCCCTGCAGACCTGCCAAATGTTAGGGACATAGCCAAGGCTGCCTGGATAAAAAATTGATACAGGATCTGATGCCAGAGTTCGGGTCAAGAGGAGGAGGTCAGGTGTGGAAAGAATGGAGACACATGCAGGGATGTGTTGCTCACAAGCCATCTGTCTGCTCTCAAAGAGGATCTCGTTTATGTGTCTTTTCAATAGTGTGCACAGCAAAGCATGTGGTGCACAGGTTTTACACAATCAACTTCCAAGAACTTTCAAGGTTACATTGCTATGTTCCCCTAGCCTTCTACCTACATTCTTCTTCCATGTCTGGAGAGCAAGAAGAATCACAGGCTATCCACCCAACATTTAAAGAGTTCTACCTCTCTCAGCAGGTCTGGTAGGAAACAGACAGCCCCTGAACTTAGCAAACAACTAGGCCTTTCAATACAAGGTAAGATATCTTGTCCAACTGTCCTTCGTGGTTGTAAGGTGCCAAACATTTTGTCTTGAGAAGCAAATCTCAAGGAGTTATTGCTATTCTTTAAGAGGCTTCATGCAGTAGCTGCACTCTAGTTTAGCAATAATAAGCATTTAGCTTTTACTGAAGTGCATTCATTTGTACCTTAGTTCCAGAAGCCAGCCCTGTTCTCACATATTCCCAAAAATGCTATATTCTTCTCTTTTTCCATTATGCCATACTATCCAAAATCTTTCTATGTATGCCCTTGAGTATAGCAAAGGGTGTCAAGCCAAGCCAATTTCTTAACGGATTTCTTTACTCTGGGTGCAAACCAAGTTTCTCCTGTCAATTAATATGCTTGAAATTTTAATAACTTAAAGCATAGCTCTTTTAGGTTTATTGGTAAGCACAATTTCCCCCTGTCCATTTGATTTTGTGCCACCAGTTCTAGGGATAAGTGCAAAATCTAAGCCTTGCTCTGGGCACTCAGTCCTGTAGCCAATGGACCAGGAAGTTCCTGATACCATTTGTATCATCATCTCTCAGAATACAATCAAAAGGACACATTAAACATACTTTAGTGGGTTCACATACAGTAACTTGTCTTACAGCTATTGGCGTAGTTATAAAATCAGGCTGAGTAGGAGTAAAAGAGTCATAAGAAATTTCATCTAGTCCTACAGTATTCCCATTTCATTTCATCTTCTCAAATCTCCCCCAGGAGAATTGTTCTCCATTTCCCTGTAAAATTCCCTTCTTATTTTCCTGTGCCCAAATCATCATGAAAAACTCAATAACAACAGCAACTAGACCAAGAAGAGAGATCCAGGGACAGACATTGCTCCAGGAAATGACAGGAGATAGAGCAGGATCTTCTTGCAGGACCACTGTGATACAGCAAGGAGCTCAAAGGAAATTTGCCATCTAGTAACCTATCCCTTCCTACACACCCACACCAATTCTGGCCATGCATGGCTCCTCCCAACTTGATGTCAGTTCTACATTTATAAAAATTATACAATATCCCTCTGAGCCTTATGGTGATTTCATAGGGAGATTCAAAGATTCTGCTGAGAAACAAGTAAAAGGGGAACAAATTGAGTTATTATTAAAAGAGTTGGGTTTTTTTTATAATGCCAGTGAAGACTACCAAGGATTGATCATGCCTCAGAAAGAGACAGGAAATGTTATAGACTTTCTAAATTATGTAGGAACATGTGGATCACAAACAGAACAAAATTATCTGATTTTCAAGACAGATGTCTGAAGAGTATTTGAATGGAGGCCTACCTCGCCACTTAAAGAAACAATATAAATTGCCCTGGAAACACACCAATACTCTGAAATAAAGAGCTTATGGTGTATGCCCTAAATGCAAGAACACAAAAAACAAAAATCAAAACACTAGGCTTAGGAACGCTTATGTAAAATTGATAAGGACAGCATGCATGGTCTACCAACTCCAACACCAACAACTATGAACCAAGATATGGATTTAGGCTCCCTCTTCATGTCTCACAAAATTCTTCCTACCATTCCTATCTCTGCCTGGAAGTTTCCACTTTCCTCTCTTGCCTAGCTATAGGTCATCAGCTCTTTATTAAGCCCCTGAGAAGGTGAGGGAGTGTGTTTACAAAACACCAAGATAGGTAATACTTCATAAATTTAACAATGCCAAAGTCCAACCTGTACTCAACTCTCTGCTGGTATAGAAATCAACATTTAAATAACACAAAGACAACTTTTACATAGTATAAAAAAGATTATCCCAACACTTCATGAGAAAAAAATGTGTTTCACTTCCTGAGAGAGGATCTGGTGATATACAATAAACTGTAGCTTTAAGCACTTTATTTAAGGATAATGATAAACCACTACTGTATTTAAATATAAGAGGAAAAACTTTTTACAACTATAACTGACCCTGAAACTGATGTTTCGATTACAATCACAGAAGGATGGCCACCTGAATGGTCTGAGATGGAGATAAATCCAACCCTGATTGGGTTGGAAACTACAAACTCTAAGGAGATTAATCAGAGTGCTATGAAATTACATTGCATAGGTCCAGAAAGCACAGTGGCAGGTCAGTTGCCTTGTGTTACTCCATGTTCCCAGTAATCTTTGTAAGAGATTTTCTACAGCAAAAAAAGTCAGTAACAAGCAAAACATATAGGAAGGGAGCCTTGGGGACAAATAGAGGAACAATAATTCTGCACTGCAAACAGCATGGGTAGAGGCCCTGGGGCAGGAGAGAACCTGGAATGTTGGAAGGGACAGTGGGGAAGAGAGGGAGAAACAAAGATAGGTAGATGGTGTGGTGTCCCAGGGAGTTGCTTCTTCACACACAGACCACAGACCCTGCAGCCTCCTAACTTATGTATTACTCTGTTCCTTGTTCTGTTCTTCTGCAGGAGATCTTCAGGCACAGAATCTCCTCATAAGCACCCCTGTCATCCTGTACCCTCCCCATGAGGGACACCATTTTAGGTGGTGTTTCTAGAGCTACACATTCATGAATGTGATGCAGAAACCCATTAGACCCTAGGCTACCCCTATCTCTTTTTTTTTTTTTTTTTTGGTTTTTCGAGACAGGGTTTCTCTGTGTAGCTCGGGCTGTCCTGGAACTCACTCTGTAGACCAGGCTGGCCTCGAACTCAGAAATCAGCCTGCCTCTGCCTCCCAAGTGCTGGGATTAAAGGCGTGCGCCACCACCACCCGGCTACCCCTATCTCTTATTGGTACTGAAGAGGAACTTTGGAACCCTTGTCCTTCTGCCATGGGAGAGGCTGATTAACATTCCTCAGACCACATGGAAGGGAACCCACAAGGACATGTGCTCCAGTATGTTCATAGCGACCTTACTTATAATAGTCAGAAGCTTGGAAACAACCCAGATGTCCCTCAACTGAAAAATAGATACAGAAAATGTGACTCTTTATATAATATAATACTTCTCAGCTATTAAAAATGAGGACATCATGAATTTTACAGGCAAATGGATGGAACTAGACAATATCATTCTAAGTGAGGTAACCCAGACTCATAAAGACATGCATGGTATGTACTCACTGATGAATGGATATTAGCCAGAAAGTATAGAATACCTGTGATACACCTCACAAACTGTATGACGTTTAACGAGAAGGAAGACCCAAGTGGGATGCTCCAATCCCACTTAGAAAGGGGAACAAAATAATAAAGGGAGGCAGAGGGAGGGAAAGATCTGGGGGTAGAAGGGAGGGAGAGGGGGCAGGATTTGCTATGGGGGTAGACAGGAGAGAAGCCTACAGGGCCAGGAGAATGAATAGAAATATGCAGCTGCAGGGGGTAGGGGAAGGGGGAACCTCTGGAAAGTTCTAAAGGCCTGGATGTGAGAGGCTCACAGGACTCAAAGGGTATGACCTTAGCCAAAATGGCCAATAATGGGGAGATAGAGCCTGAAGATTAGATAGACAGGGCCCCCAGTGAAGGGATTGGGCCACCGACCTATCTTCCAATTTTTTGACCCATAATTGTTACTGTTTAAAGGAAATACAGAGACAAAAATGGAGGAGAAAGGCCATCAAATGACAAGCCCTGTGCCCTTCCCCTGGCCTAGAACAGGCCTGAGACCTTGCTTACCACAACAGACCAGATGATAAGGATCTAGGTGGAGTTACCCACCTTGGCAGCACAGAACTAAAAAGAAGAACTGCCCCAGGCTTGCTTTGAGACATCTCTGGTCTCGTGACCTGTGACTAAGAATGGATTATCCCATCCGTCTCTCCGGCTGAAACCAGAAAGGGTTTTTTTGGCGGGATTTTCCCTTTAAATTTCGAGCTAACTATTAAAGCATCAAGCCTTGATCAGAGAACTTTGTCTTGACTTCATCTCTTCTCACCCTCCGTCCCCCTTTCGTTCCCAGTCCCCTTTCAGGTGAACCCAGTTGATTTGAGGCCACAGGCGGCTTCAAAGCCCAAGTTGGGATCCATCCTGTGCACAGCTACCAAACCCTAACACTAGTACTAATGCCATGTTAGGCTTGCAGACGAGCATGCCTGTTTTCTGAGAGGCTCTACCAGCAGCTGACTGAGACAGATGCAGATACTTACAGGCAACTATTGGACTAAGGTTGGGGACCCCTATGAAAGAGTTGGGGAAATGATTGAAGGAGCTAAATGCACTGGCAACCCCATAAGAAGAACAACAGCATCAACTAATCCAGACCCCCCCAGAGTTCCCAGAGGCTAAGACGCCAACCAGAGAGCATACACGGGCTGGTCTGAGTCCCCAGCACATGTGTAGCAGAGGACTGCCTAGTCTGGCCTTAGTGGGAGGAGAGGCACCTGATCCTGTGGAGACTGGATGCCACAGAGGGATGCAGGGGTGGGGCTGATAAGGTGTGTGGGGGGGAGCATCTTCTCAGAGGAAGGGGGCAACATTTGGAATGTAAATAAATAATTTAATAATATAAATAAAATAAACAAAAAGAAAATTTACACTAAGAACATCTGAGGCACAAGAGCAAAGTGAGTGACATCCATTTGCCGTAGTTCGTTAATATTCTTATCTCTGTGATTAACTCCAGCTATATTAGGACAGGTTTTGACCAGAGGTGGTAGTTTCTGTAAGTTAAGGGAAACGTAAGAGGAAGAGAAGATGGAATGAAATCATTTTCTGTTGCTGGAATATACGACACAAGCAGAATCTGAAACGACATGTAAGGTTTAACCATTATAGACGAATCAAAACAGCCCGTTCCAGTTCTGGGGATGAGGAAAAAGAAGTATTATCAGATTAATGAATAGTAAATATCTAGAGCAGGAATCCCTCATATGACATTAGATTACCCATCAATAAATTTATTATCTCCCTGTGGAATAAGAGGTTTGACAACTTTTACTGTCACTAATTCAATTCGTATTGAGAGAATCCTACATCATGCCAGCTGGAAAATGATTTCCTAGTCTTGTATGCTGATCTACAAATAAAATCTGAAACGCCATAGAGTGTGTAATGTTGTTTAAACTCATTTGTTAGTTAGGGGTAACATACTGCAGCAACTATCATATCCATACACTTGTTGGCATCAGATCATCCCATGATTTACTAATTGTAAATTGTAAGAATACTAAGGGAAGTAGTTGATGTATTCCGACCCTTATAGTATAAATAAATCCATTGCAAATGTTTATTGTTTTGTGTTATAAGACCCGTAGGAGACATTTAATTGGCAAAATAAATAAGTGTATATAGGCAGTTAGGATCCACGTGACACACAAATGCTCTTTTAGTCTGCTTTCAAATAGCTTTAGCTCTTCCCTTGCTTCTTGAGATAATTTATGAAGACGGTTCAATGCCATCTATTCATCTAGAGTTTTAAATAGATTGGTTAGCATGTAACTATGTGTGAAACATTGTGATTTTGCTAAAATTTTCTTGAAATATCAAGTACAGTTCAGCAGGCAGGGAAGGAATTGGTGAACAAATCCTTCTCCCTGTGCTCCCTAGCTTTCCTAGTTGTAAAGTTATTCCCCCCCCCCCCCGTAAGTAATGTTGTGAATGTATTAACATGTCATGAGAAATAACCTCAGGCTGTGCCCAATTGTCCAAACAGAGGACATCACAGGAAATCAAGTTTCCAAATTTGTAAGGGAGGGCACTGCTGAAGCACCAATGGCCCTACCCTTAAAATGGTTGACTGTCAAATCTGTGTGGGTAGAGCTGTGACCCTTAACTAATGAAAAATTATAGTCACTTGAGCAGCTGGTACAAGAGCAGCTGATCGCTCAACATAAAGAAGAGTCTAACAGCCCTGGAATTCCTCTGTTGTTACAAAAGAAAAAAAAATCAAGAACATGGAGGATGTTGACAGATTTAAGAGCAGTGATTACAATAATTCAACCAATGCATCTGTTACAGCATTTTACCTTCTTTATTACCTGTAAAATGCTTTTATTTAAGAGTAGATTTAATAATCCATCCCTATTCATCTACTTTATTATAATATTATGCAGAAGCCATGGAAGGATGTTACTTACTGGCTTGTCTGCTTTCTGATAGAACCCAAGACTACCAGCCCAGAGATGGCACCACCCACAACAGGCCCTCCCACCTTTGATCACTAATTGAGAAGCTGGATCTCATGGAGGCATTTTCTCAAGGGAGGCTCTTTTCCCTGTAATAATTCCAGCTTGTGTCAAGTTGACACACAAAACCAGCCAGTACAATACCCTTCCCTTTATCGAAGAAAGAAAGAGGGATAGAGAAGAGAAAAAGTAAGATAGAAATCACTGAGTATAAACTCCTTGTTTTGTTTCTTCCTTGTCCAAGACCATAATTATTTGTAAAATAACCTTTAAAATGACAACATATCTATAATTTATAAAATAACTAAAACCATCCATCCCACCTTAAAGGATTGTGACAATGGTCTTCTTATAATTGCTTCCTGCTGAATTGGGGTGAAAAACTCTTGTTTGGGGTCTAAAAGAAAACTGTAAAAATGGTTAAGCTAAAGCTAGCTGGCTTTATTTGTTGTCCAGTCTTTATATGTTGAGAAAGTTTAGGACTTAACTGAAGCCCTGATTGAAACAGTCTGAAATGCTGGATGGACTGCATTTCAGGTCATCTGGAATTAGCAGCCTTTTTGACGGTGTTCCCAAAGCAAGTCTCTGAAAACAGCGTCACTCGCGTCAGGATCACAGGGAGCCGGAGCAGCAGCACACTTTAGCATCCCTGTGGGTGTATTTTATCAAGGCTATAAATACACTTGTATGGAATGTACAAGGTGCGTGAATCAAGTGAAAGAAAACTGTCTTTTTTATGAGTTAGTTTGATCAATAACCAAAATGTAATATAATTTTTCATTCATGCCATATGAAAGGATAGCATGATGAATTTTGAGGACTCTCTAGGCAACAAGATTTATTGGCTATGTATGGCTGAAATTTGGGCTAGAGACAGTTGTTGAAGTAATTATTTAAAAATGGCCAACTATCTAATCTCTGGCGACTCTGCCTACCTTAGTCGCCATGTTCTGCGGCTGGAGGTCATGTGCATGCCACAGCTAGAAAAGGCCAGCCAGAAACACCAGCCCTGCCACCCACGAGATGCCAGCGTGGGAGATGGCTCTGCCGATCTTTCATGCTGTCTTTACAAGGCTGGGCAGTGCCCAGACCATCCCGCCATCTACACGGTACCTGGTATGAATGAAACTCTAATGCTTAAAGATTAATCAAAGGCTTTATATGTTTGGTAATGCTAAATAACAATATCCCCATACAATTAGATGTGTTTCCCAATTAGCTAACCTAAATATAAGTTGTTACCGGGACTGCTCTCCATACCTGCGTGGCTCCTCACCCTCCTACCTCTCTGCTCTCTCCCTCGCCTCGCTCTCCTCCTCTCACTTTTCCTCTTCCTCTTCTTACTCCTCCCACCTTAGCTCCTCCTACAGACCGTTTTATTATTTTGCCAGTTTTAGGCTGTTCCCATGCAAGGAATTAGTCAATCATGTTACCTGTCCTGCTTGGGCATTTTTATTTGTTTTTCTCCCTGTCTGCAGCCAGGGTCTTTAGGGGGTCTTCGTCTATGAAATCTGATCCTTATTACTTTGGAAAGAGTCCAAGGCCTTTGTTGTTGTCGTTGTCGTTGTTGTTGACACAAATACAGAGCCTCTCTCCAAAAACAGCATATCCTTGGCCCAGCAACCCAAAGCATAGACTGATGTAACTTAGCAGTCTCTTTTTTATTTAGGACTGCTCTCCATTGAGCTCTCTCATAGAGGATTCAACCACCATTATAACCACCAAACTTATAACCTCCTCGGTTTTGATGATTAAAACTATTATTATTTATTAAGATAGGGTTTCTTGGTGTAACCCAAACTGACCAGGATTTGTTTAAAGATTAAGTTGGCCTCAGACTCACAAGAAACTTAAGTGTCCTTGCCTTTGTTTCCTAAGCATTGAGATAAAAAACCTGGACTTAATCATTTATCTATAGATTCTTAAAAACATTTATATTATTTTTATTTATTTTTCCTTCCATCCTTAAAGACATTTACATCAATTTCCATTTATTTCTTCCTTCTTTGGAGATTAATGTCTCTGTGGATAAATATACTCATATTCACTTTCTCTTTAAATGAATTAAGTTAATATCTTTTTTTTTTTTTTTTTTGGTTTTTCGAGACAGGGTTTCTCTGTGTAGTCCTGGCTGTCCTGGAACTCACTCTGTAGACCAGGCTGGCCTCAAACTCAGAAATCCGCCTGCCTCTGCCTCCCAAGTGCTGGGATTAAAGGCGTGCGCCACCACCGCCCGGCAAGTTAATATCTTTTTATATTTAACTTTATTTGAAATTCTATTTATTGTATAAGCCTGTTCCCATGCCAACATATATGAGTCATGCACTAGACAAAGCAGTCCCAATATTCCCGTGGGGTCACTTTCAAAGAAACCAGTTGCTTAATATCATTAAGAGTATTCAATGTCTTTTTATTATTCTTTAAATTTTATTTTTACACATTTCATTAAATTATAACTACATCACTTTCCCACTTCTATTTCATCCCTCCAGCTCCTCCCATATTTTCTTCCTCCAACTCCTTCTGACTCCCAACTTTCAAATTGATTGCCTCGTCTTCTTTATTTTTGTTAGACATATGTGTTCATATGTGTCTATAAGTATGCCAAAGTATGAATGCAGCCTACTGGGTCTGCTCTTGCTGCTTGTGTGTACATGACATTATACCTGACAACTTTGTATTGTATAACACAGTAGGGAGCTCGTCCTTGTAGGAGGCTAAGCCCACCTCTGGCAGAAGGAGTCCAGTCTTTAAGGATGAAAAGAAGTCTTGTCTCCATGATTTAGACTGCCTTGAACAAGAAGCATTGTCAACAGTGTAGAACTCATGCTGGAGGAATAGCTCAGCAGTTAAGAGCACAGGCTGCTCTTCCAGAGGACCCAGGTTCAATGCTCAGTAACCGTAGGAAAGCTAGTGACTGTTGTCACTCCAGGTCCAGGGTATTTCACTCCTATCCAGGCCTCCATGGCCACAGAATATGAACACAGTACAGACCTGTATATGGCAAAAAGATCAGTGCTCAAGAAATAATAATTTTCAAAAATTGAAAAAGAAAGTAGAAATTATTAACACTAAAAACTTTCTTTTTCACCAGCTGGGAGTGGTCATGTATGCCTTTAATGCCAGCACCCCAAAGGCAGAGGCAGGAAGTGACCTCATTTCTAAAGCAGACAATGATATGCACAGTCATGTCTGAGAGAGTAGTAATCATATTACTTTAAGCAGCAATTTAGAATTATAAAATCTATTGAGGAAAAAAAGAGGGGCAGGCTGAAATGAGACAAAGTATTGATAAATTTATCACATTTAATCTGGTATGCCTAGATGTGTAATTCTAAAACTCACAACAATCTGGCCCCTGAGACTCTATGTTCTGAGTGAGACTCTGATGCAAGGAAGTTTAAAATATAAAATAAAAATTTTATTTATTTTATTAAGATTTAACTTTTAGCCAGGTGTGGTAGAGCACATCTTTAATCTCAGTACTCTAGAGGCAGAGATTGAGAGATGTTGGTAAATTCAAGGCCAGCCTGGTCTACAGAGTGAGATCCAGGACAGCCACACAGTAAAAACTACACAGGAAAAACCTGCCCCCCAAAATTAAAAATAGTAATTTATCCACATCTATCTATTTACTTATTTATTTACTTTTGAAATAAAGTCTCACTATGTATCTCTGGATGACTTGGAATGCACTATGTAGTCCTGGGTGCCCTTGAAGTTATAGCATGCATCTCCTTCTCCCTTCTGAGTGCTGGAGTAGAGGTGTGTGATGCCACAACCTGAAAACTTTTGTTTTGGAAAGATAGGGTCTCACATACACCCATGTTTTTTGTGATGTATAACTATATAAGGTAGTGTCAATGGCAAACCACACTGTATATAATGGTGAGTTTCACTTGTGTGAATTGTACCTCATAAAGGTAAAAACTCTATAATGAATCTCTGCGTTTATTCTTTTATTTCACTGAAAATCTTTGTTTATAAATGCCAAGAAAAGAATAAATTTAAGAGTCCAATTCCTGTGCCAGCAAAACAGCTTAAAGATGCTGGAAACCAAGCTTAATGAGCTGAATTCAACTCTTGTGATCCATAGGGTAGAAACTCCTGCACACTGTCTTCTGACCTCTATATGTGCAATGATGCATATAGAGCCACTTCCCACACTGCTGCATGTTGTCGCGCACACACACACACTCACACACACACACACACACTCACACACACACACACTCACACACACACCACACACACACGCACAGTCACACACACACACACACACACACAAACACACACTTACACACACATACACACACAAACACACAAACACACACTTACACACACACATACACACACACACACACACACGCACATGCACACGCACACGCACACACACGTGCACACGCACACGCACGCTCATGCACGCGCGCGCGCGCGCGCGCCACACACACATTGTAAAAACTTCACATTCCTATGCCTGTATTCTTTAACTCCTGTCAGTGCTCATAACCTTGAGATACCAACCCTGATGCACCAGGATGATATGAGTTCTGAGCTCACTGTTTAGAAAGAGTAGACTCTTTCCGTTATATTCATTTGTTCATTGATTGTTACAGAGAATATCACTGTGTAGTCTAAACTGGCCTGAATTTCTAACACATTCCTGACTGGGCTGGACTCCATGGGATCCTTATCACTCAGTATTCTAAGTGGTGAGAGTGCAGGCATGAGTCAAGTTGCCAAGTTTCCATCTCTAGAAAGAGACAGCCTGAGGGAGAACAACCTGTAGATTTTTATCATTTGTGTATTTCCTAAAAAGATCCCACAATGTCAATGACAAGGAGAAAAACATGAACGTCTTGACCAACTGTGGTCTTTAACATTGTGTGAAGAATGGAGGGACGTACAGAGAGGGGCATCAATACTAACATATGGAAGAAGACAGGGGCCAGGGCCAAGGTTCAGTGGTAGACTGCTGGCCTAGGATGCACAGGGCCGTAGGTTATGATGGACCAGCCTGACTCCATTTTAAGGATAGAAGACACTTTCTTATGAGCTTAGAATGAGTTCCTTTCTGTTTGCTGCAACGTTCGTGTTGACTATGCGTTAACCTGTTTCTGGAATTTGACATGCTCACCACCCTGTGGAGTTTGAGTCACACATTGAATATGCCCTGATAAGATGTTCTTCCACACAACTTTGAAATATCCAGCCAAGTTCCTATGTAACAAAATTCCTCTGAAAATATCCCAAACATTGAAAACCCTAGCCTTACCCCACCCTCTCATGTGTTTGATGTTATTTTCTCAAATTCAACTTTATAGAAATAGCCCTATCTGATAGAAAACGCAGCTTACTTAATTAGACCAAAGGATTTAGGAAATGATCTTTACTTTCCTTCAGTGGGATTAACAGTTCCATCTTCAGCTTGGCATAAACCAGGCATGGCTGCTCATGACCGTCGTCCCAGCACATAGGAAGCAGTGGTGGGTGACTCTGGAATTCAAAGTCATTCTCAGCTACATTGGTGAGTTGCAGGCCACCTCACCCTGGTGTAGATCTGCATACCAGAGGTCTAACCATAGAGAACTTTGGCCTGGCCTGGTGGTGGAGAAAGGGCATGAGCAGGGAGGGAGAAGTGCTTCTGCCACCTCCTCCTGCTGCTGCTGCTGCTGCTCTGGTGCCACTGCTGCTCCAAGATTCTGCACTGGCAGCACGGAGCTGAGCTGGCTGACAAGTGAAATGCAGGGGTCTTCTGGTAGACCATGCAAGACATAAGGCTGTAGTTTACCAGGCACTGACTGCCATGGAGGAAGGTGCTTCCCAAGTATTTGGCTGGCCTCCCTTAGGGAGACATAGTAGGGAGCCTTCTGGACCCGATATTGGCTGTCCAGGCATTTTCCCTAGATCCTGACCATCTTGACCTTGCCAATGGTGTGCATTCATGAGGCTTCTACGGCACCATCTCAATTTTTCTGAAGCGGGGAGTACGAGGAGTGCCTCCACTAGAGATGTTCTCAATCCTGAGATAGATTCTCTGAAAGCATGTCTGAGAGCATAGAGGTTTTGTGCCAAATATACCTCTCCCTGAAAAAAGGCACAAAGGCGGGAATGGGGTGGCGCCCCCCCCCCATTACAATGCTTTCAACACTTGCACAAGGGCTCAGACCTCTGCTTTCCACCGCTGACCTTTTGCCACAGCAGTGGCTCTTTCAAGGAGTGCCATCCAACGCCTCTTGACAATCACCTGGTAAATGAGTTTAAGTATGCTTAGGTGTGGGAGGCCTAGGAAACTGGTCTGAAGGGTCCAGAGGTAACCTACTTCAAATTTATAAAATAAATAAGGGGGAGATGTAGGCAGCTGATTTAAGATAGTGCCAGTTTCTGATGTGGCCAGCTCAGCTTCCTGTATAAACAAGCCTGTTACGAATGAGTTGGCCTTGAGCCTCTCCCCAAAAGGGCTTATGCTAATGAGGTATTGGCCCTAACCTATCCTAGGGCTTATGCTAATGAGGTATTGGCCCTAACCTATCCTAGGGCTTATGCTAATGAGGTATTGGCAGTTTAACCAATCCTGAGAGAACACGCCACCTAGCCACCCCCTTGGGTGGATATATAAGCAGCTCATTTCTGCTGCTTGGGGTTCCCCGTTCCCCGTTCTCGTTCTCCGTTCTCTGTCGATGAATCAAGAATGTTCCTGGAATAAAGCTGTCTGAGAAGAATCCAACCGTGTCGTGTCTTACTTGCTGGTCGAGGCGGACATGACAGTAGTCCCTGCATAGTAGCACTGCTTCTTCCCACTATCAGGCCAAACACATTTGGATAGAGTGGTCCAAACACTCCAGTGGGTAAGGCCTGAGGTCCCATTTCTGGGGTTAATACTGTGTGGGTGGCAGAACTGAGGTCCAGTCCTGTGCTTCCTGGTGTTGCTCGACTAAGTTCTGAAAGGCGTTGTTGTTTGCTGGTAT
Organism: Mastomys natalensis; assembly: GCA_021653895.1. Lineage (NCBI taxonomy): Eukaryota > Metazoa > Chordata > Mammalia > Rodentia > Muridae > Mastomys > Mastomys natalensis. The sequence goes on from JAJTUV010001769.1 coordinate 336,219, forward strand.
GAAACTGACTGCCCCATAAGCCTGTTTCGGCTTGTACTGGTTGGGGCCTGAGGTGGGCCCCTGTTCCCGTTTTCCTGATTATAGGAAAGGGTGTTTCCTTGTGCATCTGTCTTGGACCTACATTCACTAGCCCAATGCCTTCCACATTTGCAACATGGGCATAGCCCAGGCTATTTTCTGGGCTGTCTCTGGGTTAACTCATTTCCTGCTTTGCAATATTTTACAAAGTGTCCAGGCTTGCCACATTTAAAACAGGCCTTTTTATCCCTACTTGCCAAAAAATCTCTTACTGATTGTCCTTGCATGGCAGCCACCATAGCTAAGCCCTGTTGGTAGGAGAGCCCTATGTCAGAACAGAGTCTGATATACCCAGCAAGGTCTGTCTTTTTCCTATAGGGTCTAATAGCTGCTTGGCAGGCAGGAGTGGCATTTTTATCTGCAAGTTGTTTCACATAATCTATACCTGCCTCTGCATTACCAAAAATCCTCCCTGCTGTTGTCATTAATCGATGAACAAAGTCGGAAAATCTTTCATCAGGCCTTTGTCTGACTGTGTTAAAGATGCACCAGGGTCTCCCTTTACCCGGAGTTTATGCCAAGCCTTCATGCATTTTGAATTTGAGCAAATAAGCCTGGGTCATATTGCATCTGGTTATCACTAGAAGCAAATTGCCCTTCTCCTACTAAGGCATCAAAGGATCAACCATTACCTGCCTGAATGTTTCTCCTAGCTGTCTCTTTACAATTCTCGTGATACTCTGATTTCCAAACAAGATGGTCACCACCGCTAAGAACTGCTTTCACTAGAGCATCCCAATCACCAGGAGTCAGCCACTCCTCTGCAGCTGATTCTAAGATTGTAAGAGTAAAGGGAGCAGTGGCACCATATTGTGACACTGAATTTTTTAATTCTTTAATAATTTGAAAATTAAACCCTGTGTGATGTCTCCACGCAACCACTTGAGCATCTCTAGTCTCTGATACAGGGAAAACCTCAGCCACTCCCTCTTCTGGCTGATCTGTGGCTGAACTAAAACCAGAAGACAGGGGCTGCCTTTGGACTCAAGGTTGAGGAATTTGAGGACCTGGGTGATTTTCCTTGCACTCTCGAGACCTCTTCCCTGTTTTTAATTTTTGTAGCTGATTAATAAAGTCCTGATACTCTTTTCCTAATTCTATTTGCTGTTTAAGGAAAGAAATTTGTTGTTTAAGAAGAGGAATTTTATCCTGTAACTCCTTTCTGGGATCTACAACTGTCATCTCTATAGCAGGAGCATCTGGAAGTGGAGGAGCACAGGGAGGGGGCCTTTGGGAAGAAGGCCATTCAGGGTCAAAATATTTGGCTGCCTCTTCTTCTAGGTCAGCACAATCTGGCTCTGACAAATTGATTACTTCAACCTTTCATCGTATTTTGTATTCTATGTGTTTCTTTTTCTTTTGTACAGATCTGACAGCATTTAAACAGCAAAACAAAAGCAGACAATTGATACATGTAAACAGCAGACAACAAAACAGAAACAGAGAGTTAAGTTCAGGCTGACTTATTTCTTTCCCCATTATCATTACTATCAACTACTGGTCTCCCCAAAGCAGTTTTCCACAACAATTACCTCAGTTTTACTTCTGAATTTTCAGTCGACCCTTCTTCCAGTAACATCCCTCACTGAGTCTCTGATTCTTGCAGCTGCGAGTTGGACGCCGCCGTTTTGTAACTGTCACCCGGTCTGTCTAGCTCCTCAGTAATGGCAGTTTCAGCTCCTTAGTAATGGCCAGCCTGTTCTGCTACTTTGTAATGGCCGGCCGTTCTGCTGCTTCAGTCTGCGGTCAGGGTCTAGCAAGAAAGAGAGTGGGGACGGTAGGGAGAGAGATGCAAAGGATGGAGACAAGACAAAGGGTCTAATCAAGTCTCTTAAATTGAAAGGAAATCCTGGGTATTTATACCCTTTACCACGTGACTTGCCCACGTGGGCAAGCTCAACTGAAGGCACTACGTCATGTGCCTAGCAGCGTGGAGACCATGTTTTCCTAGCTGCTGGCAGCACTAAAAGCAAAACAAAATGTTTATCAGAGTGTGCTCAGCTGTTTCGGGCTGTTGAAAACAAGTCTCTTGTCAGGGTATATGGCTTGAGATGGCTGTAAAGATGATAGCCGCTTTCGGCTAAGAGTTGGCTCCCAACAATTATGTAGTAGTAAAATTTACAAATGCTGTCTCTCATACAGAACACAAAAACTTGTATAAATTTTTATTCAAGATAAAATAAATAAAATAAAATGGCGGCACCCAACCTGGCTTGTTCTTATGAGGCCACCATGCTCCTGACTAGGCAAGGCCTGAGGCCAAGAGTAGCAGCGTGCTCTCACTGCTGCTCAGCACAGACTGACCAGAAGCACTGACCCTGGCACTCACTAGACACAAGCATGGGAGACGGCTCTGCCAATCTACCACACTGACTCCACAAAGCTTGGCTCAACCCCAGACAATACCCGCCATCCACACAGTACCCAGTAGAAATGAGACTATAAAGCTTAATTATTATCCAAAAGCTATATACATTTGGAAATATTCAAATAACAAGATGCCCACACAATTAGTGTTGTTACTCAATACCTAACATTAGATAGAATTTGTTACCCAGGACTGTTCTTGATGCATCCATAGCTCTCCATGGCTGCTACATCTCTCCCCACTCTCCTCTAGCTCCACCTCTTCCTTCTCCTCTTCCTTCCTTACTCCTCCCACATTAGCTCCTCCCAAATTACTGAGTTTATTGTAAAATATAGTGGAAGAAATATTCCACTACACTTCTCCCTTATCCTGGCTTTATATATTTAAA